>CM024590.1:47655572-47753896 GCA_014182565.1 Eucalyptus marginata | reverse complement strand
TTTACCTCAAACTAATTTTTTGATTACTAAAACAATTTACCCAAAACTAGTACATTTGTGACAAATTTACTCTACGGTTAGTTCTTGTTAAATTTTATTGTTGAATGGCGTGTGACAGGTTGGCTAGTGTACCGGTTTGGGATTTTACTCTCCCGTTTGTCATAGTTATATAATTTTTGTGATTTTTTGTGGTATCAATCCAATTTAATGGAAGGTATATTTGTTCTGAAATATATCAATTTGGAGTTTTTGGTTGTCGTATAAATTAGTTTGGGGTAAATTTATCGCAAGTATCTGCAATTTAAGGTTTTTTTATGATCATTTGGGTAAATTTATCATAAGTGTACTAATTTGAGATTTTCATAATTAAAGAAATAATTTCAGATAAATTTATCATATATATATATATATATATATATATATATAGCTTGAGGTTTTTTAGATATAAATAAAATCCCATGTTGTACGCATTTATTTTTTAGTCGGAATTAAATCCCCTTTCCCTCCTCTTCTTCTTCCTCTTCCCCTTCGTCTTCCTCGACATCGCAATTCCTCATCGGCGAGACTCCATCTTCGCTCCCCTGTAGTCGCTGTCGAAGCACCTAATTCCCCTTCCCTCGTCCAAAACCCTAAGCCCCAATCTTCGCGGCGATCATGGCCCCAATCCTCACGGCGATCATGGGCCTACCGACGGCGGCGATGCTTGTGCTGCCGCTACTGCTGGTTCTCTGCAGCGGTTTGTCTACTTTTGTTATCCTTCTTAACTCTTTTCTTCCCCGTTGTCGATTTCATCGTGTGTCGCCTTGGCGGAGCAACACGAAAATGAAATTACTGAAGAAGAGATGATCTTCGTATCGTGTGTTAGCTTGTTAGCTTTTCGAATCATGGTGCTTTGCTCTTGCCCCGTTTGGCTTTACTGCGCCAATTTGCCGGGTTTGAAATCGTCTGGCTTTGGATTAAAAAACGAAAAAGTAATCAAAGCTTTACTTTTGCAGATCTCGGCAAGGCTTCAGCTGATAATATCACTTTTGCTGTCAAAAACTCCAGAAGCGATGAGATTTTCCCGAGGTTGATGGTTGCTGGGAGTTCCGGCCTTCAAATAATTGATTATCCACCAGTTCCATCGAACGGCACAATCGACATTTCCGTGGGACACGACAGTCGTTCGGTTCTGTTATTTCGCGTTGGGTGTTCCCAGATCAATGGTCAAGTTAAGTGCATCAGTGGAGACTGTCCTCGAGATGATTGTGTCAAGGAACGTCCGATAGACGTCACCGCCATTGAATATAACAAAGGCACTCTGACCATTAGTGCGCTTCATGGCTATAATGTCGGCGTAAAATTGGTTTTCCAGGGTTCCGGATGTAATTGCTCATCCATCAGTTGCGTCTTATCCCTGGACAAATGTCTGGAGCCTCATAAGATTTGGCAAGGACCTGAAGAGACGGGACAGCAGCGAATGCTCATGGCGTGCAAGAATGTGACTGGCCTTTCACTTCCGCCTGGCCAAGATTGCGCCATGCCTGGCTCTTATGATTATCCTCCAACAGCAGGGACCCGTTGCGAATTCAAGAATGGGATTTGGCAAGTCATAGTCAGATAACCACTGTTGGAAAGCTTAGTTGTGACGGTGACAGTTTAGTTCATGAGAGGGGAGTGAATAGTGTACATGAGAAGGGGGTAGAGGTTTTAAGTTTTGCTTGTGTCTTGTTTTTGTATCGTCTTCCATTTCTTATGCTTTGTTTGTACCCTGTTTCTTCTTTGGAGATCTGAACTCCACGCTTTGTCATTCACTTTTTTCTGTCTGTTCTTGTTGAGGATGGGTTGTCTCGGATTTGGGCTGGGTCAAAAGTGCTCTGTTGATATGTAGGGGAAAAAAAAAAAGATTTACAGGAAGACTCCTGATAGAAAGTTGAATTACGTGTGTGTTGTGTACAGTTTGTAATGCTAGTTACTCATTCTGTTGGGTCATCTACCATTCATGCTTGTAAATACAGTACAGTTTATCAATGGCAGTGCAACTTGCTATCCACCTAGGGGGGAGGAGGGAGAGTGCGCCCGGCACAAATTAATCAGGAGTCTTGTTTCATGTTAAGCATACTCTGTTTCAACATAGAACAATTGAAGAGGTACATAGCTGTAGATGGTAGTTATATTGGTATGTTCTTCTAATGCTAGGTGGATTTTTTAAATTGATGCTAGCTTTTTTGATTCCATTCCTTGCCGATCCTGAATTTGTAGACACTTGCATTCTCAAATTAATCTGGAGTCTTGTTTCATGTTATGCATACTCTGTTTCAATATATAACAATTGAAGAGGAGGTACATAGCTGTAGATGGTGGTTATGTTGGTATACCATTCTTCTAATGCTAAGTGGATCTTTGAAATTGATGCTAGCTTTTTTCATTCCATTCCTTGCCAATGCTGAATTTGTAACACTTGCATTGTCAAATTAATCAGGGGTCTTGTCTCATGTTATGCATACTCTGTTTCAATATAGAACAATTCAAGAGGTACATAGCTGTAGATGGTGGTTATGTCGGTATGTTCTTCTAATGCTAAGTGGATCTTGGAATTGATGCTAGCTTTTTTCATTCCGTTCCTTGCTGATGCTGAATTTGTAGACGCTTGCATTCTCAAATTAATCAGGAGTTGTTCCATGTTATGCATACTCTGCTTCAATATAGAACAATTGAAGAGGTACATAGCTGTAGATGGTGGTTATGTTGGTATGTTCTTCTAATGCTAAGTGGATCTTTGAAATTGATGCTAGCTTTTTTCATTCCATTCCTTGCCTATGCTGAATTTGTAGACACTTGCATTCTCAAATTAATTTTGGGTTGGCCTTTTTTATGTGGTTTTCACGGCGTATGGAGGAATATGACGCACGTCTGCTGGGCATCCTACTTGTGATGCTAACAAGTTAAAATGAATCTCATTGCTTTTATAAGAAATTTTTTCACCTTAAAATGGGAAAAAGAAAGTAAGTTGAACTCCACAGCAAGAATAAGTTTGTTATAATTGCCAGACAATTAATGGCCTCTGCTATCCCATAAAGGTGAAAATGGACATAAAGGTCAATTGCCACGAGTACAAATGTACAATAGTCGTGGCGATGTTACTTTGACTGCTGACGAAACTGGAGATTTTTCCTTCTTCGTGTGATGAGTGCTGCTCAATTCTACACGTTACCTTTTTCTTACCATCAAATTCTTGAAAATGGATAATTTTCTAACCGCTTGCAAATAACTCACTCGAGCTTGCTCCGCCAAACTCCCTCTCTTGGTAATTCTTTAAGGCCGAATGAATGCACGGAAGACTATAGGCTTTAGCCGTCACGTAACCTTGAAGCCAATAATTCAATAAGTACGGAAATGATTGTAAACTGTTCTTAGCCCAGATGTCCTTTTTTTTTTTGGACAAATACATATGGAATAATATATAGGGAATAGTTACGCTTTTGTAATACGAGTATCGTGTGATAAAAATTTGAAGCTAAAAGGGTTCCTATTAATGGAATCGTGCATACTTATACAAGGAGGTGGATTTTGCATTTTGTGCGAACATCTAAGAGATGTCAATTAGGGACAAATCATCCTCTCCTTTTTTACCGTTGTCTTTACTTTGATCTTGGGTTAAACAATGGCGAACTAATAGAAGTGTTTGGAGCTAAGTGTTGTTAGATCTATTTTAATCTATCATTTCATTCCTTTTATGAGGAGACGTCTCATTCATATCCGCCATTATTCATGAAGAAGATGCATACCTACTAATTGTAACTATAACCAATTCGGTTTCTTAATTGTACGCATGCACGTGAAAGGAGAAAAAAGCAAAAAAAAAAAAAACAAAAAACAAAAAACAAAAAGAACACCCCATGATTAGCAAATGCACTCCTATTACTCGCGGACCATATGCTAATGCATCAATCCGTGTGTTCTTTAAATGATTTTTTTCTTTTATAGTTTATTTTGTACTGTGAATCGATTAGATGTCTAATTAATTTCCAATCAATGTTCTCGATCTAGAAATCATTGCTTTCATTCATTTACATATAAGATAGCCTCGTTCAGGTATAAACTAACAAGTAACGATGAATCTCAATGCATTTATTGGGAATTCCTTTTTCGCTTAAAAAAGGAGAAATATAGTAATCGATATGATGCATAGAAGACAAACATCACATGGTGTTATTTGCGAATATATAAATTAACTCCATTACAAAAATAAGCTTTTTTTTTGTTATAATTTCGAGATAATGAATAGCCTCTATGACTAGATGAAGATGAAAAAAGATATAAAGATCATCAATTGCCACAAGTACAACACTCAAGTCAAGGCGATCTTGCTTTTTTTTTTTTTTTTGGCGTCTAGGCGATCTTGCTTTAACCACTGACGAAGCTGGAGATTTTTACTTCTTCCTACAATATCTACTGCCCATGTCCGCATGAGTTTTTCGCCAACTTCCCAAATTTTCAAGGACAAGTTTAACTTGTGACAAATAATCCTGTTCGTTGCCATAGGAATTAGTCCTACATTGGTAATGACTAGTCTTGTACAATTGATGTGTCCAATATTTTGTTTCCGATATTTTAAGCGTTAAGGGAATGTGATTAATGTAGATTATAAGTCTATCTTATAAATACTTTGAAAGTTTGGAACTCACATATAATGCGTATAATCATAGCCCTCCAATAATACTTGTCAATGTAGCGACAAGGAAATACGGATTCATAAATTGTGAGAAAACATCTTAATATACAAAGACTCTGTTGCCAATACAGTAAAACCAATTAATTCCTTACTATTCTTTTTAAAAAAGAAATCTTAAATAATATGATTGGTAACACAATGTATATTCTTCTAAAAATATACGTCATCATGTGGGATTTTGTAAGATTACTACCAACTGTTTTAAAAATTTAAGCTATTAAATAGATGCACGGTTTAATATTTAAATATTCCATCACCCCTTTACATTTAATCTAGTCCTTTTTTGTTTAGCACCAAGCGTGAAAATAATTAATTGGGGAGGCAAATAGAGGTCTGTAAAGATTTGAACTCAAGACCGATATTATTTGTTAAACAGTTGGCAGCAGTTTCACAAAATCTTAGATTTCATGAAGTTGACAATATCAATAGAATAACATCATGAAATGAGTCCTACTTTTCTAAGAATTCGATGGTTATTGTTTTGAAGGGACTAACAGATAGGGGGCCACAAAAAATGAGCAAAACTACTCCATTTTTCTCTTTCTCAACTGTCTATATTGGCTACCTTACGTTGTTGTCTCCTCGTTATGTGTACGCCTTTGGACACACGGAGACCTTATTTCTTTCAGGTGAACTTTTCCGTTCTTGAAAAAGGATTAAGCCATCATTAGTTGAAGGGATAAGTGCATTGAAAGTCCTAAAATTTGTCATGAAAATACAATTAAGTTCTAAAACTTTCAAAAAGTGCAATTTGGTCCTAAAACTTATCACAAAGTGCAATTAAGTCCTAAAACTTTCAAAAAGTGCAATCAAGTCCTAAAACTTATTAAAATGGTTCAATCTAAGTCTTTCCATTGATTGCACTTTTTGAAAATTTTAGAACTGGATTGTACTTTCAAGATAAATTTTAAGACTTTATTGAACCTTTTGAAAGTTTTAGGATTTGATTGAACTTTCGTAATAAGTTTTAGGACTTAATTGCACTTTTTGAAAGTTTTAGGACTCAATTGCATTTTCATGATAAGTTTTAGGATTTCTAATGCACTTATCCTATAGTTGAATATCAAAGTTACACGTAACTATGATCTGTAGTCATCAAGACAAAAAAAAATCCTTGCTCAAATAGTCAGTTAAGTTCTCAGAGAAAAGTCACAACCAAATTTGAGATATTGTAGTTTTTTAACTCATTAAGGGCTACAATACACTTGATCATGCGTGAGCTTATTCAAATTTTTGGTGCAAATATATTTTTGACTTCATGCTACATTGATGAATTTCGCCCTTCCTCAACCTAGACCGGCTCCATCACTGAGTAGGTCCCCAATCATTTCTGCGCCTCCAACTTGTATAGCCATTAGCTTAGCAGTCCATGATCACCAGGCATGTTCATGTGGGTCGCTAGCATCGGGCGGTATAGGCCCGTGAAGATTTTGCTGGCTCATTTCCTATTAATGGTGTTCATTATCTTAGGATGAGTTTGGTTCAGCTTTGCAAATTGCCTTTGAGTGTAATGCAAATGCTGAAAGCCAACACCCTCTAGGGAACGCATATTATGTTTGGTAAAAACTCTTTGTAAACGAACTTTGAGTTTAAGTAGTATTTGAAAAAAAAAAAAAACTTTTGGGGGTTTTACCTTTAAAGAGTTGTGATTCTCCTGTGATTAGACCATGTCATACATGTTGGGTTTTAGTGGGTCAAAAATGGGTCCGACCCATACTGAATATTCTATGAAATATAATTTTAGCAACTTGTACTTGAAATCACTGGACTGCGCCCATTCACAACCCAATCCTGGCTCCAATTTTTAGCAAATTTCCCCCTCAAATATGGAAAAGAGCATACTAAAAGAAACTAACCAATTAAAAACAAATTACATGTGAAAAGAATAAACAAATGAGAAATTACTGAATTAATTGAAAAATTAAGATGCTAAAACACATCTCTTTTATTTTTCCTGGTGCTAGAAGTTTGAAACTAATCCTTTTTTTAATCTTTTATATTAATGCGGGTATTTTAAAGATTTGTATTTTGGAAAATCTAAACATACCTTAAATCAATTATATAGAAAAAGAAAACTTTATAATTGAGGAATGATTGTGCAATAGTTTGTAAAAAAAGAACTACAATCGTGGAAATGATGGAACTCGTCAATTACGAACTCTTGAGAATCACGAGGGAAGGATGTTCCATTAGTTGCATATAGGATTGGCCCAAATTGCTGGGGCGGGGGCTTGTCCTATTTTTATAAAGACGTGATAATAATCCCAATGTGTTCGTAATTTTTTCAAACAAGGATTAATGAAGTAGTGTGGGGGAATTTTATATATTGAGTTAATTACTTTTCAAGCATATTTAGTAAGGATCACAGGACCATATTAAAACCCAATTAATGAACGCAAAACGGATCAATAAATTTTAGCATGGAATGAAAAACTTGTCAACAATTATATGTCTCTCTCATCAGTCATCACGAGGAAGCAGGAGATTGGGCCATGATGAAGAGCGTGGATAGCTCGTTTGACGCGGAGCAACCACCCAAGTGTGGAGTGTGGGTTGAAAATGGGTTTGTTAGACCCGTTAAAACCCATATCTGGTTGGGCTTCGCTGCTCTAGAGCCATAACAATATGTTCTTTAAATTCGAACCAACACAGATAATACCCAGCCAGCTAAGTACGAGTTTTTTTTTTGGGTCTAGAAACGATGCCTTTCATTCAAGTAATGCAGAAATTACAACCCGTATTAGGGGCATCGATACATAGCAAATCCATTAAAATTGAGGGAGGTGAGGAAGCCCAATTAGGGTTAAGGGTGCCGCGGCCGTGGGCCTTGGCAGCCCAATCAGCTGTGACGTTTACTTCTCTTCGGCAATGCCTGATGCGCAGATGGGAAAAACAGAGAATCAAGGCTGCAGCATCAGCGACCAAAGCTCGGCAGTCCCATGGCAGAAGACTCAGACTTATTAACTAAGAAGAACACCCAAGTGAAACGAGAATAATCATCCATGATTACCGGACAATATTTCTTTCTACCAAGTACGAGTTAAAAAGTGGATCTTTGACCTATTTTGCCACCTTTGCTTGGGATAGACTCAAGGGGGTTAAGGCTGCAGAATTTTTCTTGCTGATACCACTGGGTTTTTATGGTTCACATTGTTTTGAACCTTTTTGCTTCAGGTTTCCTCCACTAAACCCCCAATGCACGCGCACCCACTCCACCACCATATAATCAGACACATGCGCCACGCGAAAGAAAATGGAACTTAACATGTTCTAGCCTTCGACAATTGTAGGGCCTCATCGGTCGTGTCACATAATTTTCTTCATAACTTGGCATATTTAAACGGCCTCATCGGTCGTGTAGTATCTTAGACTTTTCCTTAACACCCAGCTATTTCAACAATTGTATTTTCTAAAAGTCACATTTATATTTTTGGATTTGAATTTCACATATAGTTTGTTTCAACATGATATGCTGTATTCTACCTTGTTGCTAGGCTCTCTTATGAAGCATTAATCTGAGCACTTCCCTTTGTTTTCTTGCTTCTTTTCTCTCCATTTCCTTCCATTTTTATTGTATTTTTTTTTTCATTGGGTTCGGTTGATGGGAGGAGAGCGACACTGTATCATATGATTTCTTTGAATCTTATCAGCTATGAAGCTCAGAGTTATTTCACTGCCCTCTTCTTTTCATAGCATTTACTACTGGTGCACATGACCTGGCAAAATTGAATAATTTGTCATCTTTAATGGTTTCTTTGTGCGACGTGACTGACTTTTTAATGGCTTTTTTGCCAGTTACTATTAATGTTTGATGCCGAGGGTTCAGAAGAATTTGCTTTTTGTTGGTTCCTTAATTATAATTTATGTTATTGCATTGCTTACCAAGGTTGTCATTCTCCGCCAAATATTCAAGCTCTACAGCATCAATCTGGAGCATCGGACGATTTTCAGGAATCAGAAGAAAAAACAATAAAAAACAATATGATATGGATGCTTCTTGGAGGACAAGATTTGTGATCTTTATGACCTTTTTGTTGATGTACATAATTCATCTGCATTTTTTATACTGCCTTTTATGAGTGGAAACATGCTTTAGAAAGCTACTTTTAAACGTGGTTGTCTATTTGATTTCATGCTTTCAAGGTCTTGATGAGGACACCAGTCCACAAGTCAGAAAATTATATGCTGAGGTACCACTGGCCCCAAAAAACTAGAAATTACTATTCATATTGCTGTCTAGCTGCTATAGACTTGTTGCAATCTTGTTTTGACAGTTCATCTTTGTGAAGGATTGTGTATATTGCCATAGTTTTGCAGGAAATAATAGCTGGATGTGGAATCAACTGCATATACAGTGCTGATATTCAAGATGTAGTATGGTCACAGTTGCAAGCATGTTCATATAGTTGTCAAACATGGTGATGATTTTTCTGATGTGGGTTTCACATGCAGTGTTAATTTATGATTTATTTATGTATTTATATGAAATTATGCAAGCACCAAACCTGCCTTTGCCCTGGTTCTGAATTAATATCTAATGCAAAGAGTGGATGGTGCAACCAGCCTTTTGAAATGGCAGCAGTTCTCAACTTTGGGCATCTGTGAAGTTGTTTCAAGTAAACATTTTTATGATAATCGTGATAGCATGCATAATGAAACATGGGGAACCCACTAAATTGGTTGGCTTGACTTGTTATTTTATATGGTCTCTGTTTATTTATCACCTCAGTTGGTTTTACCTGCATCCACTGGTTCTGCGGCTTTTGTCAGAGTAGTGTCTTGACTTTCTGGAGACTGCTTACAGCTTGCAGAGTTGTGGCCAAATGGTTTTATGGACAACCATGGTATTAAGCGTGCAATTTGTAGGGCCATAGAGAGGCGAAGGGCGCTTTACAGCAGATACAAGGTATGATTATTTCTACATTCTTCCACCGACTTTCTTTTCCATGGACTGAAAGAGAATATGCAGTGCTTGGTGAAAAGGGAGAACGCCAATTTTTTGTGTTGACTTAACATGGTTTTCCTTCGAAGTGATTATTATATTGTCCTTGCTTATTCCACCGATTGCTTTGACATGTTTTATGGGCAATTGTACTTACTATGGCTTTTATGTTTCTTCATGTGGATGGAAGGAACGGTGATTCCCGAGTCCCAAAGTAAATTAAATTGGTTGTCTGCTTTATAGAATAGATTAGACATTGATAGTAATAATTAATGTATGTGCCTTGAGCGGTGTAATTTATACATTTGAAGTCCTCATAGTGGTAGAAGTATATGTAGTTTCGCTTTCCATGAGAATGTAGAGTAGAATCTTTCTTCTTTACTCTTGTATGTGAATTTCTTCTTCCAAGTGCGACACGTAAGCAGATATATACCACTAAATGGCAGCTTATGTCGTTCTTATCATCTGTTTATAGGAGAATCAGGAGAAAATGAGGCGGAAAAAGATGTTGGTGCCTAAAACAGAGGTGTCGGTTCGAGTTGAGGGTCTTTCAGTTGCTCGGCCACAACCCCCGCCAGAGAGATTGTCTATTGATTCAGGCATTCATGTTTCAACTTCTGCTAGCAGGCCTATTCACAGCCCAATAGCAGCAACCGCTAGGATTCCCAGTCCATCAGCAAATGTCTCCTCAGATAGAATTAAGCAAGAGAAAACCAAGGTAACTTCAAGCAACTTCTCGGAAAATGCAAGGCCAGGAGAGGCCATATTGCCTAGAAAAAGGTTAAGAGAAAACGGGAGGTGGATTTGAATGAAATGCCTTTCCATTCAGAGAAGTTCGGAGAGGAAAGACTCGTATCTTCCAAACCCAATCCCTCTCGTCCGCCTAAAATAAACCTTAAACCAACTGCAGTGCCGAGTTTTGAACAGTCGAGTTAACGCTATGTAGCGAGAATTAGAAAACATACATATATCCCTTGCAACATAAGTTCATTTCCTTTTGCTGATCTTTTCAATAGCTATTTTACTTTATTTGACTGACTGGTAATTACTACCTTTGTAGTTAACTGGCATTATGGGATGCCTCATGTCTCTAGCAGTGATTTCTCTGAGGCAAGAGGTGTAAATTCCTATTTGCCTTAAAATTAGTTGCCTTTTTTTGAGTTTATTTCGTAGATTGGCTTCTATGTCATCGATATAGAGTGGTAGTTACCAAGCAGTTTTTCTCTTGATGGACAAGGTACTCTTGGTCTTTCTGTAATGAAGAATCTTACTAGGTAGGTAAAGGCAAATGGAATGAGATTTCCCATAACTTTTTGGTGTTGCACTGTTTGATCGCACAGAGTCCAGTTGACTGCTTTGGATTAGATTGAGTTTGGTCCAGCTCCTGCATCAAGGTTGACTGTGGGCATACCGATGAATTAGCCAAGCACCCCCCGCTGGAGAATCCTTAATACAAACTTGTTTAGTAACTTAGGTCAAGACATATTTCTGATGAATACTAAGGGTGTGTTTGGCAAAATGTGTTTCTGTTCCTGGAACACAAATTTTTGTTCTTTTGTTCCAGAGAATAAAAAAAGAAGTAAACGCATTTGTTTTCACTTTTGTTATTGACAATGACATTTGGAATAGAAAGCGAAGTAGAAAAACTCGTTTCTTGTTCCCGAAAACAATTCCGAGAAACATTTCTTTTTTTTCTTCTTCTTTTTTCTTTCATTCTTCTTCCTTTGGTTGGTCGTCGGCCTCGGCCATGGCTGGGTGAGCTTGAGCTCGCCCCATTTGGCTAGGCCGAGCCTCTCATCGGGCCACCGCTGGGAGACGCCGACTTGGCGGTGGCTCGGCGGGTTGCCGGCCCTCGTCGGCCGATCGCCGGCCATGGCCGAGGTTGGCAACTAACCAAAAGGAAAAAAGAAGAAAAAAATGAAAAATATAATAAAAATATTGAAAGATTAAAAGAAACAAAAAAATTATACAAGTTTACCAAATGCATTTCTATTCCGGAGTAGAAATTTTTTGCCGTTACCAAGTGTGTTTTTATACGCATATATTGTATTTTTTTTTTGTAACCATGGTATCGCTTCACAGCCGACAGCACTCAACGTAAACCACTGGGAGCACTAGCGCGGGACCCACCTCTCACGGCGCCCCACTTAAGTCGCGCAATGGAATGAGTTGGGGATTCGAACCCTGCCCAGCGGAGGGCAACGTACGCCAGAACCAACTCGCCCACAACGGGGTGGGTTTTATACTTAGAAATTGTTTACGTAACAGAAAAAAAAAAAATTATTTCTGTTCAAAAATTGTTCCCCAAAACAGAAACGTTACCAAATGCGTCTTAAACTTATTATGAGGTACTTCAAGAAGAGAAGTGTCACAACCTCAACGTGATTTAGCACACAAATTGATCCGACTGATTCAGGCTCGTTATGATGGCACGGCACGCTAAGATTTTCTAAGTTCAAAAATACAAATGAAGCAAACATTAGAGTTTACAAAGTAGAAAGGGCCGACTTCAAAACTGTTTTTACAAATTATTCTGAAGAAAGAATAGGTTTAATTGCCAGAATTCCTTCTAAGCTTTGACATCGTTGAACAATTGCCCCCAAATTTTGAAAAGTTATAAATCATCCCCTCAACTTTGATATCATTTCACAGCAACCCTCAAAATTTGAAAAGTTACAAATTACCCCGCTAACTTTGATTTTTCTTGGTCTCTAGCATTTTGGGAAAATTATCATAAATTTATTACATTTTTGCCAATTTAATCCTAAATTTTTTAATTTTACGAATTCAATCATAAATTTTTCAATTTTGCCAATTCAATCTTAAATATTTTCACTTTTTGTTAATTAAGTCAATGTGGCTAATTTTGATTGAAATTTGCCAACGTAGACACTGCAGTGCCATGTAAGATGACTAGCTCCGAAGTGGATAATTTTTAATAAAATTTTAGTATTTTTGAATTATTATTTTTTCTTTCTTCTTCTTTTTGTTGATAGCCAGCCATGGTTGAGTCGGGGTTGCCCTTGCCTAGGCGAGACTTGGAGAGGGTCGACCTCGCCTAGGCCAAGGTAGCCTAGCCGAGCATCGGTTGGGCCAAGGTGAGGTTGACCCTTGCTACATCTCACCTAGGCTAGGGTGAGCCCTAATGAGGGTTCCCTTACCAGATCTGGCTAGGTCACCCTAGCCTAGGAGAGGGCTCCCCTCACTAGGGCTTGTCCTCGCTTGTGGTAGGCAAGGCCAACCCACCCATCCAACAATGGCTAGTAGTTGGGTTGGGATCGCCCTCACCCAGGTGAGAGTTGGCAAGGTGAGCTAGACCTTGCTTGTGGTCAACGAGGCCAGCCCACTTGCCTGGCCATGGCTAATGGCCCTCGCTGGGGTTGCCTTCACCCAAGTGAGACCCGACAAGATCGCCCTCGCCCAAGCCAAGGCAACCTAGCCAGGCATTAGTTAGGCCAAGCCAACACTAGGTGAGGCCAACTCTCGCCAGGTCTCGCTTAAGTTATGGTGAGCCCCGACAGCGGCTCCCCTCCTTAGATTTGGTGAGGTCGCCTTGACTCGGGCAAGCTCCCATTGCCAGGGCTTACCCTTGCCTAGCTAGTGGTTAGCCACCAATAAAAAGAAGAAGAAAGAAAATAAATAAAAAAAATTAAAAAAATTAAAATATTATTAAAAATTGTCAACATTAGTGCCAATTATAGCTTGTAGGATGACCGGCGTCCATGTCGGTAAATTCCAATCAAAATTAGAAAATTTAGAATCAAAGGGGCAATAGATTTAGAATTTTTGAACAATTTTTCGTTAGCATTTTGGTATGTATCCTCATTAAGCTTCACATTTAAATGGATTAACTACCGTTTCTTGACCAAAGTATCTCTTCCTGAATCTTCTGAACTTCGTCAACCTTGAATCATCCATATTTTTTAACTTCATTAGCCACTGGTCCTCACGCATGCGCTCCTCGCATTTCTGATTGCCTTTTGTGCCTTTGTTATATATATAAGCGATGACTGAGAGCTATGATTGAATAGACGTAAAGAGCAATGAAAGATATGAAATGACTATAAGCACCATTACAGCAGAAAAGCATGCATAAATGATCATGATTAGCATGTTCATGAAATAGTAAAATTCTTATCGAGAAGTTCCAGTTAATACGAATACCGGTGGGCCTAAAGTAATAGATCAAATGCTTATATGCTTTTCTTTTTAAGCACGTGTATACACACACACAACGGGAACAGTTCCACAAAAAGAGTTTTTCTTTTTTCCAGAAAAAATGGTGAAATAAGTAAAGGCATGGCAATATTTCAGCTAAGTAAAGTGATACAAAAAATTCAGGACCCACTGTTGATCAAAAGAGGAAAAATTCTTCAAATAAAATGGAAGACACGTATGCCCAGTAGCTAGCGGTCTATTGGGGAATAAAAGTGCACCTCAATTAGGAAAAGTTGCACCTGGAAAAGCTAAAGGAAATTACCAAAATTTCGATAATTATGACCCCTAAATTTTCCATACGTAACAAATTCTCCCCTGATGTTTCATATTTTTTGCAGTGTGCCGCCCGATCTTTTGAAATTTGTTAAAATCTTTCTTCTGTTATTATTGCAAAATGACGGTATTAATTATAGTTAAAGAAAAAAAGAAATGAAATATATTTATTGCGATCAGATGTTATGCATATTCTTTTCAAATATATATTTACTTTTATGCGAAACTCATCTCATCCCCTCTGTTGTTAAAAGGAGTAACAGGAAATGAGTCAATTCAGAAGGAAGATGAAAAGAAATTTCGACGAAAAAAATCGATAACTTAATTCTAAATGTTTCCTCTTTGACTCAACTAACTTGCTTGAAACAAAATTTTCTCATTAAAAAATAATTTACAATTGATAATCCTATCAAAGAGAAAAGACATTGCAAGAGCCAAGTAAGTCACGTGATGTGGTGTGTAATTCTATTTTAAGATCAGAGGCGGCAAACCCAAAACCAAAGAAACCGCTTTGTCCCTGAAAATCAACCTGAACCGACTTGAGCTGATCGAACGTTGATGACATCGACCAATTCAATTTAAAACCGAAGCAACCGACACCTAATAAAATCCAAATATTAAGTAATCACCAAAGCCTGCCCCACTCACTGTATTGAGGAGGTTGTTGGCTTGATATTCAAGTAAATCGCACTGGATGCAACTCACCATGCTGCAAACTGAAAAGTGGAGTCTGCATCTCATTTGTTCAAATAAGCATTGCCCAATTGATTTTGAAACATTTAGGTTCTGTTTGTTAAGTGAAAAATAAGTTATATGTAAAATCTTTTTCTAAACATGATCATATGTATTGGTTGAAATAATTAGTCAATGGAAAATGTTTATTAATGCTGTCAATTTAAGTTTAAATATTTTCGTTCACATTGAAATAATTTTTCGTTCCTTCATTTTCGTGAGCGATATATGCAATTATTTTTAGGAAAATATTTTTCAAATCATTTATTTTTCTTAAAGTAAACATATAGAATAAGAGCACAAGTATCATCAATTTCACTATGGCCCTAGGGTAAAATTCAATACTTAAAAAAACAAGGAGGTGAATATAGTGTGTGTATGGGTGAGAGAGAGAGAGAGAGAGAGAGAAAGTTGATATGGGATTTTTATGGGAAGAAGTACACTATCAGTGTCATAACTTGTGTACGGCACTCACTTTGGTGCCAAAAGTTTCGATCGGATCACTTAAGTGTCAAAAATTTTGAAAAACACTCACTTTGGTGCCAACTCCGATCCGGTTGGTCGGAAATCCGACGTGGCACTTTTTATTAATTTTTAAGCGATGTGGCATATTTGGAGAGTATAGTTAGCATTTAAATAACAAAACGACGCCGTTTTGTGTCTTTCCCCCAAATTCAAAACCCTAAATCCCCAAACGACACTGTTTTGTGTCGTCTTCTTGCCCGAAGACTGGTTCTTCTGTAAAGAACAGCACTAGCAACGCCGAAGAACAGCAACAGCAACACCAGCAGCACACTAACACAATACCAATAGTTTTCCAAAAAAGAAATCACACACTCGCCTCCGCCCTCCCCTAATAGTTTTCCCCTATTTTCAATCACCTTGTCGACCTTTCAAATCCCCGAATCTCAGCCCCACCACCGCCTTTTCCCAAATAATATCGTCGAGCGTAGAGGAAGCGCGAGCTCAAAGAATCTCCAGAAGCACGAGTGATCTGGCCAATGGTAGCCACGAAGATCTGGAACGCCATGGAGGTCGTTGGCGAAGCTAGCTATGATGACAGCGGCGGTTGTGGCCCTGCCATCCCCTCCTCCGCCCTCGCCATCGACACCTCCCTCTCCCTTGGGATTTTCTGTTCGTTTTTTTTTTTTTTTTGTCTTGCTTTGTGGCAAGCAACTACGATGGAGGTCGAGGGACGGCGGCCAAGCGACGGTGGCTGAGGGACGGCGGCCGAGCGATGGCAGCCAAGCAACGGTGGACAAAAAAATCCTAATTTCAATCCCAAAAAAAAAAAATCCCCAAATGAGTTAAATGGCATCGTTTTTGTGAGGCCATTCATGTAGGATGGCAAAATGATGTCATTTTCTTAAGGAGGACTGAAAACAACGTTGTTTAAGGCCTTGTCGATTTTTTTTTTTTTTAAAAAGCCAAGTAATCATTTTAGCCGGAATCTTTCGCCGATGGCCGGAATCTTTCGCCGGTGGCACCAAAGTGATCGTTTTTCCTCCGATTTGGCATTTAAGTAATCCGATGGAAACTTTTGGCACCAAAGTGAGCGCCGTACACAACTTATGACACTGATAGTGTACTTCTCCTGATTTTTATGTATGGTCCTCAGGTAAGTCCGAAGTGTAGTTTGAGAAAGACAGACAAATACAGTAGAGTAATATCCAACATATGATACAAGAGAATCAATACCTCAACTGCTATATATACCACCAAGCGAAATTTAATGAACGGCAAGCGCCCCATGTTATATATTTGGAAAGTGTACTTCAATTTTTGAGTTTATATGTCATGCCCCGAACCCCGAGCGCGCAAACATCCCTCACGGTCGAATAAATTACGACGTCTTAGGATGCATCGCCGACCCATTCTTTTTATTTTTCGATTAAACGCATGCAGAAGCAATTAAAATAAACACCCGATCAATAAACAAACAACATGGATAGTAAAACCAGCATATATTGCCGAAAACAACATATTTATTTATC
The DNA here is from genome assembly GCA_014182565.1 of Eucalyptus marginata. Classification (NCBI taxonomy): domain Eukaryota; kingdom Viridiplantae; phylum Streptophyta; class Magnoliopsida; order Myrtales; family Myrtaceae; genus Eucalyptus; species Eucalyptus marginata. Next base: position 47,737,023 of record CM024590.1, on the reverse strand, counting down.
TACCGTTACCCCTAGGAAGTTTAATAATTACAAGGCTTTCCACGACCACTTCATATCAACTCTCTAAAAAAACCTTCAGGGATTAGGGTTAACCTAAATTTCACTAACGGCAGGGTTAGCCAAAATTTCAGCGAGTTCTCCACATTACGGCCTTGAAAATGGTTAACAACAACAGGGTGAGATAAAATTTCAGCGAGTCAACTTCCTAAGCTTCGATTAGAACACATTCGTCTCGGAGGCAGCCTAATTGTGACATCCCGATTTTTTCAATTTATTTTTAGTTAATTGAGACGGGCATTTCATCTGCACGCATATAGTTCCTTTCCTTGAGTTGGCCACTCATGGGAAAACCAGTCTATCAGGTGAAGCCGGTAAGAGATTCTAATGCATCGACTCGAGAATTTGACCGGAAACGACCTTTTGACCGAGCTAACTGCAAGGGTCATTATGGCACAGTTAAAAATCGATTTGAAGCCGGAGATAGGTCAGCTCGATAGAGGCATGTGATCAAGTGTGGGTGATTCCACCCGATCACACTATTCTTGTCAGTCGACACTGGACCGACTTTTCTGTCGATTGGGTCTCCTGTGTTCATATTTGAAACCTTGAGATTTCCACGACAACCGAGGGTTGCCAATGTGTCAAAGATGTACATTGTGGCTTGAGATTGATCAACCGCAGGTCGAATGCATAAAAATTTCTAAAAGCTACCCGGTAGGTTAGGACGCGCTAATATCGTGCCAAAATGAAATTAACCGTGAAATTGTGACTGAATTAAGAAATTGGAAGTCCTGGGGTGTCACATACCTTATGAGGATCATGTATTAATTTTATGGATTTTAATTGGGCTCGGTGGAAGAGAATTGATTAGAATTGAAGAAATCAAGGTACGAGATTTTGTGCCGCGGAAAATGAAATTGGACTCATTGGACTAAGGTTGTGGGAGGTTGGAGTGAGTGGGGTACGACATCACATGATGATGTCATGGTGGGGCTTTTTGTGGATTAAAGAAAAAGAAAAAGAAAAGAAAATGCCCCCTTCTCTCTCCTCCCTCTTTCTTCTTCCTCTTCTTCTTCTTCCCCCGTTGGTTTCTTCCTCCATTTTCTGCCATTGCTGCTAAAAAACCAGCAACCAAAGAAGCTTGGAAGGGAACCAACTCGCCGCCGCAGCTGCCGTCGGACTGCCGTCGCCGCCGCCGGACCGCCGTTGCCGCGACGCCCTTGCCCGCGCGCCGCGACTCCTGTGCCGCGCGCCGCTCGGCCTGCCGTCGAGCCGCCCCTCCGTCCGCGCCTTCGCCGCCGTCCGTCGCCGCCAGCTCGCCGTCGCCGCTCCTCTGCCATCCCGCGCCCGAGCCCCCTTCTTTCCTCCTCCGTTCGGCCATGGAAGAAGGCTGAAATTCCAGCCAAGATCTGGAATTTCGGGGCCCTTTTTAGCCGGCTTCCCGGCCCCGATTGCTCGGCCCGCCTTGAGAAAGTCGATCCTCGCGTCGGCCCCGTCGTTTTGGCATGCTCGGCTCGCATTAATCCAGGTGATTTAGCTCACTAAATCTTGATTAGATGGTTAATGATGCCCTAAGTGTGCTTAGCCTAAGTTAATTGTGTTTAGGTGGTTCGTTTATTTTATTTAAGTGTGATTTGGATTAAGAGATTTAATTAGTATTAAGTGTGTTTAATTTAAGGTTAAGTATGTTTATTTAATATAAGCCTTGATGTGACTTAAATGGTTTTATTTTTGATTTATTTTTATGTTTCGAAATTCTGGAAAATAGAATAATATATTATATTCCGAAAATCATTAAAATATTATTATTTAAAAAAAAAACTCGAAAAATTATTTTTGACCTCAATTGCTTAGAATTTCGTGCTGATCATCGCTGTGCATTTAGAATTTGAATTTGACGAATGGATCGACAAATTGAGTGATTGATTGTGATAAATAGGGTTTTTAGTCATAAAAACCCAAGTGTTGGATTTTGATGCGAAATTTGATTGTTATGATTTACTATTGAAATTGGAGTATGTGATTGAATTTTGGAATGTCCGGAAGTCAGTAATGATTGTTGTGTGTTGGTTAATGAGGAACCATCCTGAGCCGTTGAGCTAGACGTGCCCCTATATGGGATGCCCGCGCAATGGATGCCAGTCGCAGTAGAGGCTGGGCCGACTGGACCGATGCTCCTTCGGGAATGCCGTCGATGTAGTGACGAAGCCGCGCTCCATGGGGGGAGGCGATGCCTGACATGAGTGTCAGTAGATAGCTAAATGGCGAGTAGGCTATGCCCTTGTGTGGCGGTGAATAATTGGAATGCGTGTTGAGTGCGATTGTGATTTTATATGAAAGTGATGTCGTTCCAATTATTTAAACTCTTATTATTACTTGAGTTTGTGTGATATATATATTGTGCTAACTGCGCAGGGAGGAATTAAGACGAGGTAAGTCGTCGTGGAGGGGGCTAGGCCCCAGGTGTATTTTCTTTCTAATAGGGGTTTAGGGGTTGAACTCACGGCATTGAGACGATGTCTCACCCCGTTGTGGGCCAAAATTTTTCAGGATCGTAGATGGAGGAATCATCGCCTCTGGAGATTGTCCAGACTGGAGTGGGATCGAAGAGCGTGTCCGACTAGTAGTCCTAGGACCGTTTATTCTTTTTGGTGGACCGATCCCTTTGTGAACCCCTTTTTGGTATATATGTAAACCTTGGGAGGTTATTTGTTTTTGGAAGTATGTTTGTTTATGATTGTAATTATTTCCTACTTTCCTATCTCGTGAGTTTTTGTCAGGGGTTAGATAACACGTTCCGCATGCGCATAATGAATTAATTGGGTCGGCGACACCACCTGGGAATGTCGCATTTGTATGACCATGGTGGGATTTTCACGTGTCTCGGGGTTTGGGGCGTGACACTAATCATGCAACGGCATACAATCTTACCTCGCCTTGGCACACCCTTGCATATTAGTACGTCACATATTCCATTATAAATATAATAAGCATAATCAATAATCAGAACACATAACTCTCATGCACCAAACATTCATACGGGTCCCGATTATAAGGTAAAACTTGTTTTGACACGTCCCATACCATGCCTAACAGTTTTACCTCATAATCAAGCGTAATGCATCACAACCATTCACACGTGTTCTGATTATTACGACTCCTTGGGCCACGACCAACACACGAGCTGCCGGTCCGGCATGACCGAACATCGTCCCGCCTCATCGAGCATGGCATCGTCTAGAACCCTCGCCTAGACGTCATTCCATAAAGGAGCCTCGGTCCGGCCTCAACCGGTACTCGGCATCCGGACCCACGCTGGGCATCCGATAAACATCGAGCATTGTCCCCAAACTCTTGTTGGGTTCAATTGAATGATCACACAAGCACGCCAACACTCAAGCCAATTTTTATCTTCCGTCAATTGCCCAGTGTAAAAGAGTTCGTGCTTAAATAACAAACCTCGGAAAATCTTTACATTTAAAATTCCGGTAAAATAATTGCACGTGGTCACGTATTTAAAATCAACCCATCAAACTTTGCACACTTTCATTTTAAAACATCATTGCCCCTTTTATCACGTAAAATATGGCGTCCAAACACGACACCTCAAATTTTGCTATTTTCTTAACAATAAACCATCTTTGAGAAATATCATTTAAAATACATGATATGGGTAATCAAACATCATGGTATTACATGCTCAAACGATCAGAATTAAGTGCAAATTCATCAAGTAAAACAAGCATAAAATTTTACTTAACAGCTAATCCGTCATTAATTATGCTAATCGCGATTATTAAGCTAATCACGATTAATTAGGCTAATTACGATTAATTAAACTAAACTCAATTGATTAGCATAACTATAATCAATTAAAACTTAATCGAAATTAACTAAAATAAGTACAAATAAATAAATAAATAAAGCATGATTAATTAAACAAAACTCAATTAATTAATATAACCATGATTAATTAATGTAATCGTAATTATCTAAATTAATCGCACTTAAATTAAATCTAAACCATCCTTAATCGCAATTAAGGCTAAACTAAAATTAACAAATACTAACCGTCATTAATATTAAACTAACCACCCTTATACGTAATTAACACCTTAATTCACGATTTGGAAGTTAACTCATGGGTTTTCGGCAACGGCGACGAAAACACGAGGCTCGCGACTCAATCGGGAACTCGACGGCGGCGATCAACGGTGGTGGAGATGGCAGTGATATGTGGTGGTGAATGGCAGTGGTGTATGGTGGTGTACGGTGGTGGTGGACATGGCGTTGATGGAAGGGGTGAAAAGAAAATGAGGTGGGATGAAGAAGAAATGAAGCAGGAAGACTGGAAGAGAAAAGAGAGGAGATGGAGGGAGGAACCATTGGCTGCAGCAAGAAGGGAAAGGGAATGGCGTGGGGGAGAGAAGAAGAAGAGAGAAAGGGAGAAGAGGGAGAAGAAAGAGGGAAAAAGAAAAGGCGGGTGGCAGTAGGTGCCGTGAAGGGGAGGAAAAATGGGAGAGAGAGAGAGAGAAAGAAGAAAAAGAAGAAAAAAAGGGGGAAAATTTCGGTAGAATGAGGGGTTGGCGTGAGGGGGAGGAGAAGGATGAGGGAGAGAGAGAGAAGGAGAGAGAAAAAAAAAATATTATTATTATTATTTTTTCGATCTTTGATTTTTCATCTGATAATTTCTTTCGAAAATTTCGACTCGCCGATAATTTGACGGATGATGAAACGATGTCCAATAATTTAATCTCGAAATTCTCGAAAATTTGATACCTGAAATCGAATTAAATTTCGTGATTAAAAATCGATCGAACGCGACTTTAGTACGACCTAATCTATCAAGTGACTTTTAGGGGTTTTTGCATGGTTGACTCGTCGTCTATAATTTTCGATCCACGTTTGTCTCTTTGAATCGTGGACAACCCTCGATTATCATGTAATCATGAGTATTCAATTACGTACCATGAATAGAAGATCAATAGAAAATCGGTTTATTGTCGCTTGACGTGAATATTGTAATCGTACAGAATCACCCGCGAACCGACTACGTACTCCCGTCAAATCGATTTATATCCATTCGCTAATTGACTTATAATAGTATAGTATCAACCCTTGTCGATCCTTATGGTTGAGCGGTCAATTTCTGATCGAATTCTCTGGTTTTTCGCGTTTTAACCTTTTACGGCATCACCCAATGGATTAGTTAACTCATGAGTGATCAGTTCAAAGTAAAATAACCATAAGTGCGTCGATGAAAGAACCATTTCATATATTTTGAAATATGGCCAAATTTCAGGATATCACAACTCTTCATTTCTTACAAAAATTTCTTCTTCGAAATTTGAACAATTACAACTTTTCAATAAAAAGGTGAGAGTATTGATATCTCATCTATTCTTCACTTTCCCACGTGGCTCCCTCAGTTCCATGGTGTTGCCAGGCCACTTTGGCTAAAGGAATCGTCTTATTACGTAGCACTTGCTCCTTTCGATCCACTATCCGAACCGGTCTCTCCACGTATAACACCCTCTCATCCACGTCTATTTCCTCAAAATTCAGCACCTAGGTCGGATCGAGTTCATATTTCCTCAGTATCGACATGTGGAAGACATCATGCACTTGAGCAAGTCTTGATGGCAATGCAAGACGATATGCCAAAGTCCCAATTCGCTCCAAAATCTCAAATGGGCCAAGTACCTCGGGCTCAATTTCCCTTTCTTGTCAAAATGCGAAGTACCTCTTATCAATGACATTTTGAGGAATACGTGTTCACCTACTTGAAACTCCAAGGGCTTACCTCATTTATCTGCATAGCTCTTCTAACGGCTCTGGGCAGTCTTGAGCTTTTCTCGAATGACTTTGACGGCATCTACTGACTACTAAACCAACTCAGGGTCCGTAATCTTACGCTCTCCAACTTCGTCCCGGCAAATAGAAGTTTTGCAGGTTCTGCCATACAGCGCTTCAAATGGTGCCATCTTGATGCTCTATTGATAGCTGTTGTTGTAGGCGAACTCAACTAGATGAAGTTGTTCCTCCCAGCTTCTTTTGAAGTCTATTACACAAGCTTGCAGCATATCCATCTATGAATAGTCCTTTCAAACTGGTCATCCGTCTATTGATGGTAGGCCATGCTATACTGCAACTTTGTTCCCAAGGTAATTTGTAAATTTTTTCAAAAAGCTGCCGTAAACTTTGGGTCTCGATCTGACATGATCATTACTGGCACTCCATGGAGACGAACTATCTGTCACACGTACAATTCCAAAGCATATTTGTCTAATGCAAAGTCATTTCGTACGGCGATGAAGAGCGCAGACTTCGTTAACTTGTCGAACACAACCCAAATAGAATCATTACCTCACTGACTCATTGGCAATCCCATCACAAAATTCATTGTGATATGTTCCCATTTCCACTTGGGAATCTAGGTTGATGACTGCAATGTTGTGCTTTCACTTGTTGGCACGTCAAACACTTGGCAACATGCTTATTGATATCTGCATTCATACAATTCTACCAATAGTACTGGCGCAAATTTTGATACATCTTTGTGTTGCATGGATAAATGCTGTAACTACTACGATAGGTTTCTGACAAAATTTCTTCCTTAAGCTCCACGTCGTTGGGCACGCACAGTGGTTCACGGAATTTCAATAATCTGTCCTCCATAACTTGAAAATTAGCTTTCCTTTTTTCCGCATCCTCTTGCAGAACTTTATGGATTTCAGGGTCTGTCGACTATAGAGTCTTAATCTTCACCTGCACTTCTGATTCAATTCTAAGGGTAGCCATAAGACTTGAAATGTGACATACCTCCTACTTGAAATCCAAATCTCGAACTCCTTTGAGTAAAATCCACTCTTGAATCATCATCTGTACAATCGATGACTTTCAACTTAATGCATCCGCGACCTTGTTGGCTTTTCCAAGATGATACAAGATGTCGCACTCATGATAAATTTACCCTGAATAACCACAAATAACCTTAAACATTAAATTGGAATAATGCTAAAAAAATCATAAAATTGGTATAATTATGACAAATGAAGAGTAAATCTCAAATTGGCATATTAGTAAACTATCGTGTGTCATCAAATTTAATAATTTGATAATAAAATTTAATAAAAACTAATAAAGGATAAATTTATTAAAAGTGTATTAGTTTAGGGTAAATTTATCAAATGTATATCGGTTTGAGATTTTGATGATAAAAAAAATTTAGTTTAAAATGAATTTATCATAAGTATATTAATTTGAAATTTTTATGATATTAATCCAAACAAATAATAATCTACAATTTTGCATCGCGTGTGACGAACGTTTGCGTATTCCACTTTCTAATAAGTAAAGACCGGCGCAACGACTTAGACCAAATTTAAGTCTTGGTCCACTCATACGTTTTTTTTTTTTTTTTTTTTTTATTGACCAAAGAAACGGGACGTCCGAGACGTCGTTTTGAATTTGGTTGGTGGGACGTCGCCATCGTTAGGTGGCTTTTTAAATAATTGTGAACGGCTCTTTTGACTAATTTCGATCAAAGAAACGGGACGTCGTTTTGAATTTGGTTGGGAACCACTCACGTTTGGGTCAGTTCATCGCTTTAAGATTTCGACACGTGGGGACAATCGACGAAGGTTCGTTCAGTAGTAGACTTGTAGTTGGCGCAAAGATCTTTTGATTTATTACGACATTAGGAAAATAATTTACTAGTCCTTTTTTTTTTTTTTTTTTTCTGGGGGTCAAGTTACTGACCCCGATGTGAATTTAAATTTTAAACTAACAAAACAGAAAAAAAAAAAAAAAAAAATATCCATCTGCCTCACTTTTCCTCCCTCCATCATCTACTAGGGTTTCCAGCGTTGGTAGACTCACCGGCGCGGAGTCCAAAGCGACCACCGCCGGGAGTCCAACCCTCTCCGTCGCACTTGTGGTCGGCGCTCATGGGGATGGGGGCCGAAAGTAGCAGATCTGAAAGTCGACCGCCGTCGCTCGCAGCCATGCGACGGACCGGTACGGCCAAATCCGAAGGGAAGTTTCCTCTCCCCGTGCTCGGAGAAAACGAAAACAGATAAAAGCTCCACGATTGGAACTCATGGCCGAACCTTTTCCTTTTCTCTGTTCTTGCCAGCTCGACGCCGGCGGCCATGGACGGCCAGAACGCGGCGGTGATGGCCATGGTCGACGGCTAGGTCTGGAGAGGGAGAGAGAAGAAATAAAAAGAAAAAAGATATTAAATTTGTCCTTGAGATCCAACACCGTGAACACGTTTCGATCACGCTCCACATAAACATTTTGACCTGGCTCTCTCTCTCTCTCTCCACATAAAGATGGGATTGGAAACGCACGTCGTCCACCGCTTTTGCCGCTCAAACGGATACAAGACATGTGGCGTCGCTTGTGAAAGGCGTTATTGATTGGCAGAACCGCATCAGGTTTCCTTGAATGCTCCGCCGTCCCCACCCCCACTATAATATTTCTAGAGATAGGCATCGCATCTTTATTTTTACCTTTTTATCGGATGGAGATGCGTAACGAAGTAGTCGTCATCCAATCCCCTTGGCTTCTTGTACAAGTCCTTAAAAAAGTTTTCGTCCTGACTCCGTTCGAACTTCAGGTTTTTAAGGATGTAAAGCATCCAGAGGTATTCCCTTATTTTGGGGAAGAAAAAGAGACATCTAAATAAGAAGGGCAGTCTGGAAATTGCCGACAGTGCCAAGACAGGCGGAGCCGTGTAGATTCGGCAAGGTTTACCTGTGACCAACTTCAATGATGGAAGGTTAGCCGCCCCCACTAGCCATAGGGTACGTTTTTTTCCGACCTTTAAAGTAAATGAATTAAAGGCAGGGAAAGTTCGTTGTGCTTGATGCCTTGCAAGTTAACGTGTCTTGAAATTTTTAAAAAAGAAGAAAAAGAAAGCCAAATTCGAAATGTCTTGACGGGTAGCTCACCTCTCCTTTTGCTAAGACGTTCCCAACGTTTGCTAATACGTTCCCAACGTCTCCTTGAATTATGAATTAGCGCATAAGATTCGTCTCTGGGGCCCACCAATAGCGTGCTTTCCGCATCGTCTCGTTCCATCAGGACGTCTCTTTTCTGTTCTCTTTTGTTCCATTCACTCCATCCGGACGTCCCATTTTTATTCCATCGACTTTTGTTCCCCGGGACGTCCCATTTTTGCATTTTCGTAAGGCCCTCAGGGAGGAGGAAGCAACGGGGGTCGTTAGTCTCCTCTCCCTTCTGCATCATCTTCGTTTCTAGCATCTCCCCTCCGTGCGAAAGAGCAGCAAACCAGAGCCGAGGTTCGAGATAGGGATGGGAGGAATACCGTCGGAGGAGGGAAGAGCAAGCGGCGGCGGCGGCGGAGGATTCCAGAATCCCCAGATCTGTGACCCTCCGGCGACCGAAAACGGCAAAGGGAAGGCCCAGCGCCACCACTCGCCATCCATATAAATCCTGCAGGTGAAGAAGGTAAGAGGATAGGAGCATGTTAAGGGAAATAAAGAGAGAGAGAGAACTGGACCATGTTATTCGTTTCAAGTTTAATCAGGATTCTTTGGCACGAAAGGTATATTCATCCATGTTTGCGTTTTCTGTTACAGGTTCGAGAGCCAAACCAGATCTGGAGATGGCCTCTGCGTTCACCCTCTCCGTCGTCGTCCCGCCGGATTTGGAACTGAGGCACGGACGGAGGAGACGGCCAACGCCCTGTCGCTGGCGACGCAGATTGTCAGTACTGAAAAAGTTTCTCGAATTATGCTGCTTGTTGTTGTGCGTTGGGTTTACTGCATGATTAACTGGCTTTGAAACCATCTGGTAATGGCAATTCACAAGATCATTCTTTAGTGTTAGTAAAAGGGGAAGGGGGTACCTCAGATGGCCATTAGGGGTTGAGCAGCCAGTCCAGTTCAACCCGAATCGTTTATAAATGGATTTGGAGACCCCTTCTAGATAAAAAAGGAAACAGATTTTTGCACCTGTCAAGAATTAAAAGCTTTTTGTCGTTAGAATTTGAACTTTGACCCGAAGCAACTAAGGTGCTGCTTATGACGCAGATGTTGGAAAGGCCGCTGCTTTGCCTGGCGATGCAACTGTCCTAGTCTATAAACCCAACAAAGAAAAGATTTACGCAAGGGTGGTTGAGAAAAGTTCCAGCTCCGGAAGCATGGACTATGCCATACGACCGAACGGTTGCAGGTACATTTCCTTTAAACAAGGCAAGGATTATGCTCTATTTTTTGCCACTGGCTGCTCCGAGGACAAGGATGGTCATCTAAAGGATTGTCACAGCAGAATTGCCCCGAGAGTGTTTGCACTGCGGAGGATCCTCCAGATGCTGCCACCATGATTTATTATATCAACGGCAGTTTGACCATCAGCACGAAGCTTGGCTACAACTTTGGCCTCCGTGGAGTTTTCCAGTGTAATTGTGATTGCTCCTCCATTAGCTTGTATTATTCCCCTGAACAAATGTCCGTCTTCAACCATATTGAAAGAGTCGGGATCGCCCGTGGCTTGCAGGGCGGGGATCCGCGTACCCTCCTGCCAAGACGATGCTACTGCACCTAGCTCTTATTCTCCTCCTTCGGCGGGCACCAGTTGCTTTGATAAAGGAATTATGAAGTTCACGGTCATTTCTCCACCGAAGGAGGTTCGAGAGCCAAACTAGAAAGGCCAACAGCATAGCTGGGAACATCTACGCTTCAACTCCGGCTCTTTGATGGACGTTTTGAGGAAACCATAAGCCGGTAATTCCATTTTTCCATGAATCCTCTCTTTTAACTTCATAGAATTTACTTTCAGACCCCAGAGAAAAAAAAAAAAAAAAAAAAAAAAAAAAAACAATATCATAGAATTTACTCTCTTTTTTTTTTTTTTTTTTGAGATTCCCACGGGCATTGGTGCTTGAATTAAGATGCCCTTCTTTCTTTGTATTGAATCTACATTGCATCTTCAAGTAACTTGAGAGGATATATTCAACAATCTTAGACTTCTTCGAATATCAAATACTCATAAGAAATCATTCAATTCAAATAGTTATTGAATTGAAAAAAAAACCTACCTGGATATCACTATTTGAATAAAGTTTTCCTACACCAAACTTTGCTCTTCCAAAGGCCCAATTGGTCCCTGTACGGGCCATGGCCAATCTTCTATCTTTGTGGGCTCGAGAGCCCACACCAAACTTTGCTCTTCGGAGGCCCAATTAGTCCCAGGCCCCTTCAACTCCCGCCACGGGCGATGGCCGATCTTCTATCTTCGTGGGCTCGAGCCCACACCAAACTTTGCTCTTCCAAAGGCCCAATTGGTCCCTGTACGGGCCATGGCCAATCTTCTATCTTTGTGGGCTCGAGAGCCCACTTGCTCGTGGACAATGCCCGTGATGGACTCTATTCAAATCATTTATTTTTTCAAAAATAAATGATTTGAAAAATATAAAAAGCCGATGGAGTCGCTTCTTCTTCACTCTACGCCGCCGTCTTCGTCCAAGAACCCTAGAGGTCTCGGCGGATCACCGATGGAGCTACCCGAACCAAAGAGGATGACGATATATGCTTGGCTACGTCTAGCCGTTCTCGTTATATTTTGTAAGTCCATTCTGTTATGCTTCTTAATTTTCTTTTCTGTCGTCGATTAGGTATGGTGATCGATTCCGGTAGGGGCGATCGGTTCGGGAGGGATCGGTTCTGAAAAATTTAGAACTGGGAACGGCGTGAGGGGGAGGGAGCCAGAGCGTAGGTGAGAGAGGGAGGCAAGGCTGTGAGATGACGAAGAGAGATGAAGAGGAATTTAGGGTTTCGATCTGAAAAGTTAAAACTTTTCAGCCAGTCCAGTTCAACCCAAATCGTTTATAAATGGATTTGAGACCCCTTCGGGAGGGATCGGTTCTGAAAAATTTAGAACTGGGAACGGCGTGAGTGGGAGGGAGCCAGAGCGAAGGTGAGAGAGGGAGGCAAGGCTGTGAGATGACGAAGAGAGATGAAGAGGAATTTAGGGTTTCGATCTGAAAAGTTAAAACTTTTCAGCCGGTCCAGTTCAACCCAAATCGTTTATAAATGGATTTGAGACCCCTTCGAGAGGGATCGGTTCTGAAAATTTAGAACTGGGAACGGCGTGAGTGGGAGGGAGCCAGAGCGAAGGTGAGAGAGGGAGGCAAGGCTGTGAGATGACGAAGAGAGATGAAGAGGAATTTAGGGTTTCGATCTGAAAAGTTAAAAACTTTTCAGCCAGTCCAGTTCAACCCAAATCGTTTATAAATGGATTTGAGACCCCTTCTAGATAAAAAAGGAAATAGACTTTTGCACCTGTCAAGAATTAAAAGCTTTTTGTCATTAGAATTTGAACTTTGACCTGAAGTAACTAAGGTGCCTGTTTATGACGCAGATGTTGGAAAGGCTGCTGCTTTGCCTGGTGATGCAACTGTCGTAGTCTATAACCCCAACAAAGAAAAGATTTACGCAAGGGTGGTTGAGCAAAGTTCCGGCCCAGAAGCATGGACTATGCCATAGAACCGAACGGCAGCAGGTACATTTCCTTCAAACAAGGCAAGGATTATGCTCTATTTTTTGCCATTGGCTGCTCGGAGGACAAGGATGGTGTAAAGGATTGTTACAGTGGAAATTGCTTTGAGAATGTTTGCAATGCGGAGCATCCCCCAGATGCTGCCACCGTGATTTATTATATCAACGGCAGTTTGACCATCAGCACGACGCGTGGCTATAACTTTGGCCTCCGTGGAGTTTTCCTGTGTGATTGTGATTGCTCCTCCATTAGCTGTATTATGCCTCTGAAGTGCCCATCTTCAACCATATTGAAAAAGTCTGGATCGCCAGTGGCTTGCAGGGCGTGGATTGGCGTACCCTCCTGTCAAGACGATGCTACTGCCCCTAGCTTTTATTCTCCTCCTTCGACAGGCACCAGTTGCTTTGATAAAGGAATTATGAAGATCACGGTTATTTCTCCACCGAAGGAATAATTAGTTGCAGAGTGAGGATTGTAGCTGGGAAATTTCTTATGTTTTGTAATTTTTTTAGATCCACAGATAGTTCACCACTGAAGGAATAAATTGTTGCAGAGTGAGGATTGTAGCAGGGAAATTTCTTTTGTTTCGTAATTTTTTTACACTATTGCAGAGGACTGATGATTTGAAATTGTATTCGTTGTTGTCAATGGTCATAATTCTTTATGCTTGACATGCCTTCTGATGAACTGTGTCAAATCAAGAGTTTGAGATAGAAGCACGGTTCTAATTTGGATTGTCAACAATGTAATACGCAAATAATTTCTGAAAATTTTCAATCTCAAAACTGCTTATTCTTCCCCTACATAGCACAGCAGACACTGAGGAGGTGGAATGTGTATATGGCCGTAAGTCTTGGCTTGGGTTTGTTTTTACCTGCATCCACCAGTTGGTCCTTGATTCTTTTGTCAGTTTAATGTCTTGATGTTTGGGAGACTTGATATGGCTTGTGGAGTTGTGGCCAAAAGGTTCTATGGACAACCATGGTATTAACTGTGCAATTTGTAGAACCAAAATGAGGCGAAAGGCACTCCACGGCAGACACAAGGTATGGTGATCTCTAATTTCTTCTGCTGACCTACTTTTCCATGAAGTGAGAGAGAACATGTACTGCTTGGTGGAAAGGGTAAACGCCAATCTTTTGTGATTTATCTGGCCGCCAGATGGCTTGACATAGTTTTCCTCAAAGTGATTATTATATCATCTTTGCTTATTCCAGTTATTGCTTTGACATGTTTTATGTGTAACTGCTACATTTTATGGCTTTTATGTTTCTTCATGTAAATGGAGGAAACGGTGTTTCCTGACTTGCAAAAAGTAAAATTGGTTGTCTGCTTTTGGGGATAGGTTAGAAATTTGCAGTATAATTAATGTATGTGCCTTGAGCAGTGATGATTTATGAAGTTGGTGACCTTGCAGTGGTAGACGTATCTGCAATCTCTGTTCATGAGAATTTAGGGGAGCATATTTCTTTGTTGCTGCTGTATGTGAATAATTTCCAAGTGCGGTGCATAAGTGGACGTAGGCCACTAAATGGTAGCTTTTAGTCATTAGGGGTTAATTTTATTTTTTGAAAATATTATAATTCAATTGCATAGCATATAATTTTAGGTGTATTTATTTTTAATTTACATGTTTTGCATTTTTATTTTTTTGACCGGTGGTGAATATTTCGAATTAATTGTTTTTGAGTTTAAATTAATAGGCTTGACTAAGCCCATAAAACGAGAAAATCAGCCCGAGCCCATTTCTTTTAAATGATAAAAATTATTTAAATAAAGATTTGTGTGATATTATGATATTTTGAAAATTAAGAAAATCGCATTTTAATCTTATCTTTATCAATAGATGATGAAATCGGCGTAGAATATTGATGAGATTAGGATTTTCGTGATTCGGAGGTTATCGGTAATCTTTTCGACGGATGAAATTAACAAAAAGATCACGTTTTGTTTGGCTATAAAAGAGGCCTACGAGTTCAAAAATGGGGGTTCTTTTTTGAAAAATTCTCAAAAGTGAAGAGGAAAGCGAGAATAGGGTTTCGGTCTAGAGGGGGCTCTCTCTCCGTTCGAAAAGGGAAGAAAAAAGCAAAAGTCAAAAAGAAGGAGAGAAAGAAGTCTGGGAGAAAAAGAGACACCCCCCTCTCCACCGTACAAAGTCAAAAAGGGAGGAGTCATTTCCTTTCTTTTCCTCTCTGACCATTTACAGAGAAGAAGAAAACCAGCGGCGGTAAAGAGAGGGAGCAGAAAAAATTATTAAAAAAGCAATTGCCGGTTCCTGCTGCCCCTGCCTTCGCCGGTTTCTTTCTTGGTTTCGACCCAACGCCCAGCATCTGCGATCATCCGCGCCCCTGCCTTCGCCGGTTCCTGCTGCTTCGGATCCGCTCGCTCGAAGCCGCCACCGAGTCACCCCCGGACGAGCCCACTCCAGTCGCAACGCCCGTCTCCCCCACGGCGACCCGGGTGCCGATCGCTCCCGACCTGCGCCGCTCGTCACCACGAAGCCAGCCGCGACCGCCGCGCCACTCCGAGTGCCCCGACACCGGAAACCTCCGCACCAGATCCCGACGCCCTCCCCTTTCCATCGGTGACAGATCCGCCCGAGCCGCTCCACCACTGCCGCTGCCGCCTGACGCCAAAAGCCACGACGACCCGAGCAACGCCCCTGCTCTGTTCGCGATCTGCCCGGTGGAGTGTCTGACGTCTCCGCCTCACCGTGACACCACCGCCCCGCCGCGACACCACCGCTGTCCCGATCTGCTCGTTCGAGAGCCCCGACGACAACCCCTGCCCGGCGCCGTCCACCATTGTTGCCGTTTTTTCAATTTCCTTTTAGGTGATTTACTTTTTATCCTTTTATTTTTATTTATTTATTTATCTAGTTATTTTAAGTTTTGTTATTTTTGCTTAAGTTAGAACATAGGATGTCAATTTTAATTATTTGTAAAGTTTAGGCATTATCCTTAAGGTTTTGCCTAAAATTATGTAATTATTAATTTGGTCCGTAAGACATTGGATCATTTTTTTAATTATATTAATTTTTGGGCATTTTGATGATATTTTAATTGTTAAATCATTATAGTTTTTAATTTGATCCGTAAGACTTCTGACGATTTTTAATTATTTTGATTGTCGTGATGTTCGGGTTAAAAGTAATTGTTAATTTGACCCGAGATAACGGGTTATTTTTTTTGTTTATTTTAATCATTTATTTGTTGAATATCTTGTTTGTTTAGATTTAAGATTTAGTTGATAATTGCTTGTTTTAGAAAATCACTAAGAAAAAAAAAAAAATATTTGAATTAGGATTCAGTTTGTTTTAGAATATTTATTGTTATTTTGCATATCTAGAATATAGATTTTATTTTAGATTTTAAAAATATAAAACAAAAAATGCATTCATTTAGGATCTTAGTTTTTGTTTAATTTAAGTTGCATGTTTAATTACGTAGCATTTTTAAATTTCGAACATTGTTAAAAATAAAAATATCATGCATATGTCATGTAGAATTAGGGCATGCTCCGCACGTCATTGCATATTAAATAGATTGTATGTATTAAATAGATTGTATGTTAGGTTGAGATAATGTCTTTATTTAAATTAGGATTTAATATGACATAATCCTTTTTTTTTTTAAATTAGATAGAATTTCAATCTAGCTAGATCATTTTTGCATTCGAATTTCATGAAAGAAAATATAAAATTTGTCTTTGCATAAGTTAATTTCAATTTTTAGGATAGATTGCATTTTTAAAAATAGAAACATCAAATGCACGTCATTTAGTTTTCATTAAGTTCATTTAATTAGAACTTTCTTGTCATTAGACTAAGTCATTTAATAAATGTCGCGTGACATATAGCTTGCATATTAAATTGCATGAGGTATGCCATTTTAGTTTAAATAATTTGGTATGTCATCGCATCGCATTGTACGTCATTATAATTAGATCATTTAGATTGCATTTAATTATTGCATTTCTTCATGTCATATAGTTTAGGTCATGTCGCCATGTCATATTAGATTATTAGCGTGCATCACATGACTTTCATTAAATAAAGTGAAAAAAAATAAAATTGATTGCTTGTTAATTAGGAATCATATCTAGAATTGTTGATGTGAATTTTGATTTAATATTGTAGATGCTTTCGTTGCTTTAAGGTATGTTTTTGCATTATTTAATTGCTTTCTTGATGTGTTAAATTGGCCAGATGCGCATATGTATTTATCACCTCACACGTTAGGAAGCTAAATTAAAATCAATTCAATTGCCAAACATTTTTTAAAATTAAAAAGAAATGGTACCGAAAGGGCACTAGGATGATAGTCACAGAACCAAGTCCCCACCCAAAATTTCTGGTTCGTAGGGAGTAAAATAATACTCCCATTATTTTACTTAGGTGTCTCATCGACCTACCATAAACCGATTAGTGGCGATTCCTAGATAATAATATTTTGCATGTTAAAACCCTAAGTCGCGATTTGGTATGGGCTTAGGAGAGCCCGAGCTAAGCTTAAAGGCTTAGTAGTCCATCAATTTAGTTTTAGGTGGTAAACTCGAAAAAATTGGGTCGCGACACTTATCATCTGTTTATATGATCAAGAGAAAATGAAGTGGAAAAAGATATTGGCACCTAAAACAGAGGAGGCTGTTCGAGTGGACGGTCTTTCAGTTGCTCAGCCACAACCGCCAGAGAGATTGTCTAGTGATTTAGGTATTCATGGTTCAACTTCTGCTAGCAGACCTATTCACTGCCCAATGGCAAAGAATCGCTAGGGTTCCCGGCCCTTGAGCAAATGTTTTCTCAGATAGAATTAAGCAAGAAAAAACCAAGGGCCAGAGAGATTGTCTAGTGATTTAGGTATTCATGGTTCAACTTCTGCTAGCAGACCTATTCATTGCCCAACGGCAAGAATCGCTAGGGTTCCCAGCCCTTGAGCAAATGTTTTCTCAGATAGAATTAAGCAAGAAAAACCAAGGGCCGAGAGATTGTCTAGTGATGTAGGTATTCATGGTTCAACTTCTGCTAGCACACCTATTCATTGCCCAACGGCAGCAACTGCTAGGGTTCCCAGTCCTTGAGCAAATGTTTTCTCAGATAGAATTAAGCAAGAAAAAACGAGGGCTAGAGAGTTTGTCTAGTGATTTAGGTATTCATGGTTCAACTTCTACTAGCAGACCTATTCACTGCCCAATGGCAGCAGCTGCTAGGGTTCCCAGTCGTTGAGCAAATGTTTTCTCAGATAGAATTAAGCAAGAAAAAACCAAGGGCCAGAGAGATTGTCTAGTGATTTAGGTATTTATGGTTCAACTTCTGCTAGCAGACCTATTCCCTGCCCAACGGCAGCAACTACTAGGGTTCCTAGTCCTTGAGCAAATGTTTTCTCAAATAGAATTAAACAAGAAGAAACAGGGGCCAAAGAGATTGTCTAGTGATTTAGGTATTCATGGTTCAACTTCTGCTAGCAGACCTATTCACTGCCCAACGGCAGCAACTGCTAGGGTTCCCAGTCCTTGAGCAAATGTTTTCTCAGATAGAATTAAGCAAGAAGAAACCAGGGGCCAGAGAGATTGTCTAGTGATTTAGGTATTCATGGTTCAACTTCTGCTAGCAGACCTATTCACTGCCCAACGGCAGCAACTGCTAGGGTTCCCAGTCCTTGAGCAAATGTTTTCTCAGATAGAATTAAGCAAGAAAAAACCAAGGTAAGTTCGAGCAACTTCTCGGAAGATGTGGAAGAGGGAGAGGCCATATTAAGAGAGAGGTTAAAGAGAAAACGGGTGGTGGATTTGAATGAAATGCCTTAACATTCAGAGAAGTTCGGAGAGGAAAGACTCATATCTACCAAACATAATCCCACTCTCTCCCCTAAGATAAACCTTAAACCAACTACAGCACTGAGTTTTGAACGGTTGAGTTAATGCTACATAGCGAGAATTATATAGCATACACCTTTTAAGATGCCCCTTGCAACTTTTTGCTGATCTTTTCAATAGCAATTTGAATTCATTGGATTGACTGGTCGTCACCGCCTCTGTAGTTAATTGGCAGTGTGGGATGATTCATATCTCTAGCAGTTATTTCTCCGGGACAAGAGCTGTAAATTCCTATTTGCCTTAAAATTAGTTGCCTTTTTGTTAGTTTTTGTCAAAGCTGATCTTCTATGTCATCAATACAGACCGGCAGTTATCAGTTGGTTTTTCTCTTGATGGACAAGGTACTCTTGGTCATTCTGTAATGAAGCATCAAGGCAAACAAATCGAGATTTCTCGGAACTTTTCGGTGTTTGCGTGTCTGATCGTGCAGAGTCCAATTGATTGCATTGGATTAGAGATGAGTTTGGTCCAGCTTCTGTATGAAGGTTGACAGTGGGTGGGTGATACCCATGAATTAGTCTAGCAGTCTTGCTTGAGAATCCTCAATACAAACTTGTTTAGCAACTGAGCTCAAGACATTTTTCTGATGAACAGTAAACTTATCATAAGGTACTTCCAGAAGAATGGTGTCATAAACTCAACGTGGATTTAGCTGCAGGGTTAATTAAATGAATGCATACCATATAACCCATTGTACATCTATGGAAATTGCTTATATGCGTCTTGATGGCTTATTCAAAATCTTCTTTTTATGAGGGTGTGTTGGATTATTCAACATTGAGAAACTTTATATGTGATCAACAGCATTACCATAACGCCAATAAAAACGATAAAAGTACTCTTAATAAATGTTTCGATAAGAAGAGTTACAAAATATGCAGCAATTTTCGATAATTGTTAATTTGCAGCGATAGAGCACATTAAAACTTGTGTCTTCTGTTACTTAGCAAAAACTCACAGTATCGAACGAGGCAAAATGAATATAGAGCATAAAAAAAGGCACTTATTAAAAGGATTTACTAAGTTTGAAAGCTTTTTATGTAACTCTCGGTCGTTATTTTGAGAAATGAATGGAATCTTTCTTTGGACCAAAAAAAGAAAAGAAAGGAGAATGATTTTGGACAAGAAAAAAAGGGAGAATGATTAATACCTTACAAATAATTAGAGTTGATTAATTCCTCACAAATAATTAGAGTTTCTATGCGCCGACCCTTGCAAACAATTCTTGAAGAGGAATTTGTCGTGTATGGGGGCGGGTCAGGCTCGTCTCTGAGGGATGCCCGCATTGTCGTGTAAGGAAAAGCTACTTCGCTCTACGAGATTGGCATCGCTGTCATTACTGTGTCTTTGGAGGATTGAGTGTGTGGATGTCCACGGAGTAGTTGTTTTTGGATGCTTGCATTGTGGTTTGGTTGAGTAGGTGATTAGCGTAATCGGTTGAGTAATTTGGACAGTCTAGAGAATCGCTTTTGAAGGTGAAATGCCTCCTGCATTTTGGACGCTGTAGTGTAATCATCTTGGTCATTGTTTAGTCCTGCAATCAGTGAGCGAGCAACTTGGAATGATTCCTCGCATTGTTCTTCGCTTTTAAACTTGAAATACATTGATTTGTGTGTGTGCGTGTGCGTGTCCACACGCAACACTCGTCATGCGCTGTTGGGGAAGTATTTTTCTAGCACTTCAGTTCTCGAGTAAATGCCTGTTCTGCGTCTGGATATGTTTCTTACCGGGGAGATGCTTTGCTCTGCTCGAGACATGTGATGCTTGAGCCATCCTCGTCGGGCACGTTCTCGAACTTAACTTTTGTTTAGGCATTAATGTCACACTCATCGCTTTCTCTTGAGGTTTTAAAGTACAGAAACACAGTGCTAACCGTGCTGGAATTTTCTCCTCGTTACCCCCACAGTTACCAATGCTTTCCCTTTGCAAATATATTCTTTCCTTTCCAGTTTCAGCAACAGAACAAACATTGAGGATTATCATCAGAAGTTTAGTTGAATGTGACACATAGAATAGACATTTTCAATGTCTATTGAAAACTTTAGCTGTTTACTGAATTGCATTTCTATGAGCTTGATTTGGCTTGCCCTGATGCCAGTTAAGAGGATGGTATGAAAAGGATGATGTGTTGCTGAGTGGAAGTCAGTCAACAAGGAGAAGTGTCCGCAAGTCAACAAGGAGATGTGTCTGCACATTCGTTGCTTTGTTAGTGGTCCAAATCCCTTGTTAGACCTTGCTGCTGAGTTCAGATACCACATTTTATCCAAGGAGATGCCTCTGGTAATTATCTAAGTGGAGAGACCCTAAATCAATCTTCCAAGCTCTGTTGGCCGTCCTTCTGTAAATGTGCAGGCAACACAGTGCCATTGGCCCCCTCTAAGAGCCCGACTCAATTTTCCCACGGAGCAGAGGAAGACTCGGTGATATTGCGGAGAAACTCCAATGAAGATATAAAGGTCGGACGGCATTTGACAATGATTATTTGGTCCTGATTCATTTGCAGTTGACTCATTCAGTTAGCTGGAAATGTTGAAAATCTGGTGCAATTGCCACCCATTTCTTTAATTTCTTTAGGCCAGCAGCTGAATGTATCTCTTGCTGAAAAACATGTACAAAAAAGAACAACTAGATTCCCAATCTGAAATCATGAATGCAGAGTTTCACATTTTTGGTTTGTCCACGAGCCTATTTCCCCCTCGGTTGGTGTGTTTATCACCTTCTTTTTGGGTGTGGAGCTCAAGCTCGAGCTATGGGGGATCATTGCTCGAATTGAGGGTAATGAGCTCATGTAAACCGAGCCCATTAGAGCATGTTTAGTAATCATCACATTATTCTATTTTTATGTTTGTTTTTCAGAATAAAAATAAAAAGATTAGAAATCCGTTTGATCAGTGATCATGGAATAGATTTGAAATAGGGATAAGAAATAAAATATCCTTATTCGATTCAGCCTTTTCCTCAATGGCAATGGAGAGTGATGTTGAGTTTTATAGCCCAGAATCCCACTTGAGCCTATTGAGGCTCTTGAGGGGCACCGTACAAGTCCATAAAAATTGGAGCATTAAGAGTTGTTACCATATGTATACAATAAGCAAATAATCCTTAATTAATCTAATTTATAAAGCAGTGCCTAAGCCCTTAGGAGTTAAAACACCACCGCGTGCATATGTTGTCCTTTTCTTCTACAGCCTTTACAATTCTGTGGCGGCTGCATTATTATTTTGACATGAGAGAGAGAGACTATTGCATCAAAAAGACTGCGCCATTTAATATGTTGCCGAAGTTCACAAGCACCCCCTTAAAAACTTAGACAGCCGGGAACTACTAACCCAAACCAAACTGCAAACTTACCAATCAGAAGATACTATTCATAAGCATGCCGTGGCAAATTGGCAATAACGAGCATTCTGGGACATTTTCCATAATCCAACTAGGACTTGATATGCAACAAACCCATCTCATTCCTCTCCAAGATGAAAGAATTCTACAATTGTAAGAAAGTTTCACATAGCTTAATTGGCCAAAGTTAAGCTTAAGGTATCTCATAACACAATCTCGCCCTTCAACACTTTTCTCTCTCTATCACGTTCTTGATTTCTCTTGTTTGCATGATTTACATGCATCTTCCGTGAAGGCTGATGTTGTTTTCAAGTCTTCTTGTTTAGTTTTCTCTTTTATTTTTCTTCATATGTGTCATTTGCACCAAAATAGCACTTGTGCATGGGAAGAAGCACTTTTCCTCATAGAATCTGATGAAGCAAGGAATGTACGAGACCATATTCAAAGAATTTTAATTGGATGGCCCCTCACACAATTGTTGATATGTTTTCTTTTCCTTATAGAATCTAAGGAAGATAGGAACTTAAGTGGGTGCTAAGATCACTTGTAACTAAGAGAGGAACCACAGAGACTAAGGGGTGCATGACAAACCAGAATTTCTGTTCCAAAAATAAATTTTCTATTCCGCACTGTTTCTCGGAATAGAAACCGTTTGATAAACTTATTCCGTTATTCCGTTTTTCTATTTTCTGGAATAGATTTCTATTTCCGAAATAGATTTGGAATAGAAATCAAAAGTAGAAAATTTTTTACTTCTCTATTTCTGGAATAGAAATGAGAAATAAAAAATTTTCTCATCGTTCGTCAACCGGTCCTTCATCCATTGCCGCCAACCACTGTCCGTCGGTTGCCGGCCGCCCGCCGGCCCCCGCCACCGCTGGTTGCGGCCACGCGCCACCGCGTGCCGCCGGTCGCCAGCCGCCCCCCACCGCCGCCACTGGTCGCCGGTCACCCGCCGTCGCCGCCCGCCCGTCGCCGCCGCCGCCGCTGCAGCCGCCGCCGTCCATCACCGCTATTCGCCGCCGTCCGAAAGGAAGAAATTTTGTGTCGTTATCAAACGAATTTCTATTTTTAGAGTAGAAATTTTGTATCGTTATCAAACGGTTATTTTTGCTTAGAAACTCTTCTAGAAATAGAAATAGAATAATCTATTTCTGTTCCAGAAACTATTTCTAGAATAGAATAGTTGTTATGCGCGCCCTAAGATTTGACTATTTAGAGTGATCTAGAAGTATAGAAGAGTTGTTTAGGAATCGAGCCCAGCACATCCTTAAGGACGGATGGACTACTCTCGTCTCCTATTGGAACTCGGAAAAAAGCAAGGGCGTGATACTCATCTTGTCGATATTCTCATTATTATATGATTGTTATGACTTTAAAGGTTCTTCTTTCAATGATAGAGAGGGAGCTTGATTGATAGGAGCAATTCGCCGAACAAAAGATGCTTCACGCTGGAGGATCAAAGAGCATTGCTCGCCAAATAGCCAAAAATATAGATATATAGTGTGACATCCTGAAATTCGAGTCCTCTGAAGGATGGATGAATGTGAATTTCGTCAATGCATTGTTGGTTGATCTCACTCGGAATTGATCACTCCGAGATACCGACCTTGAGGGGAAGGGCTAACGAGGACGTAACTCGTACGGCTAAAGGACTCGACTGGGAAAACGACTTGACCATGAGACTTGCGTGAGGACGATCCCGTAGATAGGCAGGCCGATTTCAAGGACGATTGGGAGTCAATTCGCGGACAGAACATAATGGAACGACGGGTGATTCCGTTTGCCATTATCGAATCCGCAAACGACCCTATGTCGATCCTTAGTGATCGTGTACTTTGAAATAAGAATCTATCCTCCGTAATTTCATGCAGTCAAGGACGTCCATGCGTCGAGATGTCTTGAACGTGGTTTGGCACGAGTCGGTTACGCGTGAATCCTTTGAGCCGCCCGTCGCCTCCGAGTTATAACCAAAATGGTATTAGGGCGAAATTGACATGGCAAGAGAACTTAAGATTAGACTTCGAATTATCGGGAATGTCCGGGACGGACTTTGGATGAAGCTACTTCAAACAGTCGACAGCGCCAGTTAAGCCGAGCAGTTGAAAAAGGGAGTTTCGGACAGAGGAAGTGAGTCCGTGAGGACGTGGGCCGGGCCAAGCTAGTGTGGGCCTAGGCCCAAGGTGGGAAAGCCACCATGGTGGGCCTAAGAAAATCAAATGAGCCCATTGGGCCAAACCAACTATTCATCTTCTAAGCCCATGGGCCAAGCCTTAACCATTTCAAAGCCCAATAAATTCCCAAGCCCACTCCTATTCATGGCCAAGCCCATTTCTTAGGCCCATCCACCAATTTCAGCCCAAGGATAGATTGGTAATTTGTGCAAGGTGGAAATGACCAAATTGCCCCTAAAAGCTTGTGGATAAGGGCAAAGCAAGAGAGAGAAAGAGGAGGTGATGTGCATGGGGAAGTGGAGCAAGCATTGAATGGCCTTAATGAGGCCTTGATGGCAGCTCTCCCATCACTCTCTCTTCCTCTTCAGCCCCAAACCGGTCGACCATCTCTCTCCCTCGTTCTCCCTCTCTTCCAGTTTCTGCTCCAGCTGACCCTTCGGTGAAGAATCGAGTCAAAAGTGGTCTTCCCGGCTGAATCACAGAACGAGCCACCTATCACCGTGACCGAGAGAGACAGACCGTTCCAACGAGCCTAATTTCGTCCCGAACGGAGCCCCCGTCCGTCCTGTACGGCCGTCGCAAGCCGCCGGTCGCCGGTCCGTCGGTCCGCCTGCAGCCTGCACTGTTTCGCGTTTTCGGGCATTTTTCTCCCATTCCAGCCGTTCCTTTGCCCATTCCATCCACCCACAAGATCCCCAAGACCCCGGGAGCTGCCGGTTGCCGGACAACCCCCCACCGGAGCTCCGGCCAAGCCGTTCAACTTGTATTCTTCTCCGCAGGCTGTTTTGTGTTTTCGGTGGGAGTCCGAGCTGTGGTTGCTGTGTTGAGCTTGGGACCGCCTTGGATCGTCGTGGTAGAGGTTCCGGTGCGTAGCCACCGTCGTCGCCGCCGCGTCGGTGTCTCCGGCCCGCTTAACGGGTGAGTTTAGCTCCTAATCCTTCGATTAGTGCCTAAACTTGCTTAGGGTTGGTTTAGTTAGATTTAATTCTAGTTTAAGTGATTTAATTAAGTTATATTAGTCCTAAGATAGGTGGTTAGATTGATGGATCGATTAGTTTAGCTTAATCTTATTTTATTTGCTTAATGTGGTTTATGTGGTTAATTAAGCATGCTTATCTTAATTGATTGGTTTCCTTAATTTAATCATTGTTTTAATGATTTTTGAATATAACTTATTTTTTATTGAATTCTGGGAATTTACTGTTCACGTGACACTATTCACGAATTATCGTTCACAAAACACTGTTCACGAATTAGTGCGTTCACGAGTTAGCACGTTCACGAAACACTGTTCATCCGAATGCGAAAAGTTGTCTAAATTCATGTGTGTTGATTTTATGAAGTGAATAGATGTGTAAATGCATGGGCATCCGCATGAATTGAATGTGATTTGTAATTTTGGGTATTTATCCCAAAATTTATTAATTTTAGTAATTGATTGGAAAATAACCGGGCGTCGGTTGACAGCGCCAAAAATATTTTGGTGAACCATTAAATAGTGGGATTTTCTGAAAGAAAAGTATTGTATTTTGGCTAAGGCCGATTGTGTACCACACACGATATTTTATCGAGTATCTTTGATATCAACAAATTAGGCCAAGATATTATGAAATTGAGGAATTTAATTACAAGGTGCAATATCGTTGGCCATAGTTGAGAGGGTCGGGTGGGACCGTAAAGCCACTAGATCTTGAGAGGTCGGGTGGGACCGTAAAGCCACTAAATCTTGAGAGGGTCGGGTGGGACCGTAAAGCCACTAGATCTTGAGAGGGTCGGGTGGGACCGTAAAGCCACTAGATCTTGAAAGGGTCGGGTGGGGACCGTAAAGCCACCTTTAGATCTTGAGAAGGTCGGGTGGGACCATAAAGCCAGGTGAATTGAGAGTGGCATCGATAAAAGGCACGTGGGCTCGGTGAATTGATGCATCACTTTGGTGAACGAGTGCCTTAGAGAATGCACGTGGCCCTGGGCATCGATAAAAGGGCACGTGGGCCGGTGAATTGATGCATCACTTTGGTGAACGAGTGCCTTAGAGAATGCACGTGGCCAGGTGCATCGTAAAAAGGGCACGTGGGCTCGGTGAATTGATGCATCACTTTGGTGAACTAGTGCCTTAGAGAATGCACGTGGGCGAGGGAATTAAGTGAGGCATCTTGGAAGAGACACGTGGGCTCGGTGATTTGATGCATCACTTTGGTGAACTAGTGCCTTAGAGAATGCACGTGTGCTCTGTGACATGTAATCGACTGGGTCGGTTGATCGATGACTCGATCTGAATTGATGAATTGATGTGTGAAATTGTTATATGCATTAATTATATGCATGAGTGAATCACATCGTTTATGGTATGCATACATGAATCGATAATGTGCAGGGTGTGGCAATGGCCAGGTGAGATCGCTTATGATGCGACTCGTGTGTGATTGATGAACTGCATCATCTAATGGTCATGTGCTTTGTGTGTATCATGCTGAGTGATATCGTGCAGGGTATGGCATACCAGGTGAGGTTGTATGTGAATCGACTGTTGTTTGTTGGTTGCTGACTGTTGGTTGTTGCTTGTTAGTGGAGTGGTTCTGGATAGATACCCTAGGTTGAGTTGGTGTACTAACCGGGGCTTAGGGGTGTAACTCGCTGAGATTTATATCTCACTGGTTATTGAATAACCATTTTCAAGTCCCTAATGTGAAGAGCCAGGAACTTGAAGCGGAAGGGTCAGGAGCTTAGGTGGCTCAGTAGTTCTTTATGACATAGAGCTTCTGTATAAGCTTGAAATGTTTATAAAAGTGTATTTGATTTGAAATTGTTGTCCTGCTTTTCTATCCCATGTTTGTTGAGGTCAGGGGATTAGTAATTCGCTTCCGCATGTGCAATAAAAATAAAGGGTCGGCGACGAGTCCTGGGAACGTCGCAAAAATTCTATCGACCACCGAGGGATGTGTGCGTGCTCGAGGTTCGGGGCGTGACATATAGTCTCCTTGTTATCATAAATATTTTCTTTTAAAGAGGGTTTTTGAGCGTTAATTATGCGCGCCAGATTAATAACCCGTTTGTTTTAGCTCATTAAACATAGGATTTCCCTATCTCCAAATTACTAGATAATGGGTTTGGTCATAGATTATGGAGAAATAAATAAGTGTAATTCTGGTCAATGACTAATAGTGCACATCTCCGTGGGCAAAGGTGCTTGATCGACCCACAAAAGAACAAATCATACATTGAATTCATTCAAAAACTCTCTCATCATCAAGTTACCCATTAAAAATTTTCCTTCTCATGTGAATGAATTCCTTCATGGCTCTTACATCTCTCAAAGCATCCCTTCACGTTCCTTTGAGTTATATGTTAGTCGTGAATGTTGCTGATCCGAACAAAGCACCATTACAGGTCTGGTTAAGTAGGTTTGCAATTCATAGACACGGATTAATTGAGAATCGAAGCAAGCTTTGGAAAATTAGGAAAATTCCAAAAAATTCATTTCTGCCCTAATTTAACATTAATCTATATTTTTTTAAGGGTTAATACCCTTAAAAATCTCAAATTGATACACCCGTGACAAATTTATCTAAAACTAATTTTTTGACCATGAAAAACCCAAAACTAGTACACTAGTGATAAATTTACCCCGACTGATCATAAAAATCCTAAATTAGTACACTTCTGAAAAATTTACCCAAAACTAATTTATTCAACCGCCAAAAATTCCAAACTAGTTCATTTGTGACAAATATACCCTCTGTTAAACTAAATTAATAACATGAAAAATCAGAAAAATTGTATAACTATAACAAACGGAGAATAAAATCCCAAGTTGGTATACCAATCAACTATCACGTGTCATTTAATTTAGTAATTTGATAGTAAAATTTAACGGAAACTAGTAGATGATAAATTTGTCACAACTATACTAGTTTGGCGTAAATTTGTCAAAGGTGTACCAGTTTGGAGTTTTTAGTGGTTAAAAAATTAGTTTGGGATAAATTTATCACAAGTGTATCAGTTTTGGGTTTTTCAGTGTATTAACCATTTTAAAAAAAAAAAAAAAAAAAATTGGAAAATTTCCTGATTTTTCATTTTATTTTTATTTTTATCTTTATAAAAAAATTAATTCATCAACCCAATCTATGCTTGATTTTGTCTCAGAACATGAATATCGCAATAACCAAGCTCGAATCAACCTTTTCAAGATTGAAACTCGGTTTGGACATTTCGTCAAATAATTGATGCGCACCACACCACCTACACCAATTACCTCGGGCCATGTTCATGGCTTTCAATCTTAAACTATAGACGATCTTAAGCAAAAATAAAGCATCAAGGTTATATTAGCATATGCAAAAAAAAAAAAAAAAAAAAAAAAAAATTGACAAGAAATATCATCCTAATAATATTGATATTAGCCTCAAAGTTACGGGGTCGATATGTTTTTGTATAATTGGATTTGAACCAAGGTCAAGCAAATAGGTTGCATATTAAGATTCAAGCCCCGATACTTATCACATGTACGGCATATGGGAAAATCCATTGGATTTGAATGCAAGTGGTAATGTGAAATTTAAAATGTGACGAAAACATCTCGGAAAATGAATAACTAAACACATCAAACCAACCTCTCAAAGTAACATTCATGCGTGATCCTCACTAGCCAGCCATGCACAAGTGTGGATTGGCTCAACTTTTGGCTCGAGTTTGAAGCAATCTCATGGTTCACATGGGGAATTAAAGACCAAATCAAGTTGACCTAAACATCACTTGTTCTCTCATATTCATCAAGCTCACGAAGACTGATAATGCATCCAAAGGGGGATAGCAAGTCGAACATGCAAGACCCTTGAACAAGCTTCAACATTTGAAAAAATTCCAGCCTCTAAAATCAATTTTATGGACTCATCTTTCTCTTGATTTCCATTCATTCTCTTCATCGCCTTGCCACCAACCAAAGCCGGCTCAGCTACTCCCCCCTTCTCTCTCTCTTGTGTTGAATGTTTTCAACATTCATTTGCATGAAAATGTCATGAATGAAGCAATGAATGGAATAGAGTTAGGGGTGAGCATCAATTCAGGGTCCACCTTGGATCGACCTTGGACCAACCTAACCATGCTCATCTTGGTTTGATTCCTAGGAGGACTGGGTTGGTCCTTAGTCCTAGGACTTCTGGATCTTGCACTATGTGGGTTGGTTCTCTGTCCTGAAAGTTTAGAATTGGTCGAACTCGGACCAACCATGTATTATATATTATATACTTTTGTTTACTCTAAATTTTAGCACCTCCTCCATGTAAATTAGATAGTAAAAAGCAATCTAGCCCTAATTCGACCAAAAAAAAAAAAAAAAAAAAAAAACTCTTCACTTACCTCGGCCTTGCTCACCTTATTCACCGCTCACCTCGCTGCTTGCCTCTGCTCACTCGCCTTGCCGCCTGCCTTTGTTCTATCATTTCGCGTGTTTGTTTTTATGGTTTATTGTTTTTAGAAAGTGTATATTTTTGTTATTGTTATCTTATCTTATATTTATGTTTGATATGTATTGTGTTCATAGTTGAGTTACTCAATATCACATTGTTGATTGGTATGTAATTTGAAATAGTATGTTTGTCATTTTAGGGAATGCAAAAAATAAAACAATAAAATAATCGGTTTGACCCTGAAACTAGAACCGGACCCATATGGTCAATCTAATCTTCGATTCGAGGCTCAATAGGGTCGGTCTTCGATTTCAAAAATTGGGAACCAATACTGTGTGGGTTGATCCCTAGGTTAGGTGTTGGATCGGCCCAACCCGGACCCCCTAAATAGATAATGACTTTTTTTTAATTTATGACATCATTAACGCTATTCTCAACCTTAAATCTGATATAAGCAAGACTATCACATCTAACTTCAAATCTTTCATATTTTTTTAATGATTAGATGAGTTGACAAAATACTTTTCATAATTACACAAAAAAGTCTATCGAGTTACTTCTCGTTTGCCTTTTTTCTTTCTTTCTAATCTTAGCCTTTTTCACTTCAAATCTTTTGCCTATTACACAAGCCACATATTTATGATATACTTTTACTTCGTTTGCACAAAACATTCTTACTATAAACTCAAAATCATTTTTTTCAAATCATAGGGAACAAAAAGTATTTGACGCAGGATTCTTACAAGCAAACTAACATCTCGTCCATTTCTTGAGAGCGCAAATATCTTTCACATAATATGAGTTCAAGATTTCCTCTTATTCAACTATCGGATAATCTTACACATGCGAATTAATTGACTGATGCCTTTAAAACAGAGAGTACAGCAATAATCTTGATAAAATCCATGTTCAATGCTGCTGATGGAGCTCTGGAGGCGGAGGCGGGAGCAAGTGCCTTCTTAATCTACGAATAAAGATATCTTGGTCAGTGGGTTGTAACTTGCTTAATCATAAACAGATTTTGACTAGGAAAAACAGATCAGTTGGACAGAGGGTATACGAAATAAATTGCAGAGAAGAGGTATCTTTTCTGGAGATCCAATTCCTCACGGTTACGTATTAGAGGTGTCCGCATTATAATAAAAAAGGAGTTGATAAGTCACTTACTGAAAGCAGCAGTAGGATCCATTTAATCGGCCCGAATGGATCGTGACATTTTGGCCAACTTGCATGCATGTACATCAGCTTTTTAACATACCACAAATGTGACTATGAGCCGAAAGTGGATAGTTTATGCCATAAAATAGCAACATGCGTCCTCGATACTTGTTCATATTTATCACCACAAGCATGCTCATAAGTAGCGGAGTCAAATGCATAATGACAAGTTTTTCGATTTAGCTTGATTTGGTTTAAATTTGAATCCTTTAGACTAAAATTAATTTGACTTTCTTTAAGTTGCAAATGATCATGTGACTCGGAGACTGAGGTACAAGTCAAAAGTTTTTAGCATAACCATTCCTCTTTAATCTTATTCGGTCCAGTAATATTATTTTCCCTTCGGTTGTCCGTTTAATTGGGTTATATAATCATATATTTTAATACCTTAATTTAAGAAAAATAATCAAAAGTCCAAGTTAAACCTAGAACCTATTATCATATATATCCATTAGAAGCACCTTCAAGATCAAAAATTAAAATCATTGATCTATTCACCAATTGAATATGGTAACGTCCCTTTTTCGGTGGTACTTCTACCGTCCACAGTAATTTTTTAGTCTCTTTAACTTGCGATTTGTGAAACAGCCCCACGAATTATGTTTACGACGACACCTATCAACATCTCTTACGTTGCTTTTTGGCTTGCGACCGAGTCGCCGGAGTCGATTTTTCTAGTGAATGACGACGATGAAGGCTCTTAGTCACAGCTTGGATGGGGTTTACGTTCATCATCTTTTTTGTGTGTTTTTGCAACATTTAACGAACTTTTCCTGCGTGGAATAATAGTTTTTGGAGTTATTCCACAACTTTTTACAAAGTCCTAAGATTCACTATTCGCGTGAACGATTCACACGATTGAGCAACGCTGTTTTGCACTCATCATCTTTTTTTTTTTTTTTTCAACAACACTAATCGGCTACCATGGCTATTATGCCGTGCAGTTTCTGAAGAAAACCAGATTAATTAAGAAAGTAATGGTTCGAAGGTAAATTTCTCAGGAGAAAAATGTCCTTCACTAAAAGCCATAATTCACACTTTGCTTTTATAGTACATACTGCTATTTATATTAAAAAGACAACTAGATTTCCTATTCTATATTCCAAATATCTAATCTTACGGATTGACAGGATCAATTAATCCGCAATTAGAATAATCAGAATCGAATCATATCTCTTACTCTAATCTAATCTTCTGATGGTAGAATCAAATCATATCTCCTATTCTAATTTAATCTTCCGATGGTTCACCAATAGTATTATTAACCTTATCAACCTCCCTCAAACTAGGATTAGGTAGAAAACCTAGTCCCAGTTTGTATCGTAACTACAATGATCAAAGAGCGGTAAAGCTTTTGTAAATATGTCCGCAATTTGATGAGTAGCGGGAACATAGCAGACTTCAAGTAACTTGAGAGTGACTTTCTCTCGAACGAAATGAAAATCGATCTCCATGTGCTTTGTCCTTGCATGAAGGACCGGATTCGCTATCATTGAAATGGCCGCGTGGTTATCACCGTAAAGCAAAGTTGGACCCGTGAGCGGTATACCCAAATCTCTCAATAAAAAAGAGACCCATGTAAGATCTGCCGTGGTAGAAGCTAAGGCCCTATATTTAGCCTCTGTTGATGACCTTGACACTGTCATTTGCCGTTTTGCGGACCATGAAATAATATTTGATCCCAACAAAGTGCAAAATCTGGTTGTTGACCTCCGAGTCTCAGAATAGCCAGCCCAATTAGAGTCTGCCTACTCATATAAATTCAATGTACTATTAGAGTAAAGATAAAGCCCTAGTTGCTGAGTTCCTTTCACATACCACAACACCCGTTTTAATAGTTTGAAATCGTCGTTCTTAGGAGAATGCATTTTCTGACAAATTTGATTTACTAAATGAGAGATGTCCAATCTTGTAACATTAGATATAGTAATCCATCCACATGACTTCGAAAGGAGTGAGGATTTGAAAAGGTTCCACGTCTTGTACAATTAGATGAGTTTTGATAGGCAATGGGGTGTTAATTGGCTTACTGTCTTGCATTTCTGCTTTCTACAACAAATCACCAGCATATTTAGATTGTGTGAGAAATAGATCTAGACCAATAAACTTGGCTTCAATACCGAGTAAATAGTGAAGTTGTCTAAGATCTTTCATAATTTTTTTTTGCTTAAAGTTTCTATTAATTGCGGAAGTACAGATGATGAGCCACTCGTCAAAACAATATCATCAATGTATAATAATAATACCAAGGTATGCTGACCCGTGTAAAGACCAAACAACGACGGATTGATAGAGCTGCAATGAAATCCCCATTCCAACAAAAAGTTGTTGAATTTTTCAAACCAAGCTCGTAGAGCATGTTTTAAACCATATAACACCTTCTTGAGTAAACAGACCAAGTTAGGCATCGTAGAACTCACAAAGCTCAGCGATTGTTCCACAAACACCGTCTCATTCAATGACCCGTGAAGAAACACGTTCTTCATATCCAGTTGATGGATGAACCATCTTTAACTAGTGCCACGGAGAGGACAACTCTCACGGTTGCCTGTTTTGCCATAGGACTGAAAGTTTCGACGAAATCAACACATTCCTCTTGATAGTACCTTTTTGCCACTAATCGTGCTTTCGGTTCATCAAGGTTTCTTTTTGCACCCAACTTGGCTTTGAACACCCACTTTCATCCGACGATATTCATATTTGAAGATCTTGATACTAGCTCCCCTGTTTGATTTAATTCGAGAGCTTCCAATTCTTCTATCATAGCTTTCCCCTAACTTGGATGACTTAGTGCTCCTTTAACTTTTTTCGGCTCCTTTAGAATCTCAGGGGCTATAGAGAAAACATACTTCGAATTGGGCTTCGTTATTCTCGATCAACCTTGTTTGCATTGGGTGAGTAGAATGTTGTTGAGTGGATGGAACTAGTAAATCACTTGTGGCAGAGACTGTTGCTTCTTCATGTTTTTCACAGTCTATGCATGGTTCTTGTGAATCCAACTATGGTTGTTGCATGTTTGTCTCATTAGGCAGCTCATAATTTTGTTGTCCAGAGCTATTATCATCAAATAGAAGTCCCATGCTCGTGTGTTGTGATGTTTGCCCTCACTCATTGTTGTTTCAGATTGTCTAGTAAGGAATTTCACCTCCTGTAACCAAGTCTTATACAACTATGAATACCTAGGAAAAATGATCCCTAAGTTATCAGAAAATGGTAATCTCATTTTATCAAATATCACATGACAACTTATATACACCCTTCTTGTAGGTGGATAAAGACATTGATAAACTTTTTGTCTCTGACTATACCCAAGAACAACACAGGGTAATGAGAATGGATTAAACTTTGTCGCACCATACGACCTAAGATGTGGATAGCATTCACACCTAAAGACTCGAAGAAACTCATAGTCAGGCTCTTTGCCAAAGAGCTTCCCAAATGGACTACTCATTCCCAACACTGGTCATGACAGCATATTGATGAGAAATGTGGCAGTTAGGAATGTATCAACCCAAAAAATCAACGGTACTTGTGCATGACAAAGTATAGAATGACCTAACTCAACGATGTGCCGATGTTTCCTCCCATAATTTCCATTATGTTCTAGCGTATATGGGTAGGAGACCAACATTTTAATTCCTTTCTCATTCAAATGATTAATAAACTGACTGCTATTAAATTTCCCTCCACCATCGCATTGAAAAGATTTAATTCAAATTTCAAATTGGTTCTCAACAAGATTTTGGAACATGACAAAGATAGAAAAGAACTTAGACTTTCTCTTCATTGGATACACCCATGAGAACCGTGAAAAACTATCTATGAAGACTACATAGGATTTAAACCGTTGAAAAGATTCTATCGAGGCAGTTCTCCACACATCACAATAGATTTTTTCAAGTGGTTTACTAGCTAGAGACTCCGAGATATTGAAAGGCAGCTTGCTACTTTTTCTAACCTCGGCAACTTCCACATATTTTCTTGGTCATCTTTGTAGATTTGATTTTATTGTTGTTCTCCAAAAACGTTATCATTTGAAAGTTTGAGTGCCCAAGTCGAAGGTGCCAGAAAATATTACTGGCGGTTCGCTGTCTTTGAGAGTACCACGCTTGTGTTTGTGCTTGAATTACCTTGTAAAGACCCCTGCACTTCTTTCCCAAATTGATTACCAAATCCATCAGACGGTGCTTAATAGATACACCAATTTTATCAAAGATTAGTGAGCAAGGGTGATCGTCAATTAACTTAGACACCCAAATCAAGTTTTTCTTAATCTCTGGGACCACCAAAATCTCATTTAAAGGAAATAAATGTAGTTCAATAGATAAAGATATTGAGCCAATATGGGTAAGGAACAAAAAAACTCCATACCCCAGCATTACTTTGCTTGAACCATAGTAAGGAGATAAAGAATTGAGGTTACCAGTTGATGACGTGATATGAGTTGTTATCCTAGAATCCGAGAACCAATCTCCTCCTTGATCATCCTCCAAGTGAAGAGTAGCTAAGGCATTTGGTATCAACTTGCTTGAATAAGAATTATCAAAGTGGTACCAGTAATATAGAGCGTCATGTCTCAGCCTCTTGCATATTTGACATCGAAACTTCGTATTATCCACATAAAACTATCTGTTCGAAGCAGATTACCACCCACGGGTGGATACCCCTTTGAATTAGCAATCTTAGTCGTAGTGTTTGTATAGGATCGGAAGCCTTCATTCTAAGAAGGTGATTTGGTCTATAATTTCCACCAAATTGATAACCACCAAACTAATAACCACTAGGCAAATCATTGAAAGTTCCTGAGGGTCCATAGTTATAGAATATGGGATAATTTCTAAATCTCCTTCCACGAAAACCATGGTCTCTTCCTCTATTGTCAAACCTGTCATTATTTCCGTCAAAACCCTTGTTAAAATTTCTTTGGCTAGCAAAAACAAATGTTGAATTAAATGAACCCGAATCAATCTCACTGCTTAGTCAATCTTTTTACTAGTAGATGCCAAATTAGGGTTTATTTGATTCAACAAATAATTTTTGTGCTGCACTTTATACCTCACGAGCTAAGCAATAACGTCTTCATAGCTCGGCTCGGATTTGAGACAATACATAGTTGTCTTAAACGTCTCATAGACACTTCCGAGACCCTCTAAAACACCAAAGACCTTTGTGATTTCATTGATTGGTTTCCTAATTGTGTTTAACTGGTCACAAATCAATTCGAACTCACATAAATACTCGGTTAAGGGCCTATTGCACTTTTGACAGGATTGAAGCTTGCCCCTTAATTCGAATTCTTTGGCCATAGATCTCTGAGTAAAACAACGACACAATGTATTCCATACCTTATAAGCCAATTCAAGACCAATTATGAGTCCAAGCACATCCTCAGACATGGATCCAGTGATCCATGATGACACAAGTTGGTCAACATGATACCATTGCCGATACTCTGGATTAAGGACATCTTCAAAATTTTCCCTTTCTGTGCATGAGATTCTAAGTCGTGGAGTTTGAATTTGACCATTGACGAGACCCAACATATCCTAACTTCTAATGAAGTGAAGAAATTGTGTCTGCCATAAATTTAAATTTCCTTTGGAAAGTTTGATAGTCACAAAATTTGAAAGGTTTGCGCGTATAGGGTATGGGTATCTTGGATTTGGGTTTTCCGTCATGATTGTGTAGATGAAGAAGAGACGAACTCAAGGAAAAGGATGAAAACAAATATGATAAAATTGGCTCTTAGTATAAGGCTCTGATACCAAGAAGAAAATCAAAGGAATTAAGAAAGCAATGATTCAAAGGTAAATTTTCCAAGAGAAGAATATTCTTTACTGAAAGCCATAATACACATTTTGCTTCTACGGTACATACTGCTATTCATATTAAGAAGACAACCAGATTTCCTATCCTATATTTCAAATATCTAATCTTACGGATTGATCGGATCAAATAACCCGCAATTAGAATAATCAAAATCAAATCATATCTCTTACTCTAATCTAATTTTCCTATGGCAGAATCAAATCATATCTTCTATTCTAATCTAATCTCCTTATGGTTCACCAATAATGTTATTAACCTTATCAGTTTCAAGGCCCCATTGGAGAAATATGTTTCCTAGCAATCTTTCTAACTTCTCTCTTTGCTCGCCAAAAAGGATCTAATATATCGCAAGTTACTCATGACTAGTCCGAGCACTATGCCACATAATAATCCTATTTCCACGGCCTCTAGTTCGACAAAATCTGCAAAGACCAAGTGAACCTCGCCTTCAGGCAGGACAGGAAGCTTCCCCGGCGCCCTGGAATCAGCACAAGATTTGGACAATGGAAACCCGCACAATCCTAGGTTCCCACGATAGGATTCGGCTTGAAATGTGTTGAATTGGTTCCCTCGAGGAATTGGTCCTGTTAGTTGATTGGAAGAGACATTTAGGACCTCCAGAAACGTGAGATTTGTCAATTCGGTTGGTAACATCCCGCTAAGCTCATTTGAAGAAAGATCCAACCACTCAAGCTTGGAAAGGTCCCCCAAAGATGATGGTATATGGCCGTCGAGATTATTATGAGAAAGGTTGAGCCCCTTGAGTGATCCTAGCTCTCCTATTACATCCGGAATCATTCCCTGGAACTTGTTGCTTGATAGATCAACGGTCGTCCGGGTCACTAGGATTTTAGGGAGTTGCACTTCAATTCCTTTAATTATCTCAGTCATGGAATCCTGGTAGTAACCTTGGTCCATGTATCGCAACTCGGATCCATCCTGATCAGTCAACATCATCGCTTTCAGCTTTGCAAAGTAGATGCTGGGCAAAGATCCGGTGAACTCATTGGAGGAAAGGTCGAGAATGCGCAACTGCGGAAAGGGAAATTCAGTTCTGGGGTTGGCTATGGAGCCGCGAAGTCTGTTTGATCGCAAGGACAAGACTCGCAGGCTAGGAAGTATTTCCAACCATCTTGGGAAAGTATCGTTCAACTTGTTACCACTGAGATCCAGCGCTTCAAGTTGCTTGCAATTGATTACAGAGCGTGGCAACAGGCCTTCAAATTTGTTTCCATTGAGGTGAAGACTTCTCAGGACAGCATTTTCGCCGAATGTGAGGGAGATAGTGCCGGAAAGTCCATTTTCTTGCAGATCCAACACTACAAGGCCGTCGCTGATGTTCCCTAGACAGTGAGGGATTGTTCCAGTGAAATTGTTACGAGAGAGGTCAAGAATTAGTAGGCCCTTCATTTCACAAATAGAGCTAGGGATATAGCCCGTCACTTGATTTCTAGCCAGTGAGAAGACACGAACCGAATTCGGGAGTGATAGAGGTAGAAACGGCCCTTGGATCAAGTTCGAGTACAGGTCAAGGACTATAAGATTTTCCCATGGAACTTGTTCAAAGCTAGTGAGGAAGTTGTGAGATATATTGAGATAAGACAATGACCCAGTCCCAACATCCCACATCCATGGCGGGATATCACCGTGGATTATGTTGCGCGACAGGTCTATATACTCCACGCTGGTTGAATTTCTCAAGAATGCAGGCATTACAGTAATGTTGCACCCAGAAAGACGGACTTTTGAAAGTTTCGGCAAGACATGATCGATAGTTATGCTATTGCTCAGTGACAAAATGTTGTCTGAAAGATCGAGATCTTTTAGATTTTTGAGTCTCGAGAGCAATCGTAGGTCTAAAACACTAGTCAGGTTATTTCCTGAGACACTCAAGTAGGTGAGGTTCCCAAGCTGAAAAATCGAGTTTGGGATTGAGCCACGCAATTGATTACCACTCAGGTCAACATG
Organism: Eucalyptus marginata; assembly: GCA_014182565.1. Taxonomy (NCBI): domain Eukaryota; kingdom Viridiplantae; phylum Streptophyta; class Magnoliopsida; order Myrtales; family Myrtaceae; genus Eucalyptus; species Eucalyptus marginata. The sequence continues at coordinate 47,698,688 of CM024590.1, read as the reverse complement.
ATCTAAAGAGGGTGCAGCAAGGAACTCGTCGACGTGACCACTGAGCCCATTGTTACTGAGGTCTAGCCTCGTCAAGGATGGAAGAGAGAACAACGATGATGGTATAGACCCCCAAATGAGGTTATTTGAAATCTCAAGTTGGGCTAGATTGGAAAGATTTTTTATGCTCGGAGGAATAGGGCCCGCGAAGTGGTTATGTGAGAAAAGCAGTTTTTGAAGTTGTGTCTTGTTGTCGAAGACATTGGGTATTGGACCTATGAAATTGTTGGAGGAAAGATCGAGCAGAGTGAGCCGATCAAGGTTTGACAGAGTTGGAGGAACCTGACCGCTAAGCTTATTCAATGAGAATTCCAATCTGGTGAGTCGTGTTAGGTTACCAAGTGACAACGGAATAGAGCCAATGAAATTACACTGCTGTAGCGAGAGTGTCTCCAGAGAATGCAGGTCACCGATGGACTCGGTAATACCCGTAGAAGCTCGTGGAGGACAAGTCCAAAACCTTCAAAGAGCTGTTCCAAGTTGATTCAGGTAAGTAACCCGAAAGCTCCTTGTTGCCTGATAAATTGAGACATGTCAGCTTTGGCAAAAGGAAAATGTTTGCTGCTAACGTGCCGCGCAATTGACAGGAATTGAGGCTGAGGACTTCCAGAGATGGAGGGAGATTCATTAAGCGACTCACGTCAATACCAGACATGTTTAACCCATCGAGAATGAGGATTCTTAACATGGTCAGGTTTTGAAGCAGCATATCAGAATTTGACCCTGATGGCCTTTCTGCTTTGTGAGGAGAAGAAAGATTGAGGGAACCCAATGAAGATAGTTTAGTGCTGTTTGAAGACACTACAGAAGAGTAGCAGGTCGGGCTTGGGGGGTTGCAGCCAAGTTCAAGGCGAATCACATGACCTGTCATCCGATCGCACATGACTCCGTCCCATGAGCAACAATCCTTGTCGGCATTCCAGGAAAGCATCTTTGGTGTCGAGGACCAAAAGCCGTCCGTTTGACAGAAGAAGGATGTCGAATTGGGCTTCATCGCTTTTATGAACTGAAGCAGGTCAGACTTCTGATCAAGACGACACGGCGCTGCTAGAGAGGGAGGAGAGAAAAATGATGAGCTAAGGGCTTGTATTCCAATGAGGAATGAGAACAGAAACAGGATAATCGGACAAGATCCTACCGAGCGATCCATTTTTTATGTAGACAGTAACTGCAATAGTTGGCCGTGATATCAACATTTGGCAGAGTTGGCTTATATAGATGTGTTGGTTACTATTGTGGAAAGCGCAACATTAAAATTTTAAAGATTATTCATGAAATACCAGGTCATTGTGTAAGATTTCACATTATTCCTTGAGGCACTGGACCCCATAAACTAGGAAATTTCTCCGCAATTTTCCACAACCACCTACGATCTTGGAGAGACTGACATCTACCCTCTATCAGCTGTTTACTCTTGTACACGTGAAACGTGCTCATTCCGAGCATGTGATTCTTCGTCAATAAGCCAAAATTATACCACCATTGGGATCTTCAGGTGTGAAATGCGACCTGGCATCTGTCCATAATATTAGAAAATCGCAAGAGGAGATGATCTGACGGTCCACATAATACCGAAGGTAAATCCTACAAAAGGGTTGACAAATGAAATTTTGAAGAGGTCACTGGTAAGTAAGAACACCTTTGCTCCAACCCCAAACGAACAGTGGATGGTGCTTTGCTTTGGGAGTTAACCTCGAGAATAGATATAGATTGTTTTTTTGTGTATTATCAAATAGGAAGAGATTGGACCTGAGCAGATCCTTAAAAGGCTTAAGGGAAAGAAGCAGGCGGGAGATTTGCTCCGGGGTGGGAGACTCCGCAATATCATTCCTATATTCCCTCTCTGTTGGGAAGATAAAGATAGACAAGAAATTTGGAGGCCTCATAGTAATGAAGATAGACATCATGTCAGGATGAAAGTCCTGGCTATCGTCAGGTAGACAAATATAGTAGTATCCTGCGCCTAAAAAGTCCATTGCGATTGCGAGGCTAGCATGCCTTTCGGCACTATTACTAAACCAATAGGCTAGTTCTCGTACCCTACTTTTTTGTGAATTGCCAAACGGGAAGAGAATGCTTTCTTCTCGTTGATGGAGATCTCGTTCGAAAAGATTTAAGTCTTTGGTGATTCCAGGGAACATTTATTTTTCTCGTGAGGTAGATTTGCTTCCTGTTTTGGACGAGGGTCGAAGAGAGAGAGAGAGAGAGAGGTGCGTTTTTATTTAAGTTCTTGCGAGTAGCTAGCAACGAGGGCTTTATTAAATTTTTTTTTTTTGTTTTTGGCCGGAACTAGACTTTATTTAATGACTTGGGGTTCCCCAAATGCTTTCGTTGTTGTCCTGACATCTCAGAGCCACTCGAACGCATGCGAAATGACGCCTGACTAGACCACAGACACAGCACATAAATCCAACTTTTGGGTGGTTACAATATGCGTCAACTATGACAAAAAAAGAAAGCACGCATCAACAAAATTTTAGAGATTATTCATGGACTACCAGGTCTTTGTTTAAGATTTTACATTATTTTTTGAGGCATTGGACCCCATAAACTAGGAAATTTCTCCATAATTTTCTACAACCACCTACAATCTTGGAGAGACTGACATATGTCTTCTATCAGCTGTTTACTCTTCGTTTCACATTCTGAGCATGTGATTCTTCGTCGATGAGTCAAAATTATATCACCAACGAGATTTTCGAGTGTGAAATGTAACCTGGCATCTGTCCATAATATCAGAAAATCGCAAGAGGAGATGATCCAACAGTCCACAGAATACCGAAGGTAATTCTACAAACGGGATGAGAAAAAAAAGGTATGCGTCAACAAAAGGACGTTGACGATGAGGAGGATTTTAAATGAGAAGGGAGTTTTCTCCCCTTATTTCTTCTTTCTCGGGCCTTTTAAGGAGCAGGGCCCCCAAATTTCAGCCAATAGGAGATGGGTCATTAAAGTATGAGTCAACAAAATGATGTTGACGGTGATTAGTCTAAATGGGCCTCCACCCGAAGGACGTCTTGTGGTTCTCCGCTGCTTCGGTGCATTTGAGCTAGAAAAACATTTGTAGTACGTAGTACATAGCTGGTCAAGGCGAGCCTAGACCTTAGCAATTGCCGGTCAAAATGCTCTAAATTAACTCTATTGACAAATCGTCAAAATATTTAGAGCTCAATTGATCAAATTGAATTTAAGACTTTTCTGGTGATTATCCACGTCACAAAGCAGATCCTCAAATTACTTCTGTTGCTTTTGTTAGATGCGGTTATTTGTTTTATGATGCCGTGACAAATTAACCCAACCAAATTTTTTTGACATTGACGTTTGTTTATCAATTAATGAGTTTTTTTGTTTCATAGAAAATGAATGATTTGAATTTTTTTTTTCTAAAACGGTCACTTATATCTTTTAAAAAAATGAATGAACGAAATTTTTTTTCATTATTCAAGAAAGTGTTTAAATATAAATTGTTATTAATAATGAAAATATTTTTCATTAACTAATTATTTCAAGCTATATAAATAATTATTATTTTTAAATAATTCATTTTTCACAAGGTCGTTCGGAGCTTTTTCCTAGAAACTCTTATAAAATCATTGATTGCGGATTGGATGTCTTGCAGAGGAATCTACGTTCTTTCCCTCCTAAAGATAAGATTCTTTTGGTCAGTTAGCGTTGACTTAGGACCTATTTGTTTTAGCTTAATTAAAGATAAAAAAATTAATTTAATTTCCATTTGACGGTTACAATAACATTGAATTTTTAAAAAAAATTGTAAAAATTTATATGTGAATTTAAGCATCAATATTTTCATTTTGTGAAAGTTTCGAGTATTTTGAACTCATAAAAAATAAATAAAGTGTGAGAATTGCTAAGTTTTTCTTTAAAAGGTAATCTATCCATATTGACCCTTAAAAAGTTTAGACACGGGATAAATACTCATAAACCTTAATGCTTCCCCCTTATAAAAACCGTGCATTTGACGTCTTGCAGAAGCATCCACGTTCTTTCCTTCCAAAGAGAATATTCTTTTTACGTCCAACAAAAAGAGAGAAGATTCTTTTGCTTGATCTGCGTTGACTTAGGAACTGTTTGTTTTACGTTAATTGGAGGTAAAAATTATTTCATATTCCATTTAACATTTACAATAATATTCAAATTTTAAAAAATGTAGAAAATTATATGTGGATTTAGGCATCAATATTTTTATTTTGTGAAAGTTTCGAGTGTCTCGGAATCATAAAAAACAATAAAAGCGTGTGATCTATTAAGCAATTCTCTGAAAAAAAGAGAGTAAGAAGCAATACTCTATCCATATTGACCCTTAGAAAGTTTAGAGGCATGATAAATAGCAAGAGAAGTAAACTGTGTGAGTTATATATAATACTAATAAAAATATATCACATTACTGAGTATTTTCATATTGTAAATCTCAATTATAATAAATATGGCATTATTACAATATGGGTTATATTAAGGAGTGTCAAAATACTAGATAAGGACGTATTCGGGAAAAGCAAAAAAAAAAACTTTTTTGTTTCTACTTAATCCTAAACATACAGATCCTACAATTTTCAAGTTAGTGACTTAACAAATATACTAATGGCTGGTTTACAAAATCCTCATATACGTGGGTGTTACCTCCTGCCATTTTTTTCTTGGGGATTAGATAATTTTTGAAACGGGGAAAGAAAACGACAATAGCAGTTACGACAAGAGATGAATATGCAACAACAACCCAATGGTGCATTACAGCGAAGGGATCAAATCAAAAGAACGATACTTGAAAAGAAAACATCAGACAACTTAGGTTTTAATTATTTCGCAAAAAATAAATAATTTAAAAATTATTTTTCTAAAAACAATCATTTGTATCATTTAAAATAATTAATCAATAAAAATTACGTTTATCACCGACGCAACTTATATTTAAATATCTTCGTGCACGATGAATATATTTTTAACTCATCTATTTTTGCAAGTGATAAAAGCGACTGTTTTTAGAAAAATATTGTTTAAATCATTTAATTTTGGGAAATAATCGGATCCTTAATTTTCAATATTTTTATCTTGACTAGACTAACTCATTTGGGACAAAAATTTCTCATTTTTCAAAGAAGAAAGACATTGGTAACAACCAAGAAAATCAGAGGATATTTCGTGCAACTTTAATTAAAGATTGAAGGTGACAAATTCAAAGTCAAACGACCTGCTCTGTTCCTGAAAGTTAACCCGACGCCACTCGACTTGACTAGACAGATTCACATTGAAAGGACCCGTTCGGTTCCCGAAAATCAACCCAACCATTCACACACACTGAAAGGACCTACTCCGTTCCTAGAAATCAACCTGCCCCACTTGAGTCGACTAAACGTGAACGATGAGCCAATTTAATTCGTTGCCAGATGGATACCGAAGTAAATTGAATGTCGTCCTTAGCACGTTAAGAATGTGTTTGGTAACGTTTCTGTTTAAAAATTATTTCAAAAAACAGAAATAGAAAAAACTATTTCTGTTCCAGGGAACAATTTTTGAACAGAATAACGCGTTTGATATAAATTCGTTTGATAACGATAAAAATTTCTTTCTTTTGGACGGCGGCGACGGTGGCCGACGGTGATGGCCAGCAACCGGCGATCGGCGGTGTGAGGCCGGCGATCGGCGGTGGCGTGGCCGGCGACCGGCGCCGATGAACGGTGGTTGACGGCAACGGATAAAGGACCGGTTGATGAATAATGAAAAAATTTTATTTCTCGTTTTTAGAAATAGAGAAGTAGAAAATTTCTACTTCGATTTCTATTCCAAACCTATTTTTGGAATAAAAATATATTCAAGAAATAGAAAAATAGAATAAGTTTATCAAACAGATTTCTATTCCGAAACGGTATGGAATACAAAAATTGTTTTGGAACAGAAATTCTGGTTTGTCATGTTCCCCCTTGGTAACAACAAAAAATTTATGTTCTTGAAATAGAAAAAGAACAAAAACATTTTAGTAAACTTGTATAATTTTTTTATTTCTTTTAATTTTTAATTTTTCTTCCTTTTGGCCGGTCGCCGGCCTCGGCCATGGTGTTGACCGGCGACGAGGGCCGCAGCGGCCTCACCGTGGGCGGGCGAGGCTCGGCCTCGCCTTGGTGGGCGAGGCTCGGCCTCGCCTTAGCCGGGCGAGCTTGAGCTCGCCAGATTCGGCGAGGCGGACCTCGCCCAGCCATTGGCGAGGCTCTCGAGCTTGCCCGGCCAAGGCGAGGCCAAGCCTCGCCGGGGGCCGACGACGCTCCGGTGAGGTCGCCAACTCTCGACGGCCGGTCACCGACCATGGCCAAGGCCGGCGATCGGCCAAAGAAAAAAGAAGAAGAAAAGAAAGAGGAAAAAAATAGGAGAGATAAAATTTGTTTCTCGTAAGTGTTCCGAGAACAAGAAATAAGTTTTTCTTGTTTTTGTTCCAAATTTGTTCGTGGGAACAAAAACATAAATTTGGAAAAAAAATGTAAACAAACGTGTTTTTGTTCTTTTTCCATAATGGGACTAGACTTAGAACCGGGGAAGGAAGAGACAATCTCTCGCAAGTATGCCTTCCACAATGGGCGAACAACTCGTTCAAGCCCTTCGGGGATTGCCTTTTAGCAGAAAATTACCGCCCTTTAGTTCAGAGCCTAGGAACACCATGAGAACCAGGATGGAAACGCTTTTAATCTACCCGAGCTGCATTTCCTAGAGGATTCTACCAGGCTGGAGAAGAAGAGGAGTTTAGAAAGCCATAGAGGTTTTACAAAACACTCACTTTTACTTCAAGGGGACTCTGCCCAACACAATACACCCTCCTTGCCTTTTATAGACAATAAGAGGTCACAAACCAACAAGGACCAAGCTCATGGGTCCGGGAACAAACAGGGGCACCCGAAACTTTCGGGAGGGAATTATTCGCGCGATATGAGAATCGCACGTGAACAGTACTTTCCCTAGCGGATGGAGCGGATGGGTGAGAATGATGAGTTGGGTTTAGCAAAAGCAGAGTACGGGTCAGATCCCCAGCTACTATCCTTCTTAAAGGTTCAAGTCCAGCTCACTGGAGCTCCTCAAGCCGACTCGTAGCCGCAACTCGCACTACCAGATGGTTTATCGAGTACAGAACCATGCACTTGATCTAAACTTCAACAATGGTAATGAAGATGCTTTGTTTATCTCCATGCACGAGAATGATCGGGCATCCCGTATTCATGTCCCCCGACAAATACCGAAGGACACGTTGGCCAAGCTCCTCCCAGAGACTTGGATCACCAACTACGAAAAGCCGCACCAACATAACAAGCCGGTCAGTCTACGGACTCGAGTTCATTCGGAAAAAGATGGAACTGTTTCCATCAAATTTGGCAAGGAAAAGGAAGAAAGTCCCTCTATCTTCCAAACACTCTTCATGATCGAACCATGTGTTCTGAATCCATTTAGAACCAGACCCAAAAAGGCTTGTTCGACACTTTAATGGTGATGGACATCCCGTCCATTACTATAAAGACAAAGATGGTCACTGTTTAAGGATCCTTTTTGCCAATGTTCCTATTGTATGAATTCCCCTGATGAGGTAAATCCATATGATAGGCCTCCACCCAGACGCAAAAGTCCAAAGGATAAAGTATACCAAAGGTATTTAAACGGAGACCCCTCCGTTGATACCCTTGGTGAGTGTGATAAATACCGGTTCATGGTTTCCTATGCACCACCTCGGCCACCGAGGTTCGTACTACACCCCAAGCTCCACCCGATCTACCCAAATCACCTCCACCATCACCACCTCGGAAAAACAAGCTCTTTCCCGTTCTATAAACCAATCTTAAAATGGGCCAAGAAACACTCTTACCCATTTGAAGCTCCAATAAACACCACCTATTTCCTCTATTGCCATGTTTCAAGACTCGACTTTCCCCTCCGGTCGAGAAGGTTCCAAACTCTCGTTTCCCAACCCGGAGGAATTCATTGACCCACAAGGCGAGATATCGCCATGTTCCTAAAATCCCTACCCCCACCGATGTGGATGAACATGGGAAACAAAAAAGACCTCTACCGCCGAAGCCGTATTAAAGCGGCAATCGAAACTCGCGGCACAAAACAATGCTTTCAAAGCAATTGATTCCAAGATAGGAATTGTACAACAAGACCTCAGAAAATATGACGAAACTACCAAGAAGATGATTTTTGAATTCCAGAAGAGGCTAAATGCCTTGGAATCAGGGCAACGGCTAGGCTATCATTACCTAGAAAGCCCAGAACCGGAGATAGAAAAGCTCAAAAGACAAATCCAACTCCTTGAAGAAGGAAGATTCAGACCTTTTGATCCATTTGCAACTCCAGTAAGAACTGGATACTCACCTCCGCCACCCTGACATCTATCTTTGTTGCAATTCCACCGGATCTCCAGGAAAGGAAACGGATATACGAGATCGGATCAAAGAGTTGAATAAGAAAAGAGGAAAAGAGAAAATTCCCGAGAATCATGTTCGGTGGTTATAAGAGAAAACCAGATCGGATGATGCTAGCAAATCCATTAGAATCCTTTCTAAAGGATTTGAGTATCGAACAACCCGATCCCGTCCACAAGAATGATCCACCTCCCCCAAATGAACAAACTCTCTTAGAACAAACTGATTCTCCCACTTCTGATACTGAATCTGATTTAGTATCATCCTCTTCATCCTTCTCAATTCGAACTTGATCCCCTTCCTATTGTACCAGTAACCTCTTCCATATTCATGGTCGATCCTCCGATCAGGAAATGGAATCAAACTACTCGATCCGAGATTGTTCGGGACAATCCAAGAAATCATGTGTCAATGGCATCAAAGCAGTTTTCTCCATCGATGATATTCCCTATCAAAAATGGCCGAAAAGACTTGAGGAATTCCATACTGGTTAAATACCCAGTCCATCACCAACCATGACATGAATGATGTCCTTTACAACTTCGTTACTGTGTTCACAGAAGCCTTAAGCTTTGGTGGAAATCAGTATCAGAACAAGACCAGATTCATTTTCTGATGTCACCAAATTTTAGCCAAGCCATTACCATCCTATACCACTTCTTTGTAGGAAAACCCACCGATCTCATAGAGATGAAAAGAAGAGAGTTTTTCGAAAGAAAATGTTGTTCTTTCGTAAGAAACATCTTGATAAGCATTATCGAATAATGCTTCAGCTCTTTACCAAATTGGAGCCGATTCAAATCAAGCATGTTTTCCCGACTTGTTCCCAAAGAACTGTCCCAAATGGTCGAAAGATCCTTTGTTGCAAGACAAAAGAGAGTACAGGATATTCCCCTGGGAGAAATACAGCAAGAGATCCATCTATGTCTCGAAGAAATATGTCTAAAGCGCCGAATGGTCCAATCCTACATCAACAAGGATAAAGGCCTCGAGACAGCCTGTTCTCGCCAAAAGCTAAAGATCAAATGTTCCAAAGAAGACTGTGATGGTACTTGCGGAAAGTATTCTCGAAAGAAGAATCACTTCAAGAAGTTCTCGATGAAAAAGTCCAAACATGGCCACAAGAACTTCCGAAAGAAGAAATGGCGATACCTACGAAAGAGAAAAGATCGCACGGGCCATAAAAAATCGAATCGTTGTTACGTTTGCAACAAGAAAGGACATTTTGCCAAAAACTGTCCCCAAGCCAAAAAAGGTCAGCATCATTTGATACATCAAATTGAGAATGAAACAGGTATTTCTCTTGAAAATGATGATGTTGAATCATTATTCTCTGGCCGATGAAGAACAACCAACAAACCCTTTGTATCATTCCTTGTTATCACACCAAATAAGATTCGACTTTTAATCAAGATATCTTTCACATATCACCCACATCTCGCGTAACAAAGCCTTGACATATTCTCAAGTCAAACTCACCGTCCTCATTTTCCGGTCAAAATCCTCACCTCAAAGTTTGCTAAGCCTATCACTGTTATTGCCCTTATTGACACAGGAGCAAGTTGTTCAATTTTGGATACCAAAGTTCTCCCTGATGAGTATTGGACTCCTTATGTCCGATACTTCAACTCTGCCTCAGGAGATACTTTCTCCACAAATGTAAGAACTACTCAAAAGAATCGGCCCGCTTCTTTCCCCAATGCTCAGTCACCACAAAAATCTTTGGATCCAATCTTCCCAACAAAGACTTAATCATTGGTTGGGACGTCATGACTCAGATTTCACAGCTTCGTATTATTCCTGGAAAAGGTCTTAGGTACAAGGATCAATTCTCGAATTTGTCAATATTCGAGACTCTTTTCCATTCAAATGAGTTTCTTGGATCCAATTATGCAAAAGTGTTAGAATCTTGTTCGTAATCCCACTCGGAATTTGCCAAAAGTGTTCCCATCCTTATGGGAAAATCTGTAATTCTTTGTTCGCCTTCCTTTTAAAAAGAATGAAGATATAAATCCAACCAAGGCGAGCCACATGGGAATGAAGCTAACACTTGGTTTTAGCCCAAAGGGAATGCTCGAACTATTGCAACAAGGTCTTATTGAAATCTCCAATTCTCAATGGGCTTGTGAAGCCTTTTATGTCAATAAGCGTGCCGAGCAAAACAGAGGAAAATGAGATTGGTAATCAACTATCAACCTCTCAATCTTTTCCTCCAGGATGACAAATTCCCTTTACCTTCCGAGTTTCTCTCTTTCTTTGGATTAACAAAGGCCCATATCTATTCCAAATTCGACCTCAAAGCCGGATTTTGGCAATTGGGCATCCATCCCGAAGACAGATCAAAAACAGGATTCGTATTCCCGAACCGTACTTCCAAGTGGAAAGTTCTTCCTTTTGGCCTAAAGGTAGCACCATCCCTGTTCCAAAAGGCCATGTGTCGTATCTTCCAAACCCAATTCTCTCAAGTCTTTGCAAAGATACATTGATGATATCCTTCTATCCCGATGAGCCACACCGCCAACTCCTTGAAGAGTTTGCAGAAATTGTCGAAAGCATGGCATCATGCTTTCTCAACGAAAGATGAATATTGCCCGAGACGGAAATAGAATTTCTTGGTATGCACCTCAACAAAGGTACATACTACCCGGGCCGCATATTGCTCGGGAATTGTTAAAATTTCCCGAAGAAAATCTCAAAAAAAAAGAAGTTCAGCAATTTCTTGGGATAATTAATTATCTCGGGGATTTTGTCCCAAATATTGCAAAGCTCTTCATCCCTTTGCAAACCATGCTAAAGAAGAATCCTCCACCTTGGGGAAAAATTCAGACAAAAAAGCTTCTTTGAACTAAAAGAGATTATGCGAGAATCTCCCACCATTGAAAATACCATCAACGGGTAAAAGAATTCTTCAAACCGATGCCGTGATGAATACCGGCAGCTATTCTCCTTGAAGAAATTGATGGTAAGAGACACCTTTGTGCTCACAAAAGTGGAAAGTTTTCTCAATCTGAAATGCATTATCATTCCACTTTTAAAGAAATCCTAGCAAGTAAAAAATGGAATCAAGAAGTTTGAATTCCATCTCATCGGCCATCACTTCTGGTAGAATTAGACATGGCATCCTTTCCTTAGATGACCAAGTTTAAACAAAAACAGATCCCGAATTCTCAGCCGCTTCAATGGGCTGAATGGTTTTCAAAATACTCTTTTGAAACCAAACACATTCCGGGAAGAAAATGTTCTTGCTGATTTCCTGTCAAGACCAAAGGCACCAAGCTGAAATTAACATGTACATCAAAAGACCTACTTTTCACATGCTCAACCATGGTGTGAAATACAAGATCGAAAAGATCAAAGACCCGCACAAGCTGGAAATATCCCCTGGGGAGATTATTGAGCAAATCAGAATGACAATCTCATTTGAAAACTGAAACCTCATGTGGCAATGCCACACAGACTGTCGTATTTAATGCGGGTTCGATTCTTTATCCTTGCGGACTAAATCCAGATTATCCATTCATACATCCTCTTATCCGAAAGAAGATGATTTCCACGATCGGCTCAAAACACTATTGTGGTACTTAACCAATAAGTACTTGATAGCGTTTGAAATTCGACCAGCGATTCATTGCCAACCTCACCGGGATATTCTTACTTGGAAGAAATATTGAAAGAGAAAGTAATCGAATCTTTTAGACTTTCTCAATTGGTTCTACCCTCCCACTCACTGGAAACATCTTTTGGAAAAAGAACTAAGAACCACAACACCAAATCCCGAAGTCCATACCATCTGTTCTTTAGACGTCCATGGTATTTTTGTCGAAATAATGGCAGCATCATTGATGTTCCCCCTGGAAATAGGAACCACATCCTACAAACCCCATTCGGATAGCAAAGAGGCTCGGATTCACAAATCCTATCCAATGTCTGTCCGAACCCGTCAACTCCAATACCGAGAACTCGGAGAATCTTGTGCCAAGAGAACAAAACTATTCCTGAAAATATGTGGAACTATAATGAACCTACTGCATGGGATCATTATGACCTAGTTCCAGAGGCTAAAGAGGCACTCAGGCAATTCAGACAAGCAGAATCATCCCAAGATGATGAAATGACAAGCGCACATGACACTTTGTCCAATCCACCTGGGACCCCTATGACCGTTGGGAGGTCCTCTTTCTCAAGATCCCTACAGCCAAGGACCCTTGTCCTTATCTCAAATTGACACTTCCTATTATGCACAAGTCATCTCATTGGCCTCAACCAAGCATTCCTCCCCCGACACTACGAAGATGACAATACAACCGGGCTCAAGAAGAAGCATCCCACCATGCTCATGAAGAAGCATCCTCATCACGTCAACCGAAACAGATCCTCTCACCGTAAGATCTTGAAGCTCTTGAACAAAAATATGAGGCGCATCTTCTAGCAGCCAGCGAAGCACACGCCCGATGACTCGGACTATGACTACAATGCTCATGACGGACGAGATCACAAAAGCCGCCGGCACTTTGTTTCACTTTTACCGTAGCTTGAGTAGGCTAGGGAAAAATTCCTGATACGATTCTTGTTCATATCGCGCGAATAATTCCCTCCCGAAAGTTTTTGGTGCATTTGTTCCGGACCCGTGAGCTTGGTCCTTGTTGGTTTTGTGACCTCTTATTGTCTATAAAAGGCAAGGAGGGTGTATTGTGTTGGGCGAGAGTCCCCTTGAAGTAAAAGTGAGTGTTTTGTAAAACCTCTATGGCTTTCTAAACTCCTCTTCTTCTCCGGCTGGTAGAATCCTCTAGGAAATGCAAGCTCGGGTAGATTAGAAGCGTTTCCATCCCGGGTTCTCATGGTGTTCCTAGGCTCGAACTAAAGGGCGAGTAATTTTCTCTTAAAAGGCAATCCCCGAAGGGCTTGAACGAGTTGTTCGCCCATTGTGGAAGGCATACTTGCAGAAGATTGTCTCTTCCTTCCCTGGTTCTAAGTCTAGTCCCATTATGGTGAACAGAAATTATGTTCCGGGGAACAAAAAAAGAACACAAACAAACAGGCCCTAAAAGGCTACATCCATGGTTTCATCCGGACCTCAGGATTCTCCGGATCCAAAACAACTAGAAGGTACAGTTTGGTATGGGACTCAAAAAAAGATATTGTGCCAATGAGGGGGGATAGGGCACGCGGATATGGGCATGTTGAAATAAAAAACGCAATTAGGTAGCTCACCACATTGGCGGAAATGTGTATACAGCCCAACAAGATGCAACTTAACATGTTGTGAACGGATTAGTTGAAATATGTTTATCATTTGTGGATATAAGTATTACCAAGATGATTTTGAAAATTTAGAAGAGCACCAGAATTGTCGGTTTCACTATAGCATGATGGTGACATAGAGAGCTTGTTCTCTACAGTACGATACTTCTCCAAATTTCGCGGACGGTGCCAATGTCTTCTTTCAATATATACATTTGACAAAAAATTAATAAAATGTTAATGTAGGATGTTTATGTATGGTCCTCACATAAAACCAATGGCGTAATATCTACTATAATATTATTTTTTTTTTGGTCGGTCTACTATAATATCAATTCATAGGAGTATCAAGACCTTGATCACTGAATGTCCAGTTACGCGCGCGCGCATATATATGTCGTACCATTTGCCACAAAATTCCCCAATAAAATTAGATTATAATTGTGTTATGCTGCTAGTCCTTTTTTTATTCTAATCTATATTTTGCTAACTTTAGGTGCACCTAATTAGACCTGTAACCAGCATATCGACATCGAATTTTTTTCAACGTAAGGATCCGGAATCTTTAAAGTGAATCTCTTGAGCCTCTCGCTCGTTCCAAATGTTGAAAGGCCGAACTAGTAAGATTTATTAAACAGGATGCACATCATGTTATGTATTTTGAAGGTGTACTTAAAATAATTGAGATTTTTTCCTAATTCTTTTATTTTTTGCCTTTTATCTTATTTCCTTATGCCTGTCCGTAGCCTTAGCGGTGGCCAGCAGAGGTCATAGTCACAAGCAAAGGCTGCAGCGCCCTCACCTGACTTACATTTAGCTAGGGTATCATGGTCCTCATCGACCACAGCGAGGACCCATGAGAGTTGTGGGTCCACAATAAAAAAAAGGATAAGAAAAAAAAAGAAAATAATTAGAAAATTTATATATATATATATAAATTGTCAATTATACTAAACATACCACGTGAGACCGCAGGCATCCATGTCAGGAACTTCTGATCAAAATTAGTTAGAATGACTATATTGACACATCGAAGATTTAAGATTAAATTAATCAAATTAAAAGGTTTATGACTGAATTGACATTCATACAATAAATTTAAGACTTTTTAAATAATTATCGCTATGTATGATGTAAGACATGAAGGCATGGCATATTAAATCAAATAGTCTTTGTCTTCTTTTTCTGTTTTTGATAAAGAAATGAAATAATAATAAATCTAACTTGGGAAGACTTTCAAAACAAATATGACTTCCAAAACACCGCGCATCTACTTCACCAGCACGCCACTTAGACTTTGGGTTCAGAATATGAGACGGGTTATATATGACTCGTTTTTTCCACTTCTTTTGTGACTTTTGACACCCTCTATCGCCTTAAATTGACTATAATATACCTTGTAGGCTCCAAATTTAAGATTATTTCTTATCATTTTCCTCTTCTCTTTCTTTGGAAATTTTGATGCATTTAGGATCGACAAGGACTATGTATCCGCAAATGGTTTGAATGAAGCGTCTTACAATAAAATTACAATTATCATAATTCTCTTGTCAACAGCTAATTATTCCATTTAATCGAGGCAAAGATAATATTCCGTATAATGTTTTAAGGAGCATTAACTTTTAAATTTGCATGATAATAAGGGATGTTTAGAATTTTGAGTGTAGTTAATTTTGTCATATTCTTAAATTTGTTTGAAAATCTTTAGAAAAAACCGTGCAGTGATGGCATGAAAAATAAATAAAAGTTGAAATATTAGATTCACCGAATAAAACAAAATTCGAGTACTTAAAAAACACAAATTATAACATAATCGTACATGGAAGGGGAGGTGGGGAGTTCGAATTCCCACATTCTCAGGGGGGGTTGGGGTGAGGACGAATTAATTTGGGAGTGGGTTTCGACTCCCACGCCCTGCAGCTAAGAGGAGCAAAAGTTTGAGAGTTAGCGTTAGAATAGGCGTAAAGTATGACCGACCAAAAAAAAAAAAGTTATAATTAAACCGAATGCATTAATTAAACTAGTGGATGATTCTTTTCACTTTTACTTGTACTTTTTGTTTATTTGTGAACTTGGGTTAATATTACGAAAAATCATAAAGTGCTATATTTGTAACAAATTTACCCTAAACTAATTTTTGATCACGAAAAGTCACAAACGGTACATCGTGATAAATTTATTCCAAATGACCACAACAACTCCAAACCGATACACTTGTGATAAATTTATCCAAAACTAATTATTTTTACTACAAAAAACCCAAAACCAATATATTTGTGATAGATATACCCTTCGTTAAATTTGGTTAATACTATAAAAAATCACAAAACTTATATTACTTGTGACAAATGAAGATTATGATCCAAAACTAGTACACTAGTCAATTGTCATGTGTCATCCAACTCAGCAATTTGATAGTAAAATTTAACAAAAAATATTAGAGGGTAAATTTGTCACAAGTGTATCAATTTAGGATTTTTGATGGTCTAAAAATTAATTTAGGATAAATTGATCATAGGTGGATCACTTGGGATTTTTCATTGTATTAGCCCTTTAAACTAATGGGTTCCAAGCAAAAGAAAAGAACTATACAGCTCATTAACACAATAACTTGTCAGTTATCTGCCAAATGAACTATTTTTTTGGAAAAGAGGGACACTAATTTTGTGCCATATGGGAGCAAAAGAAAAAAGAGAAGACCAAAAAAGAAGGAAAAAAGAAGGTAAAAAATAATCTTAAATCAAAAGTAAACCCTACATTCAACCTTAATCTTTATCGTTTGAGTTGAACATAGCAGATTTGTCTCTTAGTAAATTTGAAAGAAAAGAAATGAAAGAAAAAAGGTAAATAATCTTAAATGAATAGTGGAACCCACAATGGATAATTAGATTAATTCAAGGTGGTATGGATGTCAAAAGCCAAAAAATTGATGGAAAAAGCGCAAACCTATATGAATTGCTAATGGCGTTTTGATGGAACCCTAATATAAGGTTCTTTAATGGTCCGTCATCCATTATTAGATCCCATATATTTTTCTTTCCTGGTAATATTGACTATCCTAATAACATTTGAAAGAAAATTAGAGCATACGTAGTTAGTGAAAAAAAAATTACACTAGCAATCTTATCTATTATTAGTTCAAAGGGTTTAACTTCTTAATCTCTTACCAACCATCAAATCAAGGGTAAGAAAGTTGTTTAAGAAGAATTTTTACTACATTTTGACCATTTATGCTATAAATGGCCTAATACCCCATAAAACCTTCAACTTTTGGTCCAATTTCAATTCTAAGCTTTTTTCTTAATCTCATAAAAACTCCAACTTTAGGGGTAGTCTCAATTCTACCCTAAATTCTTTTTTGTCAAAAAAAATCACAAACTTTAAGTTTGGTCTCAATTCTACCCCAATTTTTTTTTGTCTCATAAAAACCACAAATTTTTACTTAAGTCCCATAGCTACCCCCGTTGACTCTCTGTTCAAAATGTCTCTTGACAATCGAGAGATGGAAAACTCCCAAGCAAGCTATTGGAGCATCTCAAGCTGAGTGTAAAAATAATTATTGAGCGCAAAATCGAAAATCCTTGAGCAAGATAGAAGGAACTCAAATGATTAAGCTGATGTACCAAAACTAATTTATCACAAGTCTCAAATGATTAATTTATCCAAAACTAATTATTTTGCGCTCAATTTTGAATGCGATGTTAACGGGGACTAATATGGAACTCAAGTAAAAGTTAGAAAAAAAAAAGTTGAAAGTAGAATTGAGACTTGATCTAAAAATTTTGGTTTTTTATAAGACCAAGAAAAAAAAATTATAGTAGAATTGGGATGATATCAAAAGTTTAGGGTATTTTACCAAAAAAAATAATAATTTTAGGGTAGATTGTAACTAAGCTAAAAATGGGAGGGGGTTGTTAGGGCATTAGGCCTGCTATAAATACTCTATTTTAATTGTAAAATTCAGTTTTTTCACTGCATGACACGCCATCATCTTAAAGCAGTTCGATTAGTTTGCAGTTTTGCTTGCACCCATATACACGGGTCAATTTATATGCCAAAATTATTGTTCAATCTTTTAATCACGAAATGTTAGATCCGCGTCCTTAAGTAGTCCCTCTAGTTTTTCTGCTATGACGTGCTTGCTTTAGAAAAATCATAGACTAAGAAAGGACAACACATATAACATAATAATCTACAATTCTACATCATGTATAACAAGTGATTGGGAGTTCTACTTTCTAAGTAAATAAATTTTAATATAGTCGGAAAAGAAGGAAATAAGTCTTTGGAGTTGGTCCAGACAAGGAGAAAATTAGGTAGGTTTGACGCAGTACATTCAGTATGAACACAACTAGAAATTTATAACATGGTTCTTATCATCCTAGCATCGCAATGCTGAAGACTTGAGCAGCTCCAACGACTTGACCAATTTTGAGCATGGTTCTTATCTTCCTATCATCGGAAAGAAAGAAGAAAAGCATATTGCAGAATTGGTACTAAAGTTGGGAATGACTGGCTCCAACGACTTGACCAATTGAAGTCTTTGTTTAATGATTTTTTTTAGCTACTTCCAAGACGTATTGGACCAAAAAAGGTCTTTGCTTAATGCTTTCTTTTAGCCAACTTCCGTGCGGTAAATCAGGGTCCATTAATAAATTCAACCAGGAAAAAAGGGTCCTGGTAATTCGGTGGCCATTAAAAAAATTCTGCGTGTTTTCTTAATTCGGTGGTCATAGCCGATAGATAAATTTAACTATGATATTTTATAGAAAAAATTACCTAAAGTTCTAAAAATATTACACAGATCACTATTCAATTTTAACTTTCCGATTTTAGTTAATGTAGCCCTATTTTGACGATTTTCATACGTAATTTATTTGGCAAAATTTTTTTACGTTAGCAGCAGTCGTGTACCGTTAAATAGTTGACATTTACATTAGCAATTTTCCACCAATATCGACTCAGAGGGACTCAATTGGCATGACATGAAAAGTTCTCAATTAACATAATTAAAAGATTTACAATTAAATCAGTAAATGTACAATAAATTTACGACTTTTGGACAATTTTCGCGGAATTAATCACCAATCAGTATCTTCATATTCAATCGACCTCCTTACTTTGTCTCCTTTCATTTCGTGTCCAACACTTAGTGATAATCACCAACAAATCTTCATCGTGTGTCGGCAACTGTATATCATGGTCATTCCTAATCATCATGATCACCAACAAGTGTTTTTGTATTGGTAGTTTATGATAACATAACCAACACACGGCTAAATTTGTGAAGTGGATATGGTCGACCGATTGCCGTCATATGTCAACAGTTGTATACTACGATCATTGATGATCATTCTAGCCATCAACAGGTATTTCCCTGTCGAAAACTTAACTATAGCCAAATTATACTTGACACGGAGCAAGCTCTATACTTATCTAGATTGGCGCTATGTCGATTACAAAGGCTTGATTTTTTTTTTTTTGTAAACATATGCCCATTATTAAAACAACTAAAGATTTTTAATTCTCTTTGATATTTGAAGAAGTACGAATGATTACCTCTCAAAAGTATGATAGGGTACAAATTACACTTCCGCTTTTGGTTGGTCCTACTCTACTCCTATTATAACTCTCACACTCAGACTTCAGACTTTTGCCTGCCTCCTTGTAAGGTAAGGGAGTCGAAACCTACCCCGAAACCACTGCCTCCATCCCAACTCCCCCGAAGGTGGAGATTCGAACCCCCATCTCCCATTTCCACGTTAGAAGGGTGGCCACTGGGGTAAATCCAGGTGATTTCCGCCACTTCATCCGCCATAATTTTATAGTTACTTTATCCATTCCCTGTAAAATTTGGACACTTCATCGTGATCAACACATTTCATGAACAGGCGAATCGACACTTCTAAATCATTGCTTCTTTTGACACCATATAAATACTTGGCAAGATCTCCTTGTTATTTTTACTTTTACCTTCATTTCATCTTCTTTTGACATAAACCGACACAGTTGCCTTTCTAGCTTCGCTCTGATTCTAAATCTTCATTCCAGTTCATTTCATTGCTTCAACGGCTCCTAAAAATCAAGCTGCTACATTTCTACCTTCGACATATCTTTTTCGTTTTGACAGACTCAAGGAAAAAGACAACCATGACAACTATCTTCTCCAACTCCTCAATGAGTCCAAAGAGGATGCCGAGCAGGTGATATTGGATCCTTGTTTCATGCAAATCGTATTCCTCTATCCCTTGGGGGCTGTTTCCCTCGTTTCACCGAAGAAAAGCTTCCTGTTCATAAGGCTTCCATCATAGAATATGCGTAGACCATCAAGTTTGGTCGATTTAGGGCTTTTCCTTCTTTCAATTTCAAGTTCTATCGACGACATCTGAGGATGAAACCTCGTGTGCATTCTACTAGGGAAAAGGCCAAAATCAATGTGGCTCTTCAATTTTGTTGCTTTGATTTGAATTTTGACCTAGGTCTTTGAGGTGCCATAATAAGTTTTTGGCCCAATAAAATGGCTAGCATGCAATGTTTAGAGAAACTCACCGCAGAATGCTGGTCCAAAAAGGCCTATAGGGCTCCATTTGGGAACCACTTTCTCAATGAGCTTTGGGCTTCCAACCTAGGAGAAAATATGAGGCATTTGACATATTTTGTTCCAACCCCTTTGGCCGCTGACCTTGCCAAAGCTGAAAAGCCAAGGCAGACCTGGGTGCAAGGGGCGATGAGGCCATATTTGGTTGCAAGGGGCTAGTGAGGTCGTGTGACTCGAGCGATAGTCGCTTGAGGTTGTGTGACCTCCACGAGCGAGCGTCTCGGGTTGCGTGACCAGTCATGGAGGTCACGCAACTGTTGCCAATGCCAGATTTGGATTGTCAGCGGCCTGAGCCTTTCGTTGGAGCCAAGGAAGGACTTGAATTTTTTTTCTTTTCTTTTGTTCATTAAAAAAAGAAAAGAAAAGTCCTTTACAAGAATAATTTTTTTTAAACACTATTTTATCTAAAGTTACTTTACAATGGACTTTTAAATTACAATTTAACAAACACAATTTGCATTTCAAAAAGCTACTTGAACTTAAAGCGATTTGTATTTTCCCAAAAACTTTCCCTAAAAATTCAATCAAATGCAACCTAAATAGTCTTGGACAATTATCGCTCATGTACATATAAGAAGCCAACAGAAAATAAACCACACCCATCCCATATTTCTTGTACCCGTATAAAATCCAAGTAACTATAATTAAAACTTTTTTTCTCTTCATCCCAGCCGGTGTCCTACTCAAACATTCACATTCTTTCACTTGCATCTTGTTTCATATTTAAAATGGTTAATACCCTAAAAAACCAAAAACCGGTACACCGTGACAAATTTACTCCAAATTATTTTTTTGATCATCAAAAACCCCAAACTGATATAATTGTGACAAATTTACTTTATGTTAGTTTTTTGTTAAATTTTACTGCCAAATTATTAAGTTAAATGACACGTGACAATTGATTGGTATACTAATTTGGGATTTTACGCTCCGTTTGTCACAGTTTACAATTTTTGTGATTTTTTTGTGGTATTAATCCAATTTAGCGGAAGGTATATTTGTCACAAATTTACCAGTTATGAATTTTTTTGCGATCGAATAAATTAGTTTTTGTTATACTAGTTTAGGGTTTTTTATGGTCAGTCGAGGTAAATTTGTCACAGGTATACCAGTTTGGGGTTTTTCATGGTAAAAAAAATAGTTTGGGATAAATTTGTCACAAATATACCAGTTTGGGGTTTTTTAGGGTATTAACCCTGTTTAAAAACTACCGGTGCTATCAGAGCCTCATTAAATTGGTATTAGGAGTTCGTCCTATCTACCGGCCAAAAATCATCACCTGAATATCCAACACTAAAATTATGGCCAACTCCACCTCACATTCACTGACCAGTTCCAATTGTCGATGGAAATAACTATAACTACTATAACGTCAAAAGGACTAATTTCTTAATGACTCGAGATTTGTGGACATCATGGAAAAAGGATATGCAGCTATGAAAGAAGGTACGAGCGTTTCAAAAGAGATGCTACGAAAGGATGCAAGAACTCCATGTGTTGTCCAGAAAGCACTCTCCAGAACGGTATTCTTGAGAAGAATCATTGGAAAGAAAACTGCAGAAAGAGCATGGGATATACTACAGGAAGAGTCCCAAGGCAAAACTAAGGTACATGTTTTTAGACTTTTAAGGGAATTCGAGAATGCTAAAATAAAAGATTATGAGATCGTCCAACATATTGTGGAAGATTAGAAGAACTAGTAAATCAAATGAGGGTCAATGAAGATGATATCACTAACCGAGGGAGTTTAAAGGGATAATACCACGAAAAATTCAAGCTAATACATTTGCGACAAATTTTCCCAAACTAATTTTTTTATCATAAAAAACTCCAAATTTATACACTTATGACCATTTTTTTTATTGTCAAATTGCCGCGTTAGAAGATAGCAGTAGTTGATGGATGTACCGATCTATAGTTTTATCCTTAGTTTGTCACAAGTGTACCAATTTGCGATTTTTCATTATATTAATTCAATTTAATGGAAATTAATAGAGAGTAAATTGGTCACAAATATATTAGTTTGTGATTTTTATGATAAAAAAATAATTTGAGGTAAATTTATCATAAATGTATTAGTTTATGTTTTTTTTTTTTAAAACCCTTAGGCATGTGATGTAAAGACTGGAATTGAATAGTGAGGTAAAGAGGACTTTTCCCTAATATTAATGTAAAGTATGGAAACTCAATTACATTTAGAAAATTCCTAATTGTCTTTATTTAAGGGTTCCAAGTACTCCTTTATATATTCCGAAGTCCCAAAGTATATATCGGACCTAATTGTATGTCTACTTTTACCACTACCCTTACTGTTTCGCGACACTCCTGTGCGATCCGAGATGCCATGTACTGATTTATTTGATTTTCACAGTTGTTGCATTTGTCCCAAGATTATATGTGCAAACATAGCAAGTGTATTTCCAAAGTTGAGTTCATAGGGATCGATCGTATGTTTTGCTGGTGTGGGATATGTGTTTCTCCATTGATGAATTTGTTAGTCAACCTAAAAATTGTTGTGATAATGCCTTAGGGTCTTAAAATTTTCATTTTGTGTATCTAAGCTCTCAATTTATCGTATTTGTCCATGTTAGTCTTTTCATTAGTTCCATTAGGTTTTAGTGGACGGAAAACCCCAAGTGGCCGGTAGTATCCATCGATTGATGAAATTAACAAAATGACTCAAATATGTCAGAGTTATAACTTTTGAGATTTAAATGCATGAAATTAATGTTTTGACTCACGTTTATTAGCATGATTAACATTATGACTTGCTCTGTAGATATCTCTAAAGATTTTTTGGTTGGTCATATAGTCTACTGATGAACCCTATAAAAAGATTTATCGCTAAGAAGCCCTAATATTTGGTTGCTCTCGAAACATGATCCAAAGTGTTATCCACGATCCAAGTCATTTTTCTACATTATGAGTCCAGAGTAAAAACTTCATGTGAACATTCGATCAAGACATTTAACTGTCTTCTTAGGAAAAATTAATAAAACAATCATAAATAATCATAAATTTATTATACGAATATTAATTCGATTATAAACTTTTTAATTTGACAAATTCAATCATAAATTTTTTAACAAATTATGAATATAATCATTTTGGCCCATTTTGACTAGAAGTTGCCGTGAATGTCAAATGTCTTAATCGGTGCTGACATAGACAAATTTTATAATTTTTCGAAAGTTCATTCTGAATTTTTCCTTTTATTTTTTATTTTCTTCTCTCTTTTACGGCGCCGCCGGTATATAGTATGTAGCTTTTCCAAGTTCGAGAGCAAGAATGTAACGGTGTGAAAGTCGGGGGGTTTTTTTGGGACAAATTATCCACAAAATCAATAGCGAAAGAGGGGAATTAAAAAGGAAAAATCCGAAAAAGGACCCAAGAAGAGCCCTTCCCGCGTCCCAATTTGGGGGAACAATTCAGAACAAGCTCACTCCCACTCAATTTTCTCCCCCCCCCAATTCCCTCCTCCATCCTCCATCCTCTTCCAAGTTCCGATTCGTCTTTGCGCACGCATTCGGACTCCGCAGAATCCTCAGCGATGAGCCCGATCGTCCGCTGAAGGAAATCCGCCGCCGCCGCCGCCCGAGAAGGAAGAGGAGAGGAAAAATGATGAAGACGAAGCCGTTCCAGGGGGCGAGCGTGTTCATGTCGAGGAACCTGGTGCCGCCCGAGCTGTTCGACACCCTCCACGACGCTCTCAAGCTCAACGGAGCCGACGTCTTCCTCTGCTGCGATCCGTCCAGGAACGGGCCCTCCGACTTCCACGTCATCTCCTCCCCCGATCACGTGAGTTCTGGCATCGGGGTTGGGCGCTACGGCTGTTCGGGTTCGAGGAATCGGGGTGTCTGAGGTTGCTTTGTTGTTTTTTTTTTTCCGCAGGAGAAGTTCGAGGATCTTCGGGCGAAGGGGTGTAAGCTAGTCGGTAAAGTTCTCGTTCTCGTCCTAGTTTTTATTTAGTTTCTGGTTTTCATTCGAGGCTGCTCAATGCTAAGCCGCGACTTGTGGTTGAGAAATGAGAACGGGAGCATTGGGGGTCAATGTGCTGGATAAGCAAGTTGAGAGTCGGAGTTCTTCTGGCTTTGGGGAAAAATGTCCGATTTTTATGGAGTATGTTTCGACTTCTTGGCAGGTCCGCAGTGCGTGGTTTCATGTGCGAAAGAACGGAGACCTCTGCCTCAAAAGGGGTATACTTGCTGTCTTGCGATGGATGGTGTCAAAGTCCTTGCTTCTGGTTTTGAGGTGGATGAGAAGGTATAGCTGTTCGTAGATAAGCCTGGCCTTGTATGATCCTTTAGGGTGTGATCTTTGTTGTTGTTCGTCTCTCAAATTCAGTGCGGTGCGTCGGTTATCCTTATCCATGTATCCTCCTAGGTGACCCTTTGATTCTTTTGGCTTCAGACATGCTTTTGTCCGAACAAATATGGCAGCAGCCTGTCATCTCTCTAATTGTTTTGCCATTTCCGTGAATCTGCAGGCTGAGATTGAGAAATTGGTAACTTCAATGGGGGGAGTTCTACAGACTAAAACTTCGGCTGATGTTAGCTTCGTAATTGCGAAGAATGTTTTGGCTGCAAAATACAAGGTTTAAGTCTCGGAGTTATTACTTTGAATTTAGTCCTTTTTTTTTTTCTTTTTTAAATTTAGTTTAAGAGTATCGAATTTGTCATATAAGGTTAAATCACTTTAAATGAGATTCATTATGCTTTTTCATTAAGTATGGGAAGCATCCTGGGTAGCACTCTGCATAAGTTGGCTGAATTAAGGAAGGGTTTCCTCCATATTTTTTTGAATATCCTCTGTGAAAATTTTCTTTTAAGAATCCCATCCTTGAGAGATGAATTGTATTTATCAATTAATGTTGTCATTGTGCAGTGGGCTTTAAATGTTCTGAAGAAACCTGTCGTCACCATTAATTGGTTATCCCAATGCCGTAATGAGCACCGTGTGGTACCTCAGGAGTCTTACAAAGTTCTTCCATTTTCTGGATTGACAATATCCGTCACTGGAATTCCTGCAGGTACTGATTATTTGATATAGTTGCTGCTGTTGGTTGTCATCCAGTTCTTCAATTTTTATGTCCTTCATTATCTCAGATGCGCGGAAGGAGATTCAGAAGTCTATCACACAAAATGGTGGGAAATATTCTGCAGAATTGACCAGGAAGTGCACTCATTTAATTGCAGAAATATCCTTTTCTTCTTCAAGATTAAGGTCCAGTGATTTGCTTGCATATTTTCCCTTTGATATCTGATTGGCATGTGAAATGCACATATCTTTATCTTGTCTTTGCTTATGAAAATGCTATTTAAGATTTTGAAAAGAAAATCTGTATCATTTCAAGGTTTAGTGACTATCGAAGTTTGAAATGGGAAATAGCTATACTTGATTTTATCCTGGTTTTGGTAATATCCTTTAACTTAAGAATTTGATTACTCAGATGAGAAACAGTGAAACTTCCTGGCATGAGATTATCATGGACTTTGACTTCTAAGTCGTTCCTAAAGAGTTGTGTTCTGTGTTTCAAGGATCCAAAGTTTTAAATGACGTACAATTTGAACTGCCAATTGTTAAAAGATCATCAATTTCTTCGGTTTCTGTTACAAGTTCTTGCTTTTCCAGTGTGAGTTAGGACTGCCCATTGGCTTCTCAAAGCACATTGCTCAGCAATGTTATTACCAGTGAATGATTCTATTGGCCTCATATATGATGCCTTGAGCATCGTGAGTCCCACTATGGTGATTCTAAATTCTTTAGATTGTGTTGTGCCCTTGACTGGCTGTAAGCTCCAGAAGGTGATAAGTACAAGGTTGCTAAAAGATGGGGTCACATTCATATTGTGAATCGCAAATGGTTTGATCAATCAACTTCCAGGAAAGGTGATATTCTGTTACTAAAATACCTTGTTGCTGTCAACTATAGGAACATTATGTTCTTTTTGAGCCATCTGGTTGTCTGACTCTAATTTTGTCTGCTTTTGCTGACTAGCATGTCTTAATGAGGAGTCCTATCCTGTTCAGGGTAGTTCCATGTCTTCACTGAAAACTGCAAGTAGTCAGCAAAATCAGGACAGAGTTATTGGAAGTTCACAGTCTCTCCCCTCTTCAACGGTTGGAGATCGGGACTTCCATTCCATTTCAGCTACTGATCATGCTGATCCAGATTTAGAAACTACTCTCTCACAGAATATATCTTCAATGTTTGTGGATCCCCATGTCCTTGGAAAGGAGGATAGTGGTGAAGTCCCAGCTGTGCAATCCAATGGTGAAGTGAATCATAATGGTTGTGTTGCTGAAGACTCTGAAAATGAAGACAATGACCTGTATTTGTCAGAATGTAGGTTGACACTAGTTGGTTTCGAGTCTTCTGAATTGCGTAATCTAGTCAATATGGTGCGGAGAGGTGGAGCCTCTCGGTATACAACTCTAAATGAAAGATTGACGCACATTGTAGTTGGATTACCTTCAGAAAGGTGAGTTTTGGAATTTTGTAGTATCTATTGAGAAAACAAACTCTGGATTTTTTGACACTCAGTTTGAGTTGGCTTTTTAATGTGCTTTGCGTGTTAAGAGCACAAAATGTCTGGCTATGTCAGCTTGAGGTCACTAGTACTTGATGCACCTTTGCTGGGCCTCTTACTTGTGTTTTTTATTGCTTTTTGTACTGAAGCTTTGTGTATTTTGCTCATATGATTTCTCTAGCGAGAAAAAGGAGGTAAGAAGCATTGCCTCCATGGGTCTTATAAATGTGGTGCGAAGAGGCTGGCTTGAAGATTGTGACCGTGAAAAGAAGGAAGTCCCTGTCCTGCAGAAGCACATTGCCCTTGATTTACTCATCCCAAAAGGTTTGCTAATTGTTTTTAATTATACGTTGGAGTTGTATTTTCTGTTAGTTCTGAGAATTGTGAAGGAGTTGATATGCACTCGATAACTTATTTCCAACACACCTCAATTCACAGGATCCATATGCTTCAGCAAGGGACCTGCCATCAATGCAATTAGCATGAACCAGGGAAGCAGTAACTGTGCTCCGCCTAAAATTCCTGCTGATCAGCTGTTGAGCAATTCTAATGGGGAAGTTAGAGTATCACTTGATAAACGCGAGCAAGA
Source organism: Eucalyptus marginata (assembly GCA_014182565.1). NCBI lineage: Eukaryota > Viridiplantae > Streptophyta > Magnoliopsida > Myrtales > Myrtaceae > Eucalyptus > Eucalyptus marginata. The sequence continues at coordinate 47,671,278 of CM024590.1, read as the reverse complement.
GCGAATTACCAACGGCAGAACCAGTCTTGAAGGAGTAGCAAAACCATCAGAGCTAAACGTTTCTCTTCCCGTAAGTAACGAGGATAAAGTCCTTAAGAAGACGTGGAGTAACTGTATTACTCAGGATGGGAAGGCATCTGGTGTGTTTAAGGGAAGAACTTTTCATTTCTCCAATGCCTTTCCTGAAGATAGGGTAAGTTACAGAGCTGGACTTTTCTTAAATTATTAAGCATAAAATTAAAGTGGTCCAACTTTCTCCGAAGTGCCAGTTGGAGCATATGAATATTCAACATAGTTTTCCGACATGGGTAAAGTATGGAACTAAATTTTCATACCCTAGAGCAGATTATTACTGCATCTGGCTGCTTTCCCCTTTGATTTGGTCTACATATTGGCCCCTGAAAGGAGTTCAGAAACCTTTCTGACCTTGATTATCTTCTTCACATAAGTGATCTACGTAGCGCCTCTCCGCAGGGAGCCTTTAACATTGTTGGTTTATGTATAACTGACGTGTGAATTCATAAGCATTTGGTTTTGAGTTTTGAATTTTCTATATGAAGGAACCATGAAAGGCTGCATGGTTAGATATATTCTGTGGTGCATGGGCCTTGATGCATACCCCTAGGTTGAGCAGTCCTACTTCTTAATGTCAGTTTATATTCAATGCTTACTGAAGCATCGATTTCTATCATATATCGTTTACAAATTTCTCTAACTGTATGATACATGCCCATTTTGTGCCATTGGGTTGCTTTTTAAGTAGTTACTAATCTAGACTAGTTATCTATATTTGGTCTTGCCTGTTACAGAGACGACCCCACCACTGTCATTAATCTTATATCATGTGTAATAAGATCAATTTACAACCACTCCTTTTTGGATTAGTGACCTTGATCTAACTATTAATTCCTCGGATTTTCTTGCTCCATGTCTGTTTAGCAGTATTTTATTTTTTTTCCTTCGATTGAGCACTCTTTTCAAGTCGCCTGTTTAATTTTTCCCATCAATTTGACACTGATTGTGCATTCTGTTTTTATGTCTACATTTTTCCTACTGTTGTAAATCTTGGGACGCTTTCTGTATTCAGCGTGATGAAATTATTGAATGGGTAAATCAAGGAGGAGGTGTGGTGGTGGGTGATCACGAAATGCAGAATGTTCATTTCATCATTGAGTGTCATGGCGTAAAGCCCAAAGACCATATCACCGGAACTATTTGTGTGTCCAGCCACTGGATTCGGTGTTGTTTAGAGGTATGCTTGACCATTTGGTTTGTGTAGCTTTTCTTCTGTTAATTTTCAGCATGGAGTTTCTTCTTTTTTTCCTATCTCGTGTCATTATCATATACTTGCAATGAAAGAAGTTATATACTTTACTGGCTTATATTCATGAATTCAAATTTTTGAACCCGTAATGGTATAGCCCCTATCATTCTTCATGACATGGGTTATTTGATGTTGAGACAGTTGAATGAAGAGTTCTTTAAATTCTCTCTTTGTTAGTTCGTCAAACAGAGGAAAGAAGAGGGCTTTCTTGTGAGCATCTTCAAATCTATCATGCATCCATTGAACGGTTAACAAAGTCTGTGTTTCACTATTTTGTTTTGGGGATGGATGAGAAGTATAAAACTTTAACTTGGAGCAATGTTATCTAGGCCATCAGGTTTGTGACATATAACCATGGCTCAAGCAGACATGGAAAGACAACAGATATTGAGCACCCTAATTGGTCGAAAGATGATTGTAAAATTAGGTGAATATGGTTCATGGTAGTAATATTTAACCAGTGATGCACTTGAATGCAGCACTAGCTATTCCGTTCTGAGGCCATGCAATATTATTCCCCCTTCCCTCTCTCTCTCCTCCCCAACCGAGGACACAAGTTCATGGATTGAGCTCAATTCTTGTCATAGCATAGCTTCCTCATACAGGAAATGGAAAGGAAGAAGGAAGGAACTAAAACCCAATGAAGTTCATTATTCCTCCTTTGATTTTGTTTATATGGTATCATATATTCACAATCTAGAACAGATCTTTACCCATTAAGGAGATTTCCTAATTATAATAAGGATCATGTTCTTGTCAGATTCAGTATTGTTCTTTGGAGAATTTTATATTAGTTGTTGACCTGCAGTTGATTGAATATTTGGTTGTCTCTTAATTTCTTTCATTTTCAGTGCTTTGTCTAGAATCAGCCAATTTTACATAGAGATACTTGTTATGATGCCTTCGCACTGAATGCTAATGCAAGTGAATCTTGTCTTTGAAGGATGGATGTTTGCTGGATGTTGATAGTCATGTCCTCTATTCTCCACTTCCCTGTCGGGTTCCTCTTCCAGGGTTCGAGAGTCTCCGCTTTTGTGTTTCCCAGTATGAAGAGAAGGATCGACTTTTACTAAGAAATTTGTGTTTTACTTTGGGAGCTAAGTTTGTGTTAAAGCTGACTAGAAAAGTCACGCATCTATTGTGCAAGTTCAGAAATGGGCCAAAGTATGAGGCAGCGTGTAAATGGGGTATAAAGTCAGTTTCATGTGATTGGATATATGAGTGTGTCAGGCAGGTACGTTGGTACTGTCTCATGCTTGTGTAAATGCAAACTATGATAAATTATGAAAGGTCCTAATAAAATCTGTTTCTTAGCAGAACAAGGTTGTACCTTCTGAGCAATTTTGCCCAAAAGAAGTTTCTGAACAAGAAGCAGGATTATGTGCTATGACCCAGTTTCCTTCACAGATTGTCCAAACAATATCTGAGATCATCCATCACAGTTTCCAAGTCAATCTCAAGACATGAGAATTACCCGGAATCAGAACATACACAAGTTCTCTTGGGAAGAAATTGACAACTCAAGTTCTAGTAAAAGGCAAGAGTCACTCCAGACAATGCCCCCAAAGATTTGTGCTCATTTAGAGAACATCTTAGTTACCCTACCAGCAATAGTGATTGCAGTAAAGGAGAGAAATTGAATAATTCTGGGGAAGCTGCAGATGCTGTTCCTGATGTTGCTGCAGCTATTGAGGATTTGCTGGAGCAGACAAGCAAGGTAAGAGATTATATTCATTCTTAAGATCATTTGCACATGACTGTTCATTTGTTGAACTGATCACCTTTTTTTGCAAGATTCACGATCTGAAGTCTCCAGTGAGGATTGCATGTGATAGAAGTGTCTCCTTTCTATCAGGTCTTTCTTTAGCTCTACATAGGAAACTTTTCTGTTAGTATGGATCCTTGACTATGGAACAACTTTTCTTATCTCATTGTCCATTGCTAGGCCAAGAGCATTCAGGGCCTCCTACAGTAGTTGGATTGTCCAAGCAATGGATAAACAGGTGAACTTTGTAATGCATCTGCACTGAGATTTTGTTTTTCCCACATTTTTCATATATATATATATTATTTTGTTGGGATATACGCCTGCAAGAATGACTGAATCACATGCTCAAATTGTGTATCCATATTATTATTAACGTTTTGAAGAAAAGTAGTTTTCTCTTCTCTGTTTGAGTCGAGTTGAGAAGAAAGTTTGGGTATAAATGCAGTCTGTTGGTTAGACAGTGGTGGACTAGTGCGTTTCTCACTTGGTTTATGGGCTTCAATTTTTCATTGCATCCTCTAATTTCAAGACTGAATTTCGCAAATTGTAGATCGGCATATAAACATAAAAAATGGAGTTTGATGAATTTAAGGTTGGCTAGTGACAGGTAAATGAACATGATGCAAAGACCTTATGTTAAACTTGTCACTCTTGGTTTTGGTGCTCAAATAATGACTATTAGTATGACCCTTTCTTTTTCTTTTCTAATTGGAAGTTGCTTATGCATGAATAAAAAGGTGATGCGGTCCAGTTTTCAGTTCATCTTCATGTGTTTTCACATTACCATGAGAACAGCAACATTTTGGTAGTCACAAAAGGATTGTCTTGGATCATCATTAACTAAAGCCATAATTATTTTTCCTTTATCCTGGAATGTTTCAAGCCTACTAGATTGTGCAGAGGCCATTAAAAGGCCAATTTTATTTTCGTCTATAAATGGAAAGAGAGTTCCAGAATGAGAGAAAACGTACATGGGCATCTTGTTTCTTGTCTTTGTTTTAGCTGTGAGCTTGTGATCTTTTCAGGAGCCAGAAGAATGAGAATATCTGCAACCCTTCTGTTAATGCAAACGCCCTTGATGGTTTTAGTGAGACACAAACTGATTCTCAGGTTTCCTCTCAACTCATTCTGATGCGGTTATTTCTCTTTAGCAACGTTTTATTTACTTTTTATTGAAAGCCATTAGTCATCATTGCCAAATCTATTTCAGCATCATTAGCTTTATGGTGATCATATTCGAGCTTGATGCATGAAATGCAGGTAGTAGGTTATGAGGAAGATTTGTCAGGTCGGCAAATGATTATAGATCGAGTTCGAACACAAAGCAGCATGAGCTAAGCCTGGCTGAATTTGTGTAATAGATCAATTTAAGAGGTGAAAGTTGATAGGGTGAAAGGACAAGGCTATACTAAACCAAGGCGATACATGGCGAGGTCAGGATACACTTATGCATGGTGATCGTCCTGGAGAGATGAGCATATCATGAGATGTGGATGGCGGGCTGCCCCTATATAGAAAAGTGAGACATCTAACTTTCACACATAGATGCTTTTGTAATAATCTATTAGTGCCTAATATATTTGTAAAATAAACGATCTGTATGCCCTAGACACGGAAGCCTTGTCTTCTAATAGAGATCAACTGTATATTACGCCACATCATATAACCATTCTAGGCTATGGCGTAGATGAAGCTCAGCATTTCGGTACAAACATCGAAAGACTGTCTGATTTGTGAGAAACTTGGGTGTGTTTTCTGTGGAATACTTTTTGCTACAATCTTGCCAGGTCGGCAAATTAGGTGTTGTGGGTCGTTCAAAGTTGTGTTCCCTGGGTCTTGTAACCTTATTTTCGAAAGGTCATCCTCAGTAAGATATTGTGTTAATAAAATAATGATTTTCAGGCCAAGGCTTAGTCACCTGTGGATGAAATGTACAGCCAATCGCGACATTCACCAGTGCGTTTGCATCAATTGACTGTAGGGGAATGATAGGGATTCTGATGAATGACAAAGAGAAGATAAAAAAGGAAAAGAAGGGATTTTGGTTCTTTCAAGTTTGGTTAGGGAAGAGAAAATAATGAAGAGGAATCTAGTTCTTATTTTGTAGGCAAACTAAGGGGCATCAACGAGAGAAAGATGACAGTGTTTTTGCAGCTGTCATAATAAATTCAAACCCCTCCAAATTCTTGAGAATTAGCACGAGTTCGAGGGGATTTAAGAAAAACAAGATATGGCAGTAACTTTGATAAAGACATGAATTGTTCGTTTACGTACTCTTTTTTAATTTCTTGTTGTTGTCTCTGTATTTTTGTTTTGCCAACATGAATATTAAGCTAAATATTTTCTTATTTCAGTATATACTCGATCTTCATTACTCATACTAAACAACATAATTTTGTTGGAAAAATTTGTCCCTCTCCATTACCTCCGAATGGAAAGGAGGTTGGTAACTTTCTAAATTCAAAAGAAAGCGACTCGACCAGGGGTTTAGTAGTTATTCATAGTGAAGAGTACTTTTATAAGCATAAAAATTCAGTGACTTTTTATATAAAAAATGATAAAAGGCGTTTTTTGTTGTTGTCAAAGAAACATTTCATTATACAATAGAGAAACGCAATAATAAAAGCTCGAGATAAGAAAATGAATAATTAGAACAATATTAGGCATTATACACTCAAAGAGCAAATCCATGCATGACTTCTCCAAACCAAAATTAGCAGTCAGTTATCGAATTCATTTTCATTAATAAGCACACATTGAGATTTATTTACGTTGCTACGGTTTTGCCTTTTGGTGTTCATAATAACAAGATTGAGTGCATAAGAGTAAAACTTTCATGAAACTCCTCTTAATTTATTTTGAAACTGAATTTGTATACTAACGAAACTCAAGAAAAGTGAAACCCCAAAATCATGTATGCAAAAAATCCTAAATCTAGACTAGATTGGGAAAGAAACGTCTCGAAACAAGAGATAGAAATTTCTACATTTAAATTAGATCAGAAGAGAAAATTCCTCAAAACGGAAGAAAATAAAAAAAAATGAAAATAAAGAACCAAATAAATCAAAAGAAAAAAAAAGAAAAAGAGAGAAGGAGAGGAGGGAGAGATGAGATCTAGCTCAAACCTTCTACTTCGTCGACGTTGAAGAAGGAAGTTAGGAAAGGGCAAGGAGAGAACCCTCGGAAGGAGGAGACAGATGCTATGTACGAAAAATCTATATAAATATTATGTTCAACAATTTATGTTCAACTAGCTGCGAAACCAATCCGAAAATGGATTTGATGCGTTGCCGACCTCTAGCTCGAAATTGTCGTCGCGCTAGACTTTCGTAGCGTGGGTCCCACGTCGGCCCCCACGTGGGACCCACCGCGACTCGAGTCCAAAGTGAATCAAGCCTGAGGCCAGTGTTTTTCCAGCACTTTCCGTTACAAAAAATACAAAAAGGAAAATAATGGAAAAAAGGGGAAAATATATAAATAAAAGCGAGGGCCGGGGGCGGGTGTAAAACGTGTCCCGCGACCCATCCCAAAAAAAAAAAGAAGAAAAAAAGAAAGAACATAAATACTAAAAAGAAAGACATCACATCGGAAGATCAAAACGAGAACTGCCTGTCCGCATCGAACCCTCTACTGTTCCAAGGCAAGAGCCAAAAAGCAAAACGAGAAGCAACAACTAACGAGGAGAGGAGCAACGGAAGCCACCCAAATTGCCTCTGCCACCCGCCAAGTTCCAACGATATTTATCCACAACAATCCACATCGCCACCTCAACAACGCCATCGATCTCCCTCTCCTCATCCCCCCCGCGCGATCCCTCCGGAGCCTCCCACCCTGGACCTCCCTCCTCCGTCCCCTCCATGGGCGCGTTGCCCCACGCGTCCCACCTGGCTCCGCTCGCCGCCGGCGCCGGAGCTCCCCTCGCCCCTCCTGCTGCTCCACATCTGGCCCCTGAAGCTCAAGCTGAGCCCGTGCCGGGCGGCGCTGGGCAATCGGAGCTCCGGGATGTTGGGGGGCGGGTTCTCGCCGCCGCCGCCGCGGGGGAAGGCCGGGCTCCGGCGGCGGTTCGGGTTCTGCGTCTGCGCCGAGATTCGGAGCGCCTTCTCGCCCGGTGTGGGGTTCGACTCGCAGGTGAGTGGCGATTCCTCGGGGAAGACGAGTTCGGCGCTAGTCGATATGTCCGAGAAAGTTGCGATTTTTTTCTTTCTTTTCTTTTCGGAGGTTTCATTCGCATTTCATGGCATGAGAAATCGCAGTGATTGCTTTGAATCCTTGTGAATGAGTTATCTCTGTGAGTAGAAAGGTCTGCTTGTGCTCGGCTGCTAGCAAAGTGTCGCCTTTTTTGAACGTGATTGGAAGTAGTACTGAATCGATGATGCTGAGTCGGTGTCTGGGTGCACAATAGACTGATATTTTGTTTCTTTGGCAGAAGATTGGCTACTCTCCGGACGCGTCGCAGTTGGCATGGGTAGGTCCTGTTCCTGGGGATATTGCAGAAATCGAAGCGTACTGCAGAATCTTCAGAGCCGCCGAGGGCCTCCATGCTGCGCTGATGGACACGCTGTGCAATCCGTTGACCGGAGAATGTGCCGTTCCTTATGATTTCGCGGTGGAGGAAAAACCGCTCTTGGAAGATAAAATTGTCTCTGTCCTAGGTTGTGTGTTATCTCTCTTGAACAAGGGGAGAGAGGATGTTCTTTCCGGAAGGTCTTCGATCATGAACTCGTTTCGGGATGTAAGCACGATGGGGGATGATCAGCTTCCTCCCCTCGCCATGTTCAGAAGTGAGATGAAGCGATGTTGCGAGAGTCTCCATGTTGCTCTTGAAAATTTCATGACACCGGATGATGACAGAAGCCTGGATGTCTGGAGGAAATTACAAAGGCTGAAAAATGTCTGTTACGACTCGGGCTTTCCTCGTGGGGATGGCGATCCTTCTCATCTGCTGTTTGCCAACTGGAATCCTGTTTATTTGTCCCCTTCCAGAGAGGACCTAGATTCTGAGGTTGCATTTTGGAAGGGCGGTCAGGTGACTGATGAGGGTCTAAAATGGTTGATTGAGAATGGATTTAAAACTATTGTTGATCTAAGGGCAGAGACAATAAAGGATAACCTTTATCGATCGGCCTTAGATGAGGCTATTTCGTCTGGGAACATCGAACTGATCAAAATTCCAGTTGAAGTAGGCACTGCACCTACGATGGATCAGGTGGAAAAATTTGCATCAGTGCTATCAGATTGCAGCAAAAGGCCTATTTATCTCCACAGTAAAGAAGGGGTTCGGAGAACTTCTGCTATGATTTCTAGATGGAGACAGTACATGAGCCGATTTGAGGCCAATTCCGCCTCTGCTAAGGATGTGGCTTCAGAAGCAACGAACGGCATTGCAGATTATCATGAATCTCTCGTGGGTGAAGAGGGGATATTTGTTGGAAATGAAGATAAATCATTGAGGAAAAGCTTGGAAATGGCATACAGTTCCAATGGAGCTTCTCATGGGAAACTCCCTCCAAATGAGGATATTAGCAAAGAGGACATCAATGGGACATATGGTCCCCTCTTTTCTAGCGACACTGTGAAATCATTAGACACGGACATTAAACGGGCCGAATCTTCTAACAACTCATTCATTAACATCGATCCTCTTAAGTCTCAATTCCCTCCTTCCAACATATTCTCTAAACCAGAGATGTCGAGGTTCCTCAATAGCAAAAGGATCTCGCCTCCTACTTATTTCATTAATCGGCCGAAGAAGTTGATAACAACCCCAGCTTTGAGTGAAGCACTTGATCAGAGAGCCCAGAAAGACCAATATGCTAGGGGAAGTCCAGTGTCGAGTTTTGCAAATTCAGGAAGTCCCAATGGTTCCCTTAATGGCAAGAGCCCCTCCCAAAAGCCCCAGAAAGCACCGGCTTATGACAGGATGAGTGCCATAGATGATGATTTAGATTCTGCTGGTCCATCTTTTGTGTATACCGCTGTCGGTGTGAAAAATAATGTAGACGAGAATCTTATGACTGAAACTATTGTGAAGGATTGTAAAAGAAATGCTGAATCATCCTCAGTTAATGGCAATAATGGCACGGAAGTTGAGGGGAATATGTGTGCTTCGGCCACTGGTGTTGTACGGGTGCAGTCAAGAAAGAAAGCGGAGATGTTTTTAGTTCGTACAGATGGTTTCTCTTGTGCCAGAGAGAAAGTTACTGAATCTTCGTTGGCATTTACTCACCCTAGTACGCAGCAACAGATGCTCATGTGGAAAACTACCCCAAAAACTGTTCTGTTACTGAAAAAGCTGGGGCCAGAGCTCATGGAAGAAGCTAAAGAGGTAGATATTTCCTACACATAATAATAGAGCTTCGCTGTTTGAGAAATTATATGTCACATCTGCCAGCATTGATTCTACTCTATTGGGCTAGGACCAAGGAAAGGGCATGTTAATTAACATTTCTCTTAGCCTCAGCATGGGCATCATCTTCGTTCACATGCACATAACTGTGTGGAAGTAGATTTATATTTTTTATTTAGAAATCTGGTATCAGTTGGAACTAGCTATTTAGTGCGCCTTTAATTTTCCCACCTGCACTTTTTCATGAAGTGAAAAAGCAAGATCTTGAAAGTGCCTGCAACTTGAGACGCAAATTGCTGATGCAAGCACAATGGCTTGATGTGAACCATTATATGAAGGATACCAAGTCCATTGACACCAAAAAGAAGGATATTGAGCAACTATGCAACTGCTACTTAAGAGCTTTAATAGAATCTGTATCATTTGATCGGAAGCAACTCATTAGTTGCTTCTGTTTTTCTGCGTAATGCCATTTTTGGTATGTTAGGGTACTGGTGTAATCTAGGGGAATATGTAATCGTCATAATAGCTGCTGTATTGTTATAGTACCGTGCATAGTCAAGTTCTCAGGATTTGTTACCTCATATGCAGGTCGCATCCTTCTTGTATTACCAAGAGAAGATGAATGTCCTCGTTGAACCTGATGTGCACGACGTATTTGCTAGAATCCCGGGTTTTGGGTTTGTTCAGACATTTTATAGTCAAGATACCAGGTAGTCGCAGTTGCATTGAAAGAACTTTCAGGCAGAATTTCAATATATTCCACTGTAATTTGACTGCAATTTGATCACCCTGTGGTGTTTTTATCAAGTGATCTGCATGAGAGGGTTGATTTTGTGGCTTGCTTGGGAGGAGATGGAGTAATATTACATGCATCAAACTTATTCAGGGATGCTGTCCCCCCTGTCGTATCCTTCAATCTTGGGTCTCTTGGATTTTCACATCCCACAAGGTAGGCTCTGCAATTCGATTTTCCTCTCATTGTTTCAGTAGGATTTCTCTTTTGATTTTAACTCATTACTTCTCTTTTGGTGCAGTTTGATGATTATAGACAGGATATGAGGCAGCTCATACATGGGAATAATACAGTTGATGGTGTTTATATAACTCTTAGAATGCGTCTGCGCTGTGAAATCTTCCGAAACGGGAAAGCCATGCCTGGCAAAGTATTTGATGTTCTAAATGAGGTTGTTGTTGATCGGGGTTCTAATCCATACCTTTCAAAGATAGAATGTTATGAACATGATCGGCTTATTACAAAGGTGAGTCAGTGAACTGATTCTTCCTAAGAAAAAAGGTTGGAGAAAAGATATTAAAATTTTGCTCTTGAATGGGGCAACATATCTAGTCATATTTTCCTCCTGCTGACAAGAGTCTATTTTCCTTAGTCAAAGCTTTTTGAGCACTAATACATGTCATACATGAAGCAGTCTTCATATCAAAATGGAACACTATTTTGTGCTTCTCAGCAGGAAAAAAAAAATGAAACTCCGAACTTGTTATGCAGTGAACTGATTTCTTTGTTGCATCAAATTACAAGTAAAACCTTGTCATATAGGTGCAAGGAGATGGTGTCATTGTAGCCACACCCACAGGAAGTACAGCTTATTCAACTGCTGCGGGAGGTTCTATGGTAATTTTGTTTCGAGCTTGTGTGGTACATTTTCCTTGTCAATTGTGGATGTATTATGCATAAGGAATAAAGCTTAAAACTCTATAATTGGTCCTCATTTACAGATTTGATGTTGCCAGAAATACATGCATTTGCAGGCATACACATTTACTTGTTTCTTTGTTTGCCCCCTGGAATAAAAAACCACCCATACACTCACTGGGCCAAAATGATATCATATTTGCTTTCAAACACAGAAGCTGGTGGAGATCTGCACTCGTTTTACTTCTCTCTCTCTCTCTCTCCCCCTCTCCCCCACGCCCTTCACGCGCGCACGCCAAACATGCACGCATGCATGTGCATGTTAACCCAGATTTTGTATAAATATGGTATTTTAATTAGAAAAATGCCAAGAGAAGTCTGCTAAAATTTCAACCAAAAAAAAAAAGAAAAAAAAAGAGTCCACCAAAAGAATTAGACATTGTTACCTTTCTACTTTTACTGGTTTTCTAATTGTGACATCTCCTAACTGCAGGTGCATCCAAGTGTTCCTTGCATGTTGTTTACTCCAATCTGCCCACACTCTCTTTCTTTCAGGCCTGTCATACTTCCCTGACTCTGCTAGGCTTGAGTTAAAGGTGAAATTCACTATAGCTGTTGAAATTTTAACACTATTATTCCTCATTTTATGAGCCTTGTGGCTAAAATCTAGGTGCAACTTTTGCTTCAATTGCTTTACTAGCGTTGCCTTTGCAGATTTAGATATATGTTGATTGACGCGGTATATGGTGCATTTTTTGGTGCATAATGGAGAGTGAAAAAACTCTTTCCAATATAAGTGTCTTTCATGCTGCCATGTTCTGTCTACCGCACCAGTGTGACCGCGCTCTTCAGCTTGTAGGGGCTTACTTCAGTTCTTAAGTTCCTGCAAAATGAAGTGCTTGTGTGTGACGAAGTGGGAAAATGCCTGGTAAAAACTGGAGCCCTGAAAGGATGATTAATTTGTTGAATTTGGTATATTTGGGGCTGTATGTTCAAGAAGAATTTTGAAGTTTCTTTCCACATCGAACCGTATCTTTTGCCCGACTGGACTCATGTATGACTCTGAGGGAGTCAACAAGAAAACAATAGGGCATGTCTTGTCACGGTGTCATCTTGAGGATTTGTCCATCATAGAAGTTGCTCTTTACGTGCATAATCATATTACAACGTGGGAGCATTTTCTAGGTAGCTCTTTACATGCATAGTCGTATTACGAAATAGAGCTTTTTCTCAAGTATTTAAAACATTCTGGTGAACAAACAGATTCCTGAAGATGCGCGAAGCAATGCATGGGTTTCTTTTGATGGGAAGAGAAGGCAGCAACTCTCGAGAGGAGACTCCGTTCGAATATCTATGAGCCAGCATCCGCTCCCGACAGTCAACAAGTGCGACCAGACCGGCGACTGGTTCCGTAGCTTAATAAGATGCTTGAATTGGAATGAGAGGCTTGATCAGAAAGCACTATGAAGCTTTCGAAAGCCCTATGAAGCTTTCGAAAGCCAGGAGAAAGTTGCTACATTCAAGACCCATCGAGTCTGGTTAATAATGTACATATCTGTACAGTATATAAGTCCAACAGGTAATACAAAATCCCACTTACCAAAGCTGCATACTATTATTAATTCACACCATATGGGCTGCCCATGGAACTGGGGTGCCATTCTCCATTCTCTTTTCCTCATTTCCCTTTTCAATTTTTTAATGGGAATTGATTTGGTGTATAGAAAAATTATTTGAGGGAATGAAGGTCTAACCCGCTGGCTTTTTCTAGCCGGGATATCGGATATTTTTCATTTCATTTTCTCAGACTCTCCTGACTTCAGGAGTCCTTGGACAGCTGTTGGGGTCGTCATTCCAATTAGATTTCATTGCTTAATTCACCAGACATTTTGTGAAACGCGTTCTTATTCTCTAGAAATCGAAGCCTTTTCTATCCATCTAATCCAACTAAGAAATATCTTTAGAGCATCTAATCCACCTAAGAAATATCTTTAGAGCGCACTCCAACATGACTCTTTAACAAAGTAAAATTACATTGATTGATGACCTGTCTTAAAATTATATTCTTGTGATTGTCGAACGGTGACCAGGAGTTTATGTTTCCAGAAAAATGGGTTTTCTATCACACAATTTTGATCGCTCACAAGAAAAGGCTCTTGCATTCTGTCAGCAACCATTTGAAAAACTTAAGGATTTTTCTAACACGCTAGACGGTGATGCTAGCCATCTCTGTTAGGCCCAAACACCTCAAATTGTAAATCAAAGTTTAAGCTCTACGCTGAAGAAAACTCCCAAGACAGTCGAACTCACTAAATGATGGAAACATGTTTTCCTTATGTCCTCCTAGAAAGGAAAAAGTTCAGATTCCAATCTGATTGCGATCCACGAAAGTGAAGTCGTTGGGCTAGATAAAATGTGAATCGGCTTGAGGTTGATAGTCAAGCATCGACAGCCCACATGAAATCGATGCCTGCACCCGTATTGCACGTTCCAATTGTTTCTAAAACGGAGGAAAACTTACCAACTATCTACCCTTGGAGGAAGTCCGGTGTTTCCATGTCACCCAACCTCCCCTTTAGAGATTGTAGTACTACAACAAAACCTCAACATTCGACCTAGATGGAAACTCGAAGTTTTCTTATTAGTAAAACTAGGTAAGTTCAGTTCCACATCTGTGAGCGGAAATGAGCGGTTACATCCAAGAATAAGAAGAAAAAAGAAAAAATGAAAGAGCTATACAAGTGCAAACACTATTACAACATAAAACAAAGACCAGGGTGCATTTCATAGCATCTCGTGGTCAGTCACAAATCATCACAAACCTAAAAGTTCACACAACCAGAGTTCAAAAACAACTTGCCCCCATCTCGTCCACACAAGCAGCGGTTGAGAGATGACAAGAGACACAGTTGTTTAAAGAAGAGAGATAATTACGCTATTCCCTTGTAGTAATTCACATCAGAAATTTCTTTTCATGCATTATTACATGGACTTCACAGCTTGGAACCCTGGGCTCTTTGGGCGGAACTTCTGCTCCGCGTAGACTGACTATGTAGTCCCCCAAAACACAAACTTGGGGTAAGCACCAGCTTGCTCCACCAGCTGCAGTGCGGGGGCAATGGTGGCAGCGAGGGATGGGTTGTAGAACGAGCGATGGAGCGCCGGTTGCCATCCGTGGCGGCGAGGACGCGGTGCCAAACGCTCTTGTACTTGCCGTTGCTAAGGACCTCGATCTGGTCCCCCGTGTTGATAACGATGCTGTTGGGGGCGGCTGCGCATCCGATCCACTCACTGCCTTGAGGTATCTGGAGGCCCCCGATGACATCGTCCTGGAGAGGAGGGACCACGCCGCCTGCATCAGTGTGGGCCCGAGGCCATTGACTCGCTCGGGTTGCGGGCAGGGTGGGTAGTGGCTCACTTTAGTCCCGAAGAAGGCCTTGTTGTTGCCGTTGCTTTGCTGCTGTTGAAGGCGCTTTTGATATAGCCTTTGGGCGAAGCCAAGTTCTCATCCATGACTTCCATGACCTTCTCCGTGAGCTTCTTCCACTTCTGCGCGGTATTCAGCCATGGTTTCCCTGTCGCGTCAAGCGTGCAAATTGTTAACAAATCCTTTTATCAAAAGTGGGTACTTCATTGAGATAATATTTGTATGTGGTTAAACATAATCAGATTAATGAGAACATAGAAAAATGACAAATTTATCAAAACCAAACTTCTAATGGATGCGCGTATGACCGAGTTTAAATATCCGCAAAACGAAAATCATCAATATGTTTGAATTAAACTGGCCTGCCATAAGAGCGCATGCATATAATGTTATACATGGCAAAAAGAAAAGTAGCAATATAAAAAAAAAGAAATGCATATGGTGTGTATTTAGCAAGAGCTATTAGTCATCTCGCATTTCTCTTCTTGGACATTTACAAATGTATTCATTGCTGAAGTTTTGCAATAAAATAGGAGAGATTTCATTCTTTATGAATATGGGTGTTATTTTTCTGTTTTATGCAAAAAAACTATAATGTTTTTACTCAGCAATATATGATGAAATCACTCAAACTTGAGAGAGAGAGAGAGAGAGAGAGAGAGAGAGAGAGATGGAAATTACTTGAAATGGGAGAGTGTTGGAAGGCCATTCATTGTCATCAAGAAGAGTGATAACATCCTCCCAGTCCACGTTCTCTATTATTCCACCGTCACTCTCATTCAACAGCTTCACAGGGGTTGACTTTTTGTCTCTTCCCTCTCCAAATTGTAGAGAACTCATTACACTCTCTTCACTCTCTCCAGCAGCTCTCTGGTATCCCATGGTTCACTCAGCTGCATTCATCATCACATATTCATCAATTCAATTGATCAGAATAATTAGCTCTAGATAAAGTTTTAGCAAAGTGATGCATGTATCTTTACGGGAGCCCAGTTTGATCGTGTGTGGGTTGCATGAAGCGCTACCCCACAGATCTTGTGATGATATGCATTGAGCACATATACTCAGACAATGAATCTTATAGTTTTTTTTTTTTCTAATGAACCCGCCTAGTATCTTCTAATGTTGCACTGGGATTTCCATTTACCCAACGTGTCATGTCATAATCACCTCGTTTTTGGACAGTT
>CM024590.1:45909061-46311400 GCA_014182565.1 Eucalyptus marginata | reverse complement strand
CCTGTACATGCACCTCTCACGACACTTGTCAACATAACCAAGTTCATTAAACATCCCAACTTTAGTAACTTCATCTTAAAGCCTATAAGCAATCCTCTACTGCTTCATCTATACAATAAACTTCCCCAATCCATCCAAGCCCGGCTATTATTCATCTCCCTTTGAGTTTCTTCAGAAGCATTGCTACCAGCACCTTTTCACCTCAAATAGGTACTCGTATACAGCCTCACACCAATGTCAATAGGTCCAACATCCCCACCCACCGCATGAAGCGCAACAGGTATGGTGGAGAGAAGTCGCACTGTCATCGGAAACCATAGGATCGACTTCAGAACTTTGTGAGCTTTGTTGCGAAATGTCCAAATTCTTAACTTCTGTGGCACCAGAGTCATAGGTACCCATAGCAGACCCACCAAGGTCCACTTCTTGGTCATATGAACTCACAACTAGTGCAGCATCTTCAAGTGCCCTGAACTTATTTAAGTAACCTCTTCTAACTGAGGACTTATAAGCTAATAGACTAAGCACTAATGTAGATGTGGTCTCAAGCCATTCAACAAACAGACCTTCAACTTCATCGTAGTATATTCTCCTTTCAATCTGCAGACCATGGAGGTGAGAAGAATTACAAATAGAGAAACGAAAAGAAAAATGCATTCTCAACTGTAGAATGCAAAATCCAACAAAAACGCTACTCACCGCCAATGTTGGAATATAAAGGGACATAAATCTGGGACCCAAGCCTAATACTCTAGCTTCTGTAATTAATATCTGCAGATAAAGAACATCATCACTTAATTCCCCAACAGAAAAAAGAGCATTACCCAATTCCTCAAGAATACAAACTTAGGTTTATAAAAGGCAGCTAATTGCATAAGGCCCTTTTTTGCGAATCATGGGAGGATTCCATGCAATAGAGGGACAACAAGGATAAGTAACAACTAAACTTTTAAAAAAAACAGTCTTATTAAATGAGATATTCGCACTTTTTTTGCAATGCGTCTCAAAAAAAAAAAGAATCTGGACTTCGGGAGAAGAGATAACACAAAAGACCTCAGACATGTAAGTTTCGGTCATGAAATAAACAAGACAAGAATGATGAGGTAGATGAATGGAACTACACACTAACTTCTAAATCACTAGGGAAAGCAATAACAGCTGCTGCAGCCACCAAGAATTCTAGTGACACGGACTATCAAAGTCATCACATCTATCCATACACCAAGTTAAGTGAGCTCAAGAACAAAGACAATGCTTTTCGCATAAGCATAAACACTGACAAAATAGAGAATATTTATGACCTCGTCTTTAAAAGACATCGAACCCCTTAACATCACAAGATCTATTTCTCTCCTTGAAGCGCAAAATTTCTAGAGCACATACCACAGTTATTTAGCAGAAGTGCCAGCAAAAGTAGGAAGTAATACACACCTGTTTTTTCTTTAGAAGAACCCACATATATAGTTTATCGATGGCATCCTTGACATGCCTGCTTGCCAGCTTTCTCTCATTACAATAGGCAGCCACATCTGACAGAAGTTCTCTGCCAGGAACTCCATACTTCAAAGCTGCAGCAAATAATGCTTCACGGCCCTCCCAAGAATCAGCGACCTCATTATCAAAAGAAATGCCTGTAAAACACCTGGTCACTACGTCTCCCTGGTTCTTAGCACTGTTTTTCAGGTACATCTCTTCAGCTTCTATAGCAGCAGCAAGCATGCGATGTACTACAATATCGGGATACCGGCGTAATGGAGATGTAAAGTGAGTATAGAGAGAAAGAGCAAGTGCATAATGACCCCAATCATCCTCATTGTTTCTCAAATCACCCGTACAAAAGTAAGTTGCAACTTGCATTGGCTTTGTAGCGTGAGAAATAAGAATATCAAACAGCACAGAATCATCCTTGATGGTTTCCTTGATTTGCTCCAATGACTTCCGAAACTGACCGGAAGAAGAAGTATCCAATGCTAAACCATGTTTCGAACAAAAAGCTTCAAACTCCCGAAGCTTGCGCATATTTGGTTCAGGATGCCTTCGCAATAATGCAGCATCAGGAAAAGCTCTAGCTATGACTTCAGCAGCGGTCCTGTTTGCCAAAAGCATAAACTCTTCAACAAGGAAATTTGAGTCTTTCCGTTGACAAAGAATGCTCTCGTATGGAACTCCATCCTCATCCAATGAATACAAAGTCTTCGAGTTCTCGAATGATAAACCCCCATCTTTAAGCCTATTCTCCTTCAAGATCCTGGAAATATCGTTAAGATTTTTTATGGATGTACTTACATCAGACCACTCAAAATCCCCATGCAATTCCAGGAGGCCATTCTCTGAAGCATTAGGAGTCCCTAGATCGACAATTCCATCAATAATGTCCTGAGCTTGTTCATACGAGAGCTTACAACAAGAACGTATCACAGTACGACCAATCCAACGATCAATAACATTCCCGGAACTGCTGATATCCCAGAAAATTGAAAATGCAAGTCTATCAACTCCAGGATTTAGTGAACCCAAATTTTCAGAAAGCAAAGGTGGCAACATTGATATCTTCCGTTGCAACATGTAGACAGTTGTTGACCGACTTTGAGCTTCCGAATCCAAGGTTGTGTCAGGTTGTACAAAATATGACACATCAGCAATGTGGACACCGACTCTATATGTGCCCGTTGGTAGTATGTCAATTGAGAGGGCATCATCAAGATCGGTCGCAGTAGAAGGATCGATCGTAAATATGCATTCATTTCTCAAATCTTTTCTACGTTGGAATTCCAATGGCGGCACATTCCAAGGGAGACACGGAAGACAAGAAATAGATTCTGAAGAGAACTCAGAACAATTAATTGAATTCTGAAACAAGATGGCATCGATATTTGGCTGCATCTCGCAGCCACGTCCAAAGACATCCAGGACACGAGCATATGGAACGGGACTCTCTTCATACCAATCCTCAATTCTGGCAGCAACCAGTTCCATTTCCATTGTAGTGTCAAAATCGTTCAATCTTTTCTGATGCCTTCAGGCAAGTCTTTTGCCAGGACCATCATCTTAGGAAATCTTGCATCTGTAGGCATCAACTGAATGAATTCATGCTCAGAAAAAATGATGAATTCTTGTTTCTTTTAACATTCTTTCCCGATCCTTCCTTGAAAGCGAGCCACTGTTTCGCATTAAGGAAACCAACAACAGTGTCTCGACGCGATGATTTTTCAATGATGGACACAACCCTTCCAGTTGGCCTCTTTGATGGGTGAGAACTGATCAAAAAAGAGATCTTCCCTATTGCATCCTCAGGTTCTTTCTGCCAACTAGAAGACCCTCTCTCGGGATGAAATGAAGCAGAGGGGTTATATCCATTAATAAGATTACTTTCTTGACCAATCGATTTCGACTGACCAGATTTTTCAGAAGTAGTGAGGTCCCCGTAATCATTCCCAGAGACGATAGGATTTCCAGTATAATCAAGCTCAGAATAAATCTCCAATCGTTGTTCGCTTTTTGCAAGAATCGCCAGAAATCTCATTGATCTCCTGGAAGACATTACCATCTTCTGCCGTAGCAGAGCTGTTGGAAGACCCATATGACCCTTTCATCCTGGTCCAGAATGTTAAAGGATCGATCTTTATCGCCACTATGTCACCTTCCACCTACATTAGGGACACGTCAACAATTATCACATAAGTCACACTCCAAGCTGAAATCCTTTACAAACCAAATACATCAACAATACTAAGCATCTTTCACATGAGAAATAATTTTCAACCAATCCAATTTGCAAATCGGAAAAAGGCGATATAGCTAAAAATGAGAGCATGAGCAGACCCAATATCCTCGTATTAAATCGCAGAATCTTAAACATGAGATGGAGTTTGAACAGGTTTGTTATGCTGAAAATTATCATAACTCCTCTACTTCCTTCCTTAACAAGATTCTCCAAACATAAGTACAGCTTGCCACCATCATTCGTGTGACGGCAGAATTCATGCATGAAGTAGGAACTAAGCAGAATCAGATTCCCAGCTTCTGCCAAAATTGTACAGGTCTAAGGCACATAAATGCACCAACGCTAACAGTATGAACAGGTCATATGGCGGTAAGCCAGAAGAATTCCCAACTAAACTAAGCAAAGAAGGAGACACCATGAGATACTCATTCAGTCAGAATAAAACTCACAGCTCATGAGCAATGTTAACTTACAGCTCTATTCTGCACAGCAACACCATTTATAAGAATATCCGTCTGCACTCCATCAATCTTGCAGTAGGCCTATAACCACAAACCAGAGGTAAAATTATGTACATTCAACATATGAAGAGGTCATTGTGAGCATTGAAAAGCTAACAAACCTCTAGTCTATTGTGAGCATTGACACGAAACAATGCCCTGAAGAGATCGCCTTTCTGAAAGCAAAAGGCAAAAAACCATTAAAACAGAAATATCCAGAACCGTTATTATACGAAGATTCAAAACGTAATTGGTTTTACTTTCAATGACTTGTTAGCTACTAACCTCTAGAGCCTCGTTAACAACCTCCACAGACCAATGTGAAGGGAAAATCTTACTCTGATCACAGCTCAAAGTCTGATAAGGACTCGAATCCTTACTAGAAGATGTCTCAGATGACCCTCTACATGAATCTGGGTCAGGAAATGATTTGGAGGACGTTCTTCCTCCAGCGTTAGATGCAAGTGAATGAAAGTTTGCCACCCCCCGCACTTGTTCTTGATCCGCTTCGTCGTTGATATGCATTGCCGGCATGGAATTGAACGAGACAGGTGATGCTTTCGCTGACTCCTGTTCAACTGAGGGATAAGTGCCTAATCCCGGCGACTTTGATAACAAATATTTAACGTTAGAGGGAGATCTTTTCGCAAGGGATAAACCCACTTCGCCTTGAGACTCATTAACTGAACTGCAAGCAGCTTCTGCAAAGAAAAAAAATTGTAAAATCAGAATTCTGAGCACCGAAAATGAGACACCTATAAGCAAAAGGCAAACAACAAATTTTATCATCAAGAGAGAAATTAGAAGCAAGAGAAGGATCTGCATATTGCAATATCGACAAGCACCATACAGACAAACGGTGGCTGTTCACAACCATGCAAATACTTTCTTGATCCCGGGTCTCCATTACATGTTACACCCATTCTCTCCTTTGGTCGGCAACTTAAATCACCGGATGATGCTAACCAAAAACCTCGAATGTTAAGATGAACCATCAGCGACCAGGGCATGCAATTGCAACCTCGAACTATGAGTCCTCTCTTACAAAAAAAAAAGAATTATCCAATCCTGAGCTTTTTCCCCCAACTCAAAGTCGATTGCTTTGAGAGAAAGCAAATTCTTTGTCATGTAACCCGTAGCCTACAACTGAATCTAGGCCTCCATGCCCAAACCAATCGAGGGGCCACTTATACCATTTTCTTTTCCCTGATGGCAAAACCAGTTCTTACATCTAGCTCAGCTACAGAGAGCAACCCGCAACTCAGCAGCCAATGAACTTTATCAATCCCCGACGTCAAGTTCGATTCAACCCACAACTCGAATCCAAAACTCGAGCACAAACAAAGGACGACACCCCATCATCGAAAGCAAACAAAAGCAAGCATTTTGACCAACGAGCCGGCTCGCGCGTACCGGAATTCGAGTTGTTCTGTTTGGAGCGGCGGTTCGGTCGGCGCCGGCTCTTCTTCTCCTTCTTATCCCCATCCTCAACCCGCTCGACTACCGCCTGCTCCACACTATCCTTCATATTCCCCCCCCCCCCCTCCGAAAACCAGCCAGAAAACCGAGACGCAAAAGGGGTCCCGAATTCAGCCGGCGGAAATCGAAGCGAACAAAAGGGAGAGAAAAGATTCAACAAATCGAAAGGAGATTAAATAGAAAACAGAGAAAAGCTACTCAAGGAATTAGATCGGGGAAAAAGAGGAACTGGAATCAGACATCTTCCGATTCGTGGGAAAAAATATAAAACGGAAGACGATCCGAGCCCGACAGCAGAATCGAAACGAAACGGCGAGAAACCGAAACCGAAACCAAAGAAGAAAAAAAGGTGAAAAAAAATTGGATCTCCTCCGAGAAAAATTCAAGAGGAAACCCCGAACACCCAAAAAAAAAAAAAGCCGAACGACTAAATATCCAAAATCGAAGTAGGAGGGGATTAGGGTTTATACGGTGGAGAGAGGAGAGAGAGAAAGGGGGGAGGAGAAAGGGACGTGATGAATGGTCGGCGGAGACATGGGCGCCGACTGTTTGATTCCTTTGTCTTCCCTCTTCGCCTTTTGCTCTTCCCCACCCCGCCCTCTCCTTTTATCTTTCTCTTTCTTTCCCTCTCTTTCCTTTATTATTTTCGTTTTTCTTTTTCTTTTTTTTTTGCCTTTGGGACTAAGGGAGTGGGGGATTGGTTCTGGGGGCGACACGTGTCGGGCGTGCTTTGGACGCTTGCGGAAAGGGGACGGATCCGGTGGATTGCGTTGCGTGCGCCATTGGTGAATAGTGCGCGGGGAGAAGGTGGCCCTTTCTGGTGGTGGTGGACCGGTGGTGGTGTTGTTGGTGGGTGGGACTTTAAGGGAAAAAAAAAGGAAGCGTTGGTGGGAGCTCGTGGTCGCCGCGCCGGTCTCTGGCCGGGTCACGTTAGGGACTATCCGGTTCGTTCGGCGGGCGGGGTCGGGTCGGGCGATCGATATAGATCGGTCTTTAGACCCCGCCCCATTAAATGTTGAGGGCCTTGTTTCTTAAAACCGGAAAATTAGAGGGGCCTCACGGTCCCCCTCACGTGCGCATTGTTCAGTCATTTAAAACGACGAAAAGTGAAAATGAGCATTAGAAAATAGAGTTCATCATGGACATGGTGACTCCTTTGGCGGTACAAATAATTTATGAACCTTTGGTCGATTTGTAATGTGATTCACGAATTCTAGCACTATATGTAATGTCATGTTTGAATTTTTAATTTATTCATTTGATTCCTAAAATATTTGTAAATGCCGATATAATCCTTTTCTAACTAAATTGAATATTTACTAATAATTCAATGAATAGATTGAACAAATTAAAGGTCTTGAACGACATTGCACACCGTGCCAAAATTGAGGATGATGTTGTATAAATGAAAAGCTCATGGAATATTGAGTCAAAGTTTAAAAATCATTAGTGTCATTTTCCATTTTCCCAAAGTTAAAAAGGGATGAACCGTAAAGTAGATCGGTTCTTGGGTATAGCTTGTCCATTTAAATTTGATTAGACTAACCCACACTCCCAATCATTCTTCTTTTTTTTAAATGATTTATATATTTTTAAATATCAAGAGCAGCTTTGAACAAGTACTTTCATGACGCCATACTCAATCCATCATGTAAGCTCGAGTCAGATCGCAAATAGCAAGGTAATTGCAATAATTAATGTTCGAATATCCTATGGATTCTATATATAAATTAGGATATTCTATAATTATTCTTTGTATATTCTCTAGGATTGTTTTCCTGCTTTTCCGGCCTCATCGTATCTATTTATCCTGGCCTTGTGCCTTAATACCTATATACATAGCTTGTCCGTAAATCTTTGCTCTTTATCAATCGAGACATGTGATGTGCAATAATCCTTCTCTAAATAAAAATCAAGCCAACTTAGCAAGGGAAAAATAGGTTATTGCAAAGCTCATCTCTATCCCTTCATCCCCACCTGCGCCGTTGAGAGAGAGAGAGACGACGGCGACATTGGCCGCCCGGCTTCCCCGGTTACAGGTAGCAAATAGGCTCGGCAGTTGGGACGGGGGAGAGAGATGGGATTTGCGAGATCGGGTTAGATCATGTGTCGTGTTTTGCAATTTTGCACGGGAGTTATTCAATAAGGACACGAATAAATTTTGTGTCTCCACATAGCAGCATCGCAGTAGCAGAAACTTCGTACAACAGGAATGATGTGACACCATATTTATTTTTTTTTGGTCGGTGGACACCATATTAAAGTGTCAAAGTTAATGAGCTTATTGGAAGAATCTGAGAAACACTAGTTTGCATGCTTCTCGCTGCCTCGTTGGTACGAATTCGTCCTTTTTCATGTTAATTGTAATGAAGCGCAACTTCTCTCTTCTAGTTTTACCCTCGTTAAAACAAATTCCACAAACACTATTTTCTGTCAATACGCATAAAATAAAGTTTCTTCTTAGTTTTTTTCTACCGGTACATGCAAAGAACCTATTAATTATGTCAATTGAGTCATAATTTTTTTAGTGTATTACAAGTTGAATACATCAAACCAATTTTGGCCGAAAATTAATGTGTGGATACCGATCGTCCTACATAGAACAATCGGCATCGATATTGATAATTTTTGAATTTTTTTATTTTTTATTTTTTCTTTGCTTGGCCACGAAAAGGGCCATGTGTCCTCACCTAGGCTTGGGAGGGCCAAAAAAAAAAAGAAAAAAAAAAGAAAAGAAATTCACAAAATTATTAACGTAAAAAATCCCAATATCAATACCGACCGTACCATGTAAAACGCTCGATATTTATGTTAGTAATTTCCAATTAAAATTACTTGAATAGACTCAATTAGTAAAACGCGAAAAGGTTTAGGATTCAATTGGTGCAATTAAGAGATTTACAACTGAATTGGTAAAAGTGTAATAAATTATAATTATTTTGGCAATTTCCCCACCCGTTTCTTCACGCTCTTTTCCAAAATCTCAAATTGAATGCTTCCCATATAAGAATTACCTTGTCCTCATTGACCATTCGAAGGATCGATAAAGCGTGAAAAAAAATAAAATCAGGCGAAACCATGAATCGAGGAGCCATAAAAATTCAGATTTTGTCAATGCTGCTGCAAAAGCATGAACGACCAAATGTCACTCCTTTCCAGTCGCGAATTACCTTCCTCGTGTCTGAAAATGATCGCGCTGGTTTCTTAAGTAAGAGACGAGGAGTGCAGTGTAGAGCGAAAGGGGCACGTGCCACCTGAGCAAAGAAAATCCGCCACGGGTAAGCCCATTTTTCGGCCCAATGGGCTCTTTCTGAACAGATACATTGGCGGAATAGAGTCTCCTCCTTTGGGAATAAATTATAGGCCAGCTCACGATCTCCTTAGCTAATCTTTCTTAGCTGTCTTCCTTCTTTGCGGATAATATTGTAATGTTCTTGATTGGGCTAAAGAAGCAACGCATTTTATTTATTTATTGCCGATTCCAAAATTTATAAGTGTTTATTTTCATGATCGTGTCTATATCATTGTCTTATGTTTTTTATGAGCATATAGTAAGAAAGTAAATGGGCAATTCTCGAACAAATATAATGTGTGAAAAACAAAGGTTTCTTTTTCTTTTATTTGCTCACTCTAGCATCATCCAACCACCCTGACTTAATCGAGCAACTGTATAGGACTTTTTCCATTTCCCCGAGGTTATCAAGCCTTCAGGCTGTTCGATTTTTTTTTTTTTTTTAAAGAAAAATGCAACCCAAGATGTTGGCTTGACGATTGAAGAGCTACCCTTGCATTTTGCACATAGCCGATCGATCGAGCTCACTAGAAAATTTCAGCAATTTGCCTTCCCCATATGTCTTCCCATGGGGAAAAAGAAGAAGAAAAAGTCAAACAGCTATATATATGAGCCATTTAAACCATTTTTTAACTTGGTAGTTTCACATTTTGCATTTGAAAGGGCCCTTAAAAATCGAGTAGTCTTTTTCCATCCCCAAATATATTTGGTTCCATTCAAGAATGACTCGCTCAAAAGTCAAAGAGAATTGGTTGACTTGGTAAGGCGGTTGCAGATGTCTATGATTCTCAACAAATGGGAAAGTATCAAAAAATCATAAACCTATCAGATTGGTTTGACCAATTCTAATCATAAACTTTTAATTGGACCATTTAGTCCTAAACATTTTAATATTGGTACCAATTCAGTCCATCTCGCCAATTTTGGCCGGCCACGCCGACGTGGACACCGGTGGCCACGGTGGCCGACACCGACGTGGCAATTTTTATAATTTTTTTATAAATTTTTTTGAATTTTTTTATTGTTTTTTATTAATTTTTTCTTTTTTCTTTCTTTTTTCCTTTTTTTTTTCTGCCTTATTCTAGTGGTTGCCGGCGAGCCTGTGAGGCTTGCCAGCAAAGAAAAAAAAAGAAAAAAAGTAATTAAAAAGTAATTAAAATTTAATAAAAATCGAAAAATCATTAAAAATCATAAAAATTGCCACGTCGGCAAGCGTCCGGTCACCGGCCGACATCCACGTCAACGTCGGCCGGCCAAAATTGGCCGATGGACTGAATTGGTACCAATATTAAAAGATTTAGGACTGAATTAATCCAATTGAAAAGTTTATGACTGAATTGGTACCAATGCAATAGGTTTATGACTTTTTTTGTACTTATCCCCTCAACAAATTATAGGAGCAAGCCATCCACATTTTACATTGGTTTGCCCAAGAGAAGCAATTGATTTTACATTTCTAGATTCAGGGTACCTGCACAAGTCAAGAGATATCAATTTAATCAATTTATGAGAATCACATCACGTTCACAAGCCTCCAAGTAGCTTGGTTTCTGTGCTCACGTCCTCGGAATATACTATAAAAATATAAAATTTTATAATGATACGATTCTACTCAACCAATTAATTGAAATGGCTTCTCACGATTCCTTTGAAAAATTGACAGGGGACTACTAATTGATAATAAATCGAGTTAGTCTATAAGATCCGTGGGAAAATAGAACAAATAGCGAGGAAGCAGCCTTGCGACATGTGGTTAGTGTAAATGATTCAAGGAGATTGCCTTGAAAAACCCATCTGCCTCTCCGAGATGGCCAATGGAGAGATAAGCCTAGTCCGACGTTGCAAAACACTCACAAGAAAAGATCTCTCGACATTTCTCATAGATACTCTTGGTCCAGCCTAAGGACCTTAAACAAAGGCCGTGGTTGTCGGAGTCAACCCTCTACGTAAATAAAGGGTAATGATCAACCGGGGGGGCCATTTAACCATTTGGGAAAATCCCCCGCTATCCCCGCGATGCTCATAGTAGTAATTAAATGATATTATTGAATTATTAAATATTAAACTACGTTATATAGTAATTTAGACTTTTAGAATAGTTATAAACAATTCTACAAAATCTTAATCCTTAATTTAAGTTTCTTCATATTTCTAGACTAAAGTCCATATATCATCATATTATCGATGCATAAGATTCTTCCGGGAATAATTTTTTCTCAACATCTTACATAGAAAGTCAAATCTGACTTGGGGGTTTCACATTTTTTGGGTAGGACTCCTCTTGTCTTCAAATGTATATTTTTTTGGTCAGTACCAACAATCGCGATAGAAGCACTTTGCTTACCAAAAAATGGATTACTTGTTTGAATTTATCAACTAGGGCTTAGCAAGCATGACATGCTCAAAGTGTGTTGTAACACAAGAAACAATTCCGTACCTCTTTAGCGAATCAAATCGAAACAAGTTTATATAATAAGGACCGAACAATTTTAGTTCATTTATTTTTAGATTCATCCTTTTAATCATGAGGTCAGTTCTTCATTATTATAATTACCTTTTCTTAAAATAATCCACGAACGGGCCATCACGCAAGGAAAGCATATATATATATTTACATATTTATTTCAGAGCTCCAAAATTCAACTCATTGAATAATTAATTGTTTTCGCCGGATAAGCCTGACCGTGCAATTGGGCGGTCGGGATCAGAAGTCGTTGGAGCCTGACGCAGCGTTGGTCAACCCCTGTAGGCGCCCGCATTATATGGGATCCCCCGGATAATTGCCCACTTTATATTCAACAATGACACGCAATTCGCTGTGACATTTTCTTTTTCAGCAATTTATGCTGTCAAATGGCGGACTGAACGATTTATTCAGACCACGACGGTGCAAGGCACGTGGAAGATTGGGAATACGCACGATTATGATCGCGAGCATCCTCCCGAGTCCCGACATGTGCTGTTCGTATCGTGCCAAACCTCTCGGGATCTCCAATGACTGATTTGCAGGCGACCATAATTGACGGCGCGGATTAATTGAGCTGTAATTTTGTTGCTGCTGGGAGTCACTCCCTCGCGGACACGTGTAATTTGGCTGGTTTTTTTTTTTTTTGGCTCTGTGTAGACTTTTTGGTGATCGTGCATGGATGTAAATGCCGGCAAGACACTTTCCAACATTAAAAAGCCATGATGATCACATTTTTTTTTTTTGGTAATGTACAATTTTGTTTTGAAGGTGGGCTCAACGCCTCAATCGAATGACTTTGTATGCAAGTGGGCACCGGCAAGCCTTTAAGCTTTCGGCAATGAGATTTTGTGGCTTGCTAGTGTGACTTTTCTTCGCATAAAGTTAGAATCAGTAAGCTATGAGATCGTCAACTTTTCAACTTTGTTTTTTTTTTTTCCCTTTATTTTTTTCATGTCAAGGAAGCTAATTGGGTAGGTAAAAGGCAAGTCAATATTTGAATGGACAGACAAAAATATGAGAATGTCCAAACTATGTAATGCAAGGAATTGAATACTTGATGATTCGATGTGAACCTGATTTGTAACATGCACGGATTAAATCACACGAGTATAAGTGAAGCAAAAGCATATTCTATTTTTTAATTAGGCGAGCTTTCGGTTTTTGCCTTTCATGCCAATAGCTAAGTTGGAATTAAAAAAAAAATGGAAATAGAATGACAAAAAACCCCGTTAGAATATTAGATCTTAAGCGTTCAATTACTTTACGTAAAAGTTAAATGACATATGACTTTACTTTATTTATGTGTTTTCTAATCTATTTACATCCATTCACCAATATACCCATAAAATGTGGGTAACCTAAAAATTAGGTGCGAGATACTATAATGTAAGGCATAACTTAATGTGTTTGGTAAATTACACATTTTCAAAAGAAATAATAATATTTTCGCAAATTAAGTGACATTTGAATAAGATGATGGTATCAAAGGAAAAAAGTTGGACATAGGCAAAACTTAGGAGATATCGATACAAGCTCCATTTATTTAACAAAAATAAATGAATTAGAAATTACTTTGATAATTAATCAATAAAAAAATGTATGTATTATTGATTATAATTTATTTTTGAATTTATTTATAAATGATGAAAACAGTCATTTTTGTAAGTGATTACTTTTAAAAATATTTTAAAAATAATTTATTTTCAGTGAAATAAATGACGTTTAAAGCGGGGAAAATAATTTTCATATCATTGTATTTCTAGTTCCAAAAGGTCTAAAATAGAAACCCGCTCCTCTCCTAAATTTCATTTCCAACGGCCACTTCAACTGCCGTCCTCGCCATTATCGACTAAAACACGACGGCGACGAGACATGTCCGCCGTCCTCGTCGCTCGCAGCTCTCTTTCTCTCCCCAAAGCTATCATCTTTCCCATTCGAAAGCAACGCCGCCACCCAGTCGCGCACGAACCCAGACCGACTCCACGACCTCTCACTCTCTCCTCCGTCATTCGATCTCCCAACGCGCCCCAACCCAACCCCCAAAAAGCCGCTCCCACCGCAGCTGCATTCTCGAAATTAGCAATCCCATTTGCTCTTCTATCCGACCTTCTCTGCCTCCGCCTCCCGAATGGCGTGCCCTCGCCGGGTTTCGCCCCCGTCGGTGGCGCGATTCGATCGCTGCATTGGAAGCAGGGGAAGCAAGAGCTCGTGCCCATCCCACTCACGTGTGACAAGCAATTGTCGAGTGCAAGGAGCGGCAGTTCTCCGAGCTGTGGCCTCGTTCCCGGCACACGGAGGCGGCCGCGCCAGTACTAAGCAGCTGTTGTTGGCTGAATTATTTGCGCACACCAATTGTTTGTCGTTTTACCTGAACGAAGCATGTTCCCTGTCGAGTGTATCATCTGGGTATTGTTTGACTCGCTTTTGTTTGGTGGTTTTAAATTGAGGGGTGGAACTGCAAGGGTGTCCTCTTGCTGATCGAATTAATAAAATAGTGGGGAAAGAAATGGGTAGTGAGTGAGCGGGACCTGAAGTTGCGGCCAGACGTGCTGCTCCAATAATTGTTGGATAAAGAAAATAATTCCGAGAGTCGGGGCCAGATGGCAGTTGCACAGACAATTAATTGTTGTTATGGTGGTTGCTGGTTCTCTAGGTTAGAAGGTAATGAACTTGGGATGGGCAGAGACCTTGTCATTGTGGAGAAAACTTGTGGGAAGAGACCGTGTAATTGTGGAGAAAAAAATTGTGAGCAAGATAGAAATGTGAAAATGATATTTACGTTCCCAGTGGGCATCACCGCGTGAAACGCTGATGACCGCTATGATAAATAAGCTCTCTCTTAGATTTGACCACCACAGAGATATCATCGATGATGTAACCGTTTCGCCCCTAGGCTGCCTGTCACGGTCAAGGAAGAGAGGGGGTCAACGCATTCGTAGAATCAGAGCCAAAGAAAAGAATGAAGAAAACCTGAGCATAGCAGTTCCTCCCTTCCCATGACCCCTCACATCCAACTTCTTACCATGTTCTTTGCATCTGCTGCCCCATCCGCTCTCCTCATGGGATACCTCTTAGTCTTGCCTACGGTTTTCTTCTCCTGCGCTCTGGTCTCAGCTCTTCCTTTCTCAGAACTCGTGCACCCAGATTTCAATGGTTCATACCTCCAGTTCATCGACACCTCTGGTGCATTTCTGCTATCTCGTAATGGAACATATAAAGCTGCCATTTGCAATCCTGATGCTCAACAGATCAACTTCTACCTTTGTGTCATTCATGTGGCGTCTAACACCATGATCTGGTCTGCTAATCGGAATCATCCTTTCTCTGAAGCCGGTAAAATTTATCTTACTTCTAAGGGGATTACCATTGTAAATGAAACAGGGCTTGAGGTATGGTCGGCTCTGCCAACTCAATCATCTGTAAATGCCTTGTTGCTCAGCGAGATGGGTAATCTGGTCCTAGTCGATCAGGCCAACAATTCTTTGTGGGAAAGTTTTAGATA
Organism: Eucalyptus marginata; assembly: GCA_014182565.1. Classification (NCBI taxonomy): domain Eukaryota; kingdom Viridiplantae; phylum Streptophyta; class Magnoliopsida; order Myrtales; family Myrtaceae; genus Eucalyptus; species Eucalyptus marginata. The sequence continues at coordinate 46,296,436 of CM024590.1, read as the reverse complement.
TCCAACAGATACGATTGTGATCGGGCAGCACTTGCCTGTAGGAACAACACTTTCCGGTGCTGTATCAGCTTCTGACTTGTCAACCAGTGACTACCAGCTTGGCCTTACTTCGTCAGATGCTATACTGCGGTGGCATGGACAAACATATTGGAAATTGTCAATGGATACCAGCGCATACTCTGATTTAGGTTACACGGTTGAGTTTATGACCATAAACGGGACAGGCCTATATCTGCTCGATCGCAATGGATCAGTGGTTGTTTGGGTGACCTTGGCATCTGCTGATTTCCGAATTGGCAAGCTGGATGCCTCTGGCCAGTTCATGGTCAATAGCTTTTCCAGTGGGAAGTGGAACTATGAGTTTGTGGGGCCATCTGATGGTTGTCGACTTCCCGTTTGTCTGTGGCAGAATTGGGCAGTGTTCGGCCAACTCTGCTTCTAATACTCCTACCTGTTCATGTCCCTCTAAATTCCATCTGAGTTCTGCAAACTCATGTGTGCCAGTTGATGGTTCCTTTTCGTTATTTTCAGCTTGTAACTCATCAAATAATGGTAGTCAAGTGGATTCATCTGCTGCTACATATTTGACCATCGGATATGGCTACGACTACTTCTCCAATGATTTCTCTAAGCAACTGAACTATGGGTTGAATCTGTCTGTCTGTCAAGAAGTCTGCTCTGGAGATTGTTCTTGCTTTGGAGTATTTTATGATAATTCATCTGGGTTTTGTTATAAGATTGAAAATAAGTTGGGGTCCGTTATATCGAGCGCTAACGGTGATGATGATCTGTCAGGATACGTCAAAGTTGTGGCCACCCCTTCAACTAACTTTGATGGTAACAACAATTCCAGTGATCAAAGTCAAAAGTTTCCTGTGGTTGCTCTCATACTGTTACCTTCTGCTGCATGTTGCATCCTAATTGCAATAGGTTTTGTCTGGTTGAAAAGATGGAGAATCTCAAAGTTCGGGGAGATAAAATTTGGCCAACCTAACTGTCCTTCCTCAGAAGAGCTTGATGCCTTCCACATCCCTGGCTTACCCAGAAGGTTTGATTATAAAGAGTTAGAAGTTGCTACAGATAAATTTAAGACCCAGATAGGGTCAGGTGGGTTTGGTGCTGTATATAAAGGTATACTTCCTGATAAAACAGTTGTTGCTGTAAAGAAGATCACCAACTTAGGGATCCAAGGGAAAAGAGACTTCTGCACTGAAATTGCTGTAATTGGAAATATCCATCATGTCAATTTGGTTAAACTGAAAGGTTTTTGTGCCCAAGGTAGAGTTCGCTTGTTGGTTTTTGAGTATATGAATCATGGGTCACTGGATAGGATCCTCTTTGGCACTGGACCTGTTTTGGAATGGCAAGAGAGGTTTAATATTGCACTAGGAACAGCACGTGGCCTTGCATACTTGCACAGCGGTTGTGAACAGAAAATTATTCATTGTGATATTAAACCGGAAAACATTCTTCTGCATGATGATTTCCAGGCAAAGATCTCCGATTTTGGGCTTTCAAAGCTTCTGACCCCTGAGCAGTCCAGCCTCTTCACAACAATGAGAGGCACTCGTGGCTACCTTGCACCTGAATGGCTGACAAACTCTGCGATTTCTGAAAAAACAGATGTTTATAGTTTTGGGATGGTGTTGCTTGAACTTGTGAGTGGCAGAAAGAACTGCTTATTGCGGACTCAAAGTCACAGTTTGGAGGATGATAGCAGTGGTTCGCACTCATCTTCATCATCAGGATTGGGATTCTTATATTATCCTCTGTTTGCCTTAGAGATGCATGAACAAGGGAAGTACTCAGAACTTGCTGATCCAAGACTAGAGAACCGGGTGACAAGTCAGGAGGTAGAGAGACTGATACGAGTTGCTCTGTGTTGTGTTCATGAGGAACCATCACTACGGCCAAACATGGTAGCTGTAGTCGGAATGCTTGAAGGGAGGATCCCTTTTTGTCAGCCCAGAATAGAATCTTTGAACTTTTTGCGCTTCTATGGGCGTAGGTTTACTGAGGCTTCCATGATAGGAGAAGAAAACGGATCAAACAATGCAATCTTATATTCTCAAGCGAACGCTTTTCTTACAAGCGTGGCTGGTGGTTCCTATAGATCTGTCTCTTATATGTCTTCTCAGCAAGTTTCTGGCCCGAGATAGCAATGATCAACTTATAGTTTTACGGCTTGTAGACAGATTGTGTAAATTCTTGAATTGCAAAGCCCTCAATGTAGACTGGAATTTTTGCTTGTTGCCTTTCTGGTAAGTCCTTAATTCCAAAATTCAGAGAGATCCAGAGATGTTTAACGCCCTTGGATCTGGGGCCTTAGTTGCTTGAATAGGGCGACTCTTTTAGCTAAGTAAATCAAAGCCTATGTATTATCTCCAAGCCTTTCTATTTCATTAACGGTTGGTTGCTTGTCTAATGGCTTCTGTATCGTCATTCATATGTTTCTGAATATTGGTAATGGAACTAAGAAAGTCCTACTTTTCAGGATCCGAATAATCTCATCTTATATTGTGATTTTGGTTTCAACAGAGATCCGCTTCACTAGAACATATACTGAAACTGAACTGAAAAAGGATAAGACAAATAGATGAAACAGTTTGGTTCATTTCCAGGGATCCAGCGCATGCATTTCTAAAGAGGAGAGGGGAGGATTGTTGTTGCTATAGAGAATGAACTTGACTAACTGTAAGGTAGAAGGATCTGCAATAATGGTTCTGCCATTTAAAGCATGTTTTCTGAGATATTTGTAATAAATCAGATCCAGCTATGCTCTCGTCTGATGCCTATATAGATGGATCTAGTTACATAGTGTTTAACGATCATGAAAACATGGCTATCTCAGGCCAATAGAAAAATTGGCAGGTTTCAACATTGATATACATTTCACTTTCGCATTTTTTTTTTACTAGATTCCTCCATGAAACACTGGCTAAACTTTGTATAAGGTGGAAGTTTTCCAAGTAGATTGCAGTATATGTATATTTGACATTCGTCAATAAACATGGCAATAAGTGGTTCTCAAAAGTTGCATTTCTGAGTTAAAATAGGCCTGCCTTTCAGCGTATTTCATGCATAGTTGCGTATTTTTCATTTACTTGTTGTCTAAATTTCTGCAGCTGACAAAGAAACCTGGATTTTAGATTTTTTGAGGGGAAATCATATATGAGTCCTCACTTTTGCCACGCCATGATATAGAAGAATTAGCATTATTGCAGAACTGATGTACAGATTACACCAGATGTGGTTCCCTGGACACAAGTATTTTTCACTAGTTGTTATGTGTAGATATGTCGTACTTCATGCACTTTCTTTTTCGTTTTCATGATACTGCAATCACTGTTTGCAACATTATGCCCGGACAGCCAACTGATGATATTCTTCTCTCAATATGGAGGTTAGGATGTTCCTCATCAATCTCTGTTAATTTTTTTTTTTTAACTGGTCACACAGATTTTAGAAGGGATAATGACACAAATGGTCCATAAACTTTTGCCTAATATGCAATGTGATCCATGAATTTTTAATTTGTTCAATGTGATCCTTAAACTTTAGCATAATATTTAATGTGGTTCTTGAACTTCTAATTTGTTTAATATGGCCTTTGTGTTATAATATTTATTAAATTAAATGTGATCCTAATGTATTTCCCAATTAATTTCGATTTATTACCCAATTTATTTCCCACGTTTATTATGTGATGATTACCTATTAATATGTTACTATAACGGTCTTGATGGAACATGTTAGTAATGTAAGAAATGGAATGAAAATGTCAGGTCGTTTAGTTCAAACCCTATCAATACAGAAAACACACCATCAAGTTTTGAGGGGTATTAGCTAATGAAACAAGATGTTCATATCTGATGATTTCATGAATTGATCGATACATGTTTCGTGCATCCGTTCAAGGTTTTAGAGTAATTAGCATTTACAGATTTGTATTAATGGCTGGAGATACGTCAATCCTTATGTTTTTTCAAAATTGTTCCCGATTATGCACGTATTTATTTGTGAATGATAAATCGAGATCGTCAATTTTTTTTTAGACTTAGTTTAACAGTTGGTATCAGAGCATGTTTATGATATCTGCCTTAGTGAAAATTTTGGAATTTTGTATGTTTTAATTTGATTATGAACGGGTAAAATTCCGATCTTTTATGGTTTGGAACAACATTTCGAATTTTGATCAAATTCGAGCGACCCACCACGTGATAATGGATATGCATGTATTTATTTGCAAAGGATAAATCAGGATCGTCAATTTTTATTTAGACTTAGTCTAACACCTTGGACTTTTGATACATGTTCAATGTAATCCATAAATTATATTAAAATGTTCAAAGTAGTCATTCCATTAATTTAAGAGCAAGGACAATATAGAACATTTTCATATAGTTCAAGAACTAAATTAAACACGTACCAAAAGTTCAAAAGTTTATAGATCATATTATACATTAGGTTAAAATTTAGGGTCCATATTGAACAAATTAAAAGTTTAGGGGACCACATTGCATATTGAGCCAAATTTCAAGGATCCTTTTGTGTCATTTTTCCATTTTAGAACTCCCAATGGTCACAGCTATTTGTGCATGATCTGTTGTTTGTGAGCCCATAAAGTCCCGCCTTTCTATGGTATTCAATGCTCGGAAGTCTGATGGCGCCGAGGACATATTACATTTGAGAAATCGTAATATCAGGAGTCTTTGGGCTCAGAAGTTTGAGAAAATATTGGGTGGTTCGGGACCGCCACGTCAGCGTGGTCCCGGACCACTCACGTGGCGACACGTGTGAGTGAGGGGGACAAAAGAGAGAAAGAGGAGAGAGAGCGTAAGAGAGGTGGGCCCGGTTCCGATCCTTTGTCCCCCTCCCCTCACACGTGTCGCCGCGTGAGTGGTCCGGGACCATGCTGACGTGGCGGTCCCGGACCACCCAATATTTTCTCCAGAAGTTCAGTCTGAAAATTTAGGCTAGTCATGTCATTGGTAGAGTATTTTCACGTAGATATAGGGTTGTGAGGATGAGGATTGGTTACTCCTTAGAGTAAGAAACTCGGTACGATAGACTAAAGTGTGCAATTTCTTCCATAGATAATTCTGCCCCTTGGATAATTCTCAAGGTACAATTTCTTCCTCAGATAATTTTGTCTAAGGACCGTTTTTAAGGATAATTCTGTCCCTTAGAGTAAGAACCTCAGTGCAATAGACTATCGGCTATCGTCTCAAGGTAGCAAAGAAAGAAATGGAAGGAGAGGAGAAAATTCTCTTCTACCTTGATGTGTCTTAAAGGATTGTTGTTTATAGTTTCAATTTATAGGCGAACGAAAGAGAGAGCTTACGAACAAATCAATTGGTAATCATTAAATTGATGGCTGTCACAAAACTCTTATAAAGTCTTTACAAAATAATGAAGGATTTATAAAGAAATAAATCAAACATTACAAAGTTATTACAAAATGATGGTTTCGATGGGCTGCAATAACTTCTATGGAAGCCATTATGGAATGATGGCTCTCAAAAATATTTTAAAACTGTTGAAATATTCAACAATTATAATCTATAAATGATACTTTTTGTTTTTATTTGGTCTATCTATAAATTATACTTACAAAGCTATTATATAATCAAAGGATCTTGGATCTTCATGAATTTTCATGATTAGAGGGATGAAGGCAATACCTTTATTGAGAGGAATACCGTTGAATATAATTGTTGCTGAAATTGAAGAGATGAAGAAATCCAATTTCTCTCTCTTGACCCACTTTTATTAACGTATTTTATCTAAATAAGGATAGAATACAATGCTCGTTCTTTAAGATGGAGAGAGGGGGAGACTCTATTTATACAAGTTATTAATAAGTGCCTTCCATCAAAGTATATTCTATTTTCATACATTTCCATAAGAACAGTTTCTTCCTTACAAGGATTGTGTATTTTCGTGAAAGTTGCAACTTTTCATAGCCAATATTTTTTTTATAGCATTTACTATCAATTAATAATATCATGTGGGTCATAATAATTCTGACACCTGCATAGAGCTCCTGCACAGGGTTCACTTCCAAACTAACGAAGGTGCACTTTATTGGCAACACAAAAACGAGTTCTCGTTGCAACGATGGAGGAAATGAAAGTTGCCTGAAGCAGAAAACTACTGCGGAAGGTTGTTGAATTTGCGGTACCGAAACTCGACAAACGTTTTGGTGGAGTACTTGGCTGGGTTCTGGTGGTTGATAAGCTCTAGGAGAGGCCTGATCAGCGCCTCTTGCGGGGTGCACAAAACATAGCACGTGACATTCACGTATTTTCCTTGTTCACCAAGCTCCTATGAAGGACACTTTTGTACTTCCCATTGTTTAGAACCTGTGATCAGCATCTGTGGTAAGTCTAATGTAGGAAATATTTCACTTTTCTACTTCCCATTGTTTAGATTCTCTCGCAGGTTCTAAGCAATGGGAAGTACAAAAGTGTTCTTCATAAGAGCTTGGTGAACAAGGAAAAGACGCGAATGTCATGGGCTGTGTTTTGTGCCACCCCACAAGAAAAGTGCATCGGGCAGGTAATCGGCGGCGAAGCAGTTGCCTCTTTCCAAACTTGGAGACCGGAGACATCGTTCGGGACCAGTACGGTAACTGCCGACATGTCGGTGTGAGGCTTGAGGCTTGACGCCGAGGGCCAGCTGAGGCTGTGGGCAGGGTGGGTACAGGTTTATTTTCATCTCTAGCTCCATTTGGTCACCTCCCAGACTTGCCTTCAAGACATTTTTCTCCAGTCCTACACCCTCGGTGATCAGCTACGACGGCACCCCCGTCACTTTCAGTATATCCTCGTTGTATGTATTCTTAGGTGACTTCCCTGCGTTGTTACATAAGCATTTATAGCATCCATTTTCTTTTTAAATAACTTCTATCTCAACTCACAAGTACATCGACTAAGCTGAGGTGGTGTTTGGTTGAACTTAAGAAGATAGTTTCTCTAATCTAAAACCGAAAATTTGAAATAAGTGCTATAGAAAATTGCAAGTCGCAGTCGAAACAATGTGGATTAAGAGTTTATTATTATGTGTAACCAAAGACCTCCACCGTGTCGGTTCTGTATAGTATAGGGGCTTCAGAAGGAAAATAAAATTTATCGTGCCGTTAAACACAATTATTATTGATAACTGCATCTATTTTGTCACATACCATGCTTATCGAGAGCAAAGTGATTTTTTATTTTTACAGATTTTCTATAACTAAACAACCTACGATAAGACCAAATCTCTCGTTGTTAAAAACATCACAATTTATCCGAATCATCCATTTTTTAACCTGTCAATTAGTTTGCTCATTGTTCTTAATAAAAACTATTCATACTTGGTGAACATATCTACAATACGGTAAAAAGCTTGACCCAAAAAGAAGAAAAACAAAAACTATACAGTAAAAGATGTTCCCAGTAAGATCTCCTTCCCACGAGTGTAATTGACGAAAGATAGTCAATTTAACCAAATGACGATTGATTAACGTCCAAAGAAAAGACAAAAACAAGATTAATAAATTAAAGTAAGGTAAAATTGAAGAGAAACCAAAATAGACAATTTTTAAAATTGGAAGGTATGAAAAAATTGTGGCGTGGCCGACGTTATCTTTGGGGCTAGTGGTGATGGAGGAGACTTGTCTGATCTGGTCAGTCAACTTCATAGTTCATTACCCTCCTTTTTCTCGGTCCACCAGAAAAGCGAAAAAAAAGAACAAGGGGACTTTGCCGATACGAATGGACCGAGATTGTAACATAGTACGGACGTATTTATGAGAAATTTAATTTAAATTTATTTTTTTTAATTTATTTTTTTTAAATTAATAAATCTGTAATGAATTTATCAAAAACTAATTTTTTGATTACAAAAACTTTGAATTGGTGTATTTGCAATAAATATGTCATTTATTAATTTGGATTAATCTCACGAAAATCTCAAATTAGAATACCTGTCAATCACCACGTATAATATACTTACGAATTTGACAATAAAATTTGACGGAAACTAACGGAGAGGTTTCCTAGTTGGTGAGGCTGAGGCCTGAGACCTTAGTGTTCATGCTTCGATCCCTCACCCTAGAGTTTGGGTCAACCGAGGTTGGACACATGATTCTGGTGCCCATTTCCTTAGTTACTAATGGCCAAGTTAGCGGTGTTAGAATAATATATTTTTCAGAAATGCCATATTTTCCCTATTCGTTTGTTCCACACAGGTCCATGAACCCGGTTGCTGCATCAAAATTAATGCCTGTAAGAAGGCAGGCGTCGGGGCCAAATTTCATGCTCAACCTTAGAAGGTGGATGCATGAGGCGGAAAAAGTAATCCACCCACTCAACCTTTTCATCATGGCTCTCGGTCATCTTCGTGCCGTACCCTTCGAAATTCCCTCTCGATGGATCTTTTGCGTACTTCTCCTTCTCCTCCTGCGGGAGCCCGAAGAACCGCGGCCCGCCTCCCGCAGCCGCCCGATCGCTCCGGGTATCCCGTGATCGGTCACGAGGAAGAATCCCCGATCATGGCAAGCCTCGTGGATTTTGCGGATGAGAGTGTGGTGGGCCGGGATAGCGAGATCACGAGCACGGTAACGCCCTCGACGGCCCGGCCGTTCTCCGGCCGCTCGTGGGAGGGGCGGGCGAACAGGCCGGGAGTGCCTCGAGGCCGACCGGCGCCAATGCCTCGAACTCTCTCCACTTCCATAGGTTTGCTTCTTTTTTGGGGTTTGGACTTCGATGGACGGGAGGTACGGACACCTAGAGTGCTAAAACTTGGCACGGAGGGACATTAAGTGCCAAAACTTTGAAAATGTACACTTAAGTGCCATAATCGGAGTAAAATGAATCACTTAAGTGCCACTGGGTCAAATTGCGATGTTGCAATTTTCGGCGAGGTGAGTGCAAAATGGCATCGTTTTCCACGCCGACGTGGCGAGAAAAAGCAAAAACGACATCATTTTGTATCTAATGTGTAAATAATTAATATAAAAATCAATTAAATTAAAATTTTAAACTAAATTTATTTAAAATATTCTAAAATTTTAAATAAAAAAAAAAGCAGGGGGCCCCGAAGGGAGGCGGGCGAGGGTTGAGCCCTTGACCCCTCGCCGGGAAGGGCCGACGACGATGGTGGGGAGCATCGGCCGGGTCGTTGAGCCCGGCCTTGGCGATGGCGAGGAGGCGCGAGGGCTCGCGGCCCTTGCGGTCGGTCGCCTGGGGTCGCCACCTCGGTGACCCTCCCCCTCTCGTTGCTAGCTCTTCTCGGCGGGGGGGGCGTGGCTTTGCCCTCGCCCGCCTCCCTTCGCCCCCTCCCCCTTTTTTTTTTAATTATAAATTTTAAGTTTTTTTTAAGAATATTTAAAAAAATTAGTTTTAAATTAAATTAAATTAATTTTTATATTAATTATTTACACATCGACACAAAACGACATCACTTTTGCATTTTCTCACCACGTCGCGTGCAAAACGACGCCGTTTTGCACTCATCTCATCCGGAAAATTGCTACATCAAGCAATTTGGCCGGAGGAAAGTGGCACTTAAGTGATCCATTTTGCTCCGATTATGGCACTTAAGTGGTACATTTTCAAAGTTTTGGCACTTAAATCCCTTTCGTGCCAACTTTTGGCACTTAGGCTATACTTCGCCCGATGGGCGGTTTTTTTTTCGGTTTCAGTTACTACAATGACTCGGACTTACATATTTAATTTATTATGCATATATATAGGGACATAAATTACCCGATTTCCTGGTTTGTTTTTTGTTTATTGGCTGTAGATTTCCCGGTTTGAGTGTTTGGTTTTCTTCGGTAGAAGAACAGTCCAAAGTGCCATAACTCTGCACGGAGAATTGAGTGCCATAACTTCGAAAATGTACACTTAAGTGCCAATTTCGAAGTTAAATGGAACACTTAGGTGCCACTCCAGCGAAAATCCGGCCCAATGGCTGGCGTGGTAATTTTCCGGCGAGTTTGGTCCAAAACGGCATCGTTTTGTACGCTGACGTGGCGAGAAAATGCAAAAACGACGCCGTTTCGTGTTTGATGTGTAAATAATAATATAAAAATTAATTAAATTAAATTTAAACTTAATTTTATTTAAAATATTCTAAAAATTAAAAACTAAAAAAAAAAAAAGGGGAGGCCAAAGGGGACGGTTGAGGGTCGAGCCCTCGCCGGATCCGGGCGAGGGCCGTGACCCTCGCCCCCCGGATCTCGCGAGGGCTTGCGGGCCCTGCCATGATCCGGCGAGGGCTCGCGGCCCTCGCCGCCGGCGCCGGGATTGGCGACCTCGGCCGACCCTCCCCCTCCGTCGTCGGCCCTTCCCGTGACGACGGGAGGCGGCGGCGGCGAGGGCTTAGCCTTCACCGCCCCCTTCTCCTCCTTTTTTTTTTTTTTAAAGAATATTTTAAATAAAATTAAGTTTAAATTTAATTTAATTAATTTTTATATTATTATTTACACATCGACACGAAACGACATCGTTTTTGCATTTTCTCGCCACGTCGGCGCGCAAAACAACACCGTTTTGGATCAATCTCGTCGGAAAATTGTCACGTTAGTCATTTGGCCGGATTTTCGCGGAGTGGCACCTAAGTGTTCCATTTAATTTCGAAACCGGCACTTAAGTGTACATTTTCGAAGTTATGGCTTAAAAGTGTCCCCCTCACGCCAAGTTTTTTGGACTCCAAGTGTCCCAAACTCGATTTTCTTCAGTGTTTGGTCTACCTACCGTAGCATGTGGGGCCGAAAACATACTATCCTATCTAACTTTCAACGGTAATAAACAAGAAGAGATCTTTTGTCGTTCAATCTGGGAAAGATTATAAAAAATATCATAAATTTATTGCAATTATATCAATTCAATCGTAAATTTTTTTTTTTTTATCAATTTCAGTTCTAAATTTTTTATAATTGTGCTAATTTAATCCGTTTGGCCAATTTTGATTGATTAACATTGGTCGTCCAATTGACCTAACATGGATAATTTTTAATAGTATTTTTCAAATATTTATTTATTTTTGAGTCTTTTCTTTTTCTCTTCTTCCTTTTCCCCCCCTTTTTTTACCCATAGTGAGAGGTTGTGGGGGAGGCTAGTCTCACTATTGCGAACAAATTTTTGGGTGAACCACTCAGGGTTTCACTAATGGATTACTAAGTCTAAACTTAGCTCGGGCTCTCCCAAGCCTATACCACCCGCGACTTAGGTTCAAGTTCTTAACATGCGATTGATTTTTAATTAGAGTTGCCACTAATCTATTTTTGGTGGGTCGATTAGAAACCCAAGTAAAGTAACGGGAGATTTACTTTACTTCTGCAAACCAGAGATTGTGGGTTCGGGGACTTGATTACATTAGATTTCTCTAATGCCCTTTCGGTACCTTTCTCTTTTATTTTGAAAAAAAATGTTTGGCAAGCAGCTTGAATTGATTTTAATTCACGCGGGTGCACAAACCACCAATTTAACATCCAGATAAAGTAATAAATAAATTGCACGACTTACCTCATGGCAACGAAAGCATCTGCAGTGTTAGATCATAATTCACATCGACAGTCCTAGATATGATTTCTAATTAACACGCAATCACTCAATTTTTGTTTTCATTTATTTAATGAAAATCTAATCTATATACAATGCAATGTTACTAATCTAACATGAAATGATATGCCATGGCAATATGACCTAAGCTATATGACATAAATAAAATATAAGCAAGCAGTCTATCCTAAAGCATGAAATGGATTTATTCTATTTTTTTTTTTTGTATTTTCCTTGAAATTCGAAATTAAAGAAATGCAACGATTAAGTATGCAATCTAAATTAACCAAATAACCTAATTCTAATGACGAGCAATTTCTAACTAAATGAACCTAGCAACGATCATTAGATGACGGGCATTTCATGAACCTAATCCTACATGATATGCACATGATTTTTTGTGTTTTTTTTTTTTTATGAAAAATTCATAATTAAAATTACTAGAATATAAAAATATAACTAAAGTAAAAACTAAAGTGAAATGTTATCTACTCTAAATACCTTCTAAACATGCATTTTAAAAAAAATCTAACTAACCTATCACGCAATCAATTTTAATCTACATGGAATGCAAATGCAATTTTTTTGTATTTTCGGGATAAACAAAAAAATTAAGAGATAAACACTAAATCATCCATGGTCATCAAAAATGTTATCCATCATTCAAATTTAAAATCAAACTTGATTATTTCGCTAATAAAATCGATAAATTGATCTTAAGCCTTAAAGATTAAAATATCAATTTTACTCCCGCGTGAATAATTATTCCATCTAAAGCCTTATAGATAGAATAAAAATTCATGTGCGGTTGCGGATCGAGGCGGGAATTTCAACCATGGATCAAGCAATATTTCAAACAAAGAGACAAAATATATAAAAAAAAAAACTAAAATAAGATAAAATAAGTCTACCTAATAAATTAAATCTACCTAATAAAATAAACCTACCTAATAAAATAAAATAAATCTATACCTAAATTTGATTTTTTTTTCCAAAAATCCGATTGGTAAATTGGACCAATGATGGAGGCTTGACGCGGCTAAAGACGGCGGCTGCAAGTTGCGGGCTGATGCGGGTTGGAAGCGAAGCGGGACCCGGCGGTAGCTGGTGTCGAGGAGTCCGGGGAAGAGGAAGAACGGTAACTCTGTTCTTTCCTCTCACCTCTCTTCCTCACGTCACTTCTTTCTCTGTCCTTGTACCTTCTGCCCTTTTTATGACTTTTCTTTCCCCTAGCAGCCTTTTCCTCTTTCTTTTTGTGTTCCCTTCTTCACAAGAACAAAGGGCAAAGGAAAAACCCCAAAAGCCAGCAAGGTTTTTCTCTTCCTTTTCAATTTATGACCAAGAACACTAGAAAAGCCCCGAAAATAGAAACACCCTCTTGTGCGGCTGTATATTCAATGTGTGGCCTCTCCTCTTCTGTAGTGTAGCAACCTATTTATAGGCCAAGGACTAGGGTTTTATTTTCTTCTTCAAATCAACATCCACGAAGATTTGTTCCGAACGCAATATTTCTTTTTTTTTTTTTTTTTTCCACATCTCTTCTAGATTTCCTTTGCAAAAATGAATATTCTCCACCGATCTTATCACATATTGCCAAAGATTCAAAATTGCAATAGGATTTTCCTCAAATTTGAAATCTCGCAAAGATGAGTTCGTAATATCTCCTCGAGGATACGGGCTTGGGCCTATCTGTTCTCTTCATAGGCCTAGTCCAACTTGTCAATTTAAAGCTCAGAACTATCAAATCAAACACATCCGTCACCAGTTCAATGCAAATGCAATAATAATAAATAAATGCATCTAAAATTATATGTCATGCATTCTAATATTTTTTCAGGGATAAAATTAATCTCTAATTTTCTATGCATTGAATAAATGATTGGGTCGTCAAAATTTAGGTGTCAACACTCACCATGGCCTCGTCGACCACGAGTGAAAGCTGCCTTGCCCGCGCCTGGTAAGCAATTGCGATCGTTGTCTTGTCGTCACACCATTAAAGATTTCCTAGAAAACAGAGGCTTCGTAGTGGAAAAGTTTCTATTGTTGCAGCTTCTTTTGCCTTACATGGACTTCAATTGACGTTCATGAATTGAACGAGCTCGTCGCGGGCGAGGGTGAGGGCGTTGTGCCCTCGCCGGATCTGGCGAGGGCCGCCACACCCTCGCTCGCCACGAGCAAGGGCTGCCGCGCCTCGCTTGTTGCCGACTAGGGTGCGGCGACCTTTGCCTGATCCGGGCGAGGGTCAGCGCCCTCGCCCGCCACGGCGAGGGCCGTTGCGCCCTCACCAGCCAACGGGTGAGGGTTTCGGCCCTCGCCTAGATCTCGGGCGGGGATCGATGCCCCGCTTGTGGCCGGTGAGGTGCGGCGGCCCTCGCTAGTGGCCGACGAGGGCGCGGGGCCCCTTGCCTCGACCAGCCTGTGGTCGACAATGGTCGGCCGGCAGGCGACTGACGACCTTGCCGACCAACGGCTAAGGAGAAAAGAAAAAGAAAAAAAAAAAGAAAAAAAGGAAAAAAAAAGAAAAAAATAATTTATAAAATCTGAAAAAAATTATAAATTTGTCCACGTAGCGCCACATAAGACCACCGGCGGCCACATCAGCAATTTCCGGCTTAAATTAACCGGATGGACTGAATTGGTACCAATATGAAAATGTTTAGGACTAAATTGGTCCAATTGAAAAGCTTAAAACCGAATTGGTACCAATATAAAAGGTTTAGGACTTTTTGTTTTGGTACTTTTCACACCAAAACATGTATGCCAGGTCAGCAAATGACATGGCGGTCTCTAACCACTGAATATTTTCTCCTAGTGTAGGGTAGGGAAAGCGGCACTGTTCCGCATTCAGAGAAACAATGTGCACCATCGTCTTAGCATGAAAGAACAAATTTTTAGTTTGGAGATTCCCACTTTGAATGACATTGTTTGAGTGTTTCCTATACACACATCTAAAGTAAGGTCAACCCATGGAAGGAAGCTGTCCATGTGAGAAAAAGGCAACCATTAAACTTGCCCAGTGTCATTTATTTCCATCCATCGATTGACGAGTCCTCTGTTCTGATCGCAATGAAAGAGGGAATTGTGTTGCGCCACATGGGTCTTGTCCTTTGAACTACAACGATTGGCTTTATATTCATTCCGTTCTCATGCATACCCATGCATGGAGCAAAATATTGGGTGGGTTTTACACTCCACGTAGGCGAAATGTATCACCATACAAAAGTCGACACATGGCAAATTTGGGCCCACCTGTCAGCGCCCACTCTCTCCATTAACTCCGTCTCTCTCCCATTTACTCTCTCTCCTCCCCTCCGTTTCTGCCCACAACTCTCTCTCCCCCTCTTCTCTCTCCACTTCTCTTTTCTTTCCTCTTGCATCTGCCATGGCTCGAGCTCGAGTCGGCTCATGGCCGCTTCAGGTCAAGGAGGGACGGCGCGCCGCCAGATGGAGACTGCGTTGAGCTTCGTTTGCGGTGAGATAGCTTGAGGCCGAGCTCGAAACTTGAGCGCTAACCAAAGCTCCGAGTTTGAGGTCGAGCAAGTGTTGTCCATGACTGGCTGCGAGTGTCATCCATGGTGGATGGGAAAAAACAATACCTAGGAACAGGCGTTCCGCCCCCCGCACAGGCGGTGACAGCCATGTATGAGCGTTGGCGTGCCTGTGAGCCCTTTGATCATTTGCCCTCCGAACCGCGCAAAGTCCCTGCGAGGCATCGGCGTGAAGCCTCCCTCCTTCACTAGTCCATGGTCCGGACCCTTTCGACGTCTCCGCCTTTGGATTGCGAAGAAGAACGGCATGGTGACGACCAGCGAGATGGCCACAGTGGCCTCCACTGCCTTGACCATCGTCTTGCTTGAGGAAGATGACGAGTCCGGCAGCGGCGCTTGGAGCGAGTCTATTACGGAAGGAGGAGGAGAGTTGGTGACGGTGGTGGCAGTTGGAGAAAAGAGAAGTAGAGAGAGAAGAGGGAGAGAGAGGGTTGCGGGCAAAAAAAGAGAAGTAAGAGAGAAGAGGGAAAGAGAGGTGTGGGCAAAAATGGAGGGGAGGAGAGAGAGTAAAGGGGAGAGAGACGGAGCGTTAATGGAGAAGTTAAGATTGACAGGTGGGACCAAATTTGCCACGTGTCGACTTTTGTATGGTGATACATTTTGCCTACATAGAGTGTAAAACCCACCCAATATTTTCTCCCCATGCATGTGCGTGCGTGCGTGCCTGCCTGCCATGTTGGGCTAACAAAGGCTAAATCGCAGCTCGGAAAGTGCGATTTCGATTTACTTTACCTAATAAATTTCGATTCCTCGTTTGCTGTGACTTCTAGTTTCCATGGATCGATACCTCAAACGGGAGGAGCAGCATTATCAGAGAAATCGAGTAAAAAAAGAAAAGAAAAGCAAAGAAAAGCAAAAAGGAAAAAACTGTGGATCGTAATACAAGGAAAATGCAACTTCCACTTTTCATGGAAGACGTGACTCTTGATTATTAAGAGATGCGACTTTTTGTCTAAAAAGAGGTTATTAGTAGCTATGAAAAGAAGTGCCTCTTGGCATAAAAAGTGGTGATGATTGGGGACAAGCTACTTATTTTCAAGAGATATGTTGATTGGTTTTCTTTGAATAAACACCAATTCACATATTATTTATAATAACCACAACTGTTCATAAATGATACTTCTTTAGAATTCTCTCTTTTTTCTTTTTTCATACACGCAACCTTAGCACATTCGAGGTGAAATTCCAAGGAAGAAAATTGAGTAATTGTTGAACTTGTTTCTCTGCTGCTTTTATGTATATTCCGAAAGTATATTTATTCTAAACTCGGCAGCAATGATAGTGACTGTTAGCAAGCATCAAATGATCAACAATCTAATACTGGTTCTCTATCTTGATCAGCAATCAAATTTCCCCAATTGAAACAAAATCATCCACATTCAGGGAGAAGTTACTTGATAATTTTTTCCAGCTTTCTGAGAACTATTTTTCGTTTTTCCTTTTAACTATATCCAGACCGCTTGCTTCGTCGCTTCACTAGTTTTTCTGCCGATGTACACGACGAATACCAGTCAGCTCTTAATAGCTATAGTTTTTGAGTTACAAATCCTTTAACATATTATCGAATCTTGGTTAAGGCCTCATCTAATCTATGGCGTAACATGTTATGAATTTTCGGGTATCTAGCACTGCACCAATCAATCCACATCAACCGCTGCTCGACTTGACATTGGCCAGAGCATATTCTCTTTAGATGACAACTCTTCTCGAATGTAATTCTAGAGACAACCTCAAGTTCGAAAAGGTTGCATGTTATGTGCATAAAAATGACGGCTGCCACAGATGTCGAAACTGAAAATTACGAGGAAATTCCTTGAACACGCGACTGCGCAGAGCTCACTTCCAAGATAACGAAGGCACACTTTATTAGCAACATAGAAACGAGTTCTCGTTGCAACAACGGAGGAAATCTAAGTTGCGACATCACAATCGTGGATCCTGAAGTAGAAAACTACTGCGGGAGCTTGTTGAATTTGCGGTATCGAAACTCGGCAAACGTTTTGGTGGAGTACTTCGCCGGGTTCTGATCGTTGATGAGCTCCGGGAGAGGCCCGATCAGTGCCTCTTGCGGGGGTGCACAAAACACTGCCCATGACATTCGCGTCTTTTCCTTGTTCACCAAGCTCCTATGAAGGACACTTTTGTACTTTCCATTGCTTAGAACCTGCGACCAGCATCCCTCGTAAGTCGAACGTAGGAAATCTTTCCTAGAATTATCGCATTTTACCTCAATTTGTTCGCCGATGTGGAAGAAAAGAGCGTTGGGCAAGTAATCTGCGGCGAACCAATTGCCGTCTTTCCAAACTTGGAGACCCGGGACATCGTTCGGGACCAGTATGGTGACTGCTGACATGTCGGTGTGAGGCTCGACGCCGAGGGCCAGCTGAGGTTGTGGGCAGGGTGGGTACAGGTTTATTTTCATCTCTAGCTCCATCTGGTCACCTCCCAAACTTGCTTTCAAGACATTTTTCTCCAGTCCTAGGCCCTCGGAGATCAGCTCCAGCAGCACCTCTGTCACTTTCAGTATCTCTTTGTTGTATTCTTCAGTGACTTCCTGTGTCAGACAAGCATTCATTTGTTATTATAGAAAACAACAAATTATAAAAGCACCTACAGCATCCATTTTCTTTATAAATAACTCTTCTCTCGACTCTTCTGAGGATGAGAAGATAAAGAATGAGCATCACAAATACCTCGATCACGCTGAGGTGGTGTTTAGTTGAACTTAAGAAGATAGCTTCTCTCTTTTAAAACCGAAAATTTGAAATAAATGCTATAGAAAATTGCAATTAGAAGTTGAAACGATGTGGATTAGGAGTTTATTATTACCGTAACCAAACATCACCGTATCGGTTTTTTTAATTGTATTGTATGGGGGTTTAAAAAGGAAAGTAAAATTTATCGTGTGGTAAAGAATATTTGTTATCGATAACTTCATCTATTTTGTTGTATTTGCATATCGCGTTTATCTAGAAAAAAAAAAAAAAGTGAGTTTATTTTTACAGATTTTCTATGACCAAACAACCTATGATAAGACCAAATTGTCGCTATTAAAACATCACGATTGATCTGAATCATCTATTTTTTAAACCCGTCATTCTTAGTAAAAACTATTCAATTGGTGAACATATCTACGATATGGTAAAAGCTTAATGCGCAGCAAAAAATAAAAAAATAAAAAAAAAGAAAGAAGAAAAGGCTGCACCGTCAAAGATGTTCCCAGTAAGATCTCCTTACCACGAGTGTAATTAACAAAAAAAAAAATCAATTTAACCAAAAACAATTGATTAGCATCCTAAGAAAAGACAAAAACATGATAAATGGATTAAAGTAAAACAAAATTGAAGATAAATTAAAATAGACAACTTTAGAATTTGGAAAATAAAAAAAAATTTGTGGCGTGGCCCACATTATCTTTGGGGCTAGCGAAGGACAACATTTTTCTAATCAGGTCAGTCAACTCCATAGCTCATTTTAATTATCTTGAACTCATAGAATCTAAAATTGGTACTTCCCTGTCCACCAGAAAAAAAGAAGACTTTCCCAAAGAGGACTTCCCCGCACGAACGGACCGAGACTTTAATTTTAAGATTTTGTTAAGGATTGATGTTACGAGAAACCCAAAATTTATACATTTTTAATAAATTTACTTTGCGTTAAATTGAGTTAATATTGCAAAATATTTAAAACTAGTACATCTATGATAGAGGGAAGGTAAAAATTTAAATTAGTACATCCGTCAACCCATATGTGTCATATAATTCAGGAATTTGACGATAAAATTTAATATAAACTAACCGGAGGGTTACCTAGTTGTCGAGAGGCTAAGGCTTGAGACTCTGGTGCTCACGCTTCAACCAGATTCTAGTGCCCATACATAGTTCCTTAGCTGCTCATGGCCAAGTTATTAACGTCCAAATAATATATGTTTAGCAATGAAAATAATTTTCAGTTCATTTTTCATGTTCAGGCCATGTATCAGAAAATATTATCATTTACCAAAATATGACTTCTTGGAAAATAATTTTTAGAAATGTCATAATTTCCGCGTCCATTTATTTCATGGAAACATTTTCTTCATGTTTTCCAACCCAGGTCCATAAACGCGGTTGCTTTATAGATCAAACCCAGTACCTGTAAGAAGGCGGGTGTCGAGGCCAAATTTCATGCCTGACCTTGCCAGATGGATGCATGAAGTGGAAAAAGTAATCCACCCACTCAACCTTTTCGTCATGGTTCTTGGTCATCTTCGTCCCATACCCTTCGAAATTCCCTCTGGACGGATCGTTCGCGTACTTCTCCTTCTCCTCCTGCGGGAGCCTGAAGAACTCACGGCCCGCCTCCTGCAGCTGCCCGATCAGCTCCAGCGGTATTCCGTGATCGGTCACAAGGAAGAATCCCCAGTTGCGGCATGCCTCGTGGATTTCCCGGATGAGAGCGTGGTGGGGCTGGGATAGCGAGATCACCGGCACGGTGACGCCCTCCATGGCCGGGCTGTTCTCTGGCTGCTCGTGGGAGGGGCGGACAAATTGGGCTGGGAGTGCGTCGAGGCCGACCGCGGCCAATGCCTGAATTCTTTCCACTTCCATAAGGTTTTCTTCTTCTTTTTGGGTTTGGACTTTTGATGGGCAGTTTTGTTTGGTTTTCAGTAACCGCAGCACTAGGCACTAACGAGTGACTCGGGCATACGTTATGCAAATATATAGGGACAGACATCCCTTAATTTCCCACTTAAGTGTTTGGTTTTCTTTACTGTTTGGTCTACCTACCGTACCACGTGAGAACATATCTTCAGTCATCAATGTGAGAAAAAATTATAAAAAAATCATATTACAATTATAGCAATTTAATTCTAAATCTTTACAACAGTCAAAATTGGCTGAATGAACTAAATTGACATAATTACAAAAATTTATGATTGAATTAGGGAAAAATAAGATTTAGGATTGAAGTGTCAAAACTGCAATAAATTTAGGACTTTTTTTTTATAATTTTCCCTTCAATTTGGCCCATCACTCCATATCATGTAATGGTGCACCATACACCACAGGAATATATGTCTGATGCCCGATGGATGAGGGCCTTGAGGTCATCTAGACCTCTTCTTTGACATGCCTAGGGCCTCTACGTGCATTACATCTTTGCCTAATTCTCAAGGCATCGCAAATTCTGAAATACAAAAGGGGCTCGTATCAATCCGAAACAAGCTGCTAGCTTTAGATTTTTTGTTCTTCTAATTCTTTGGCACGGAAGCATTTATTGCTTCTCCGTCACTTTCTTAATCTCATCGGACAACGAATGAGGCAGGAGTTGAGAATCCAGCAAAAAGCAGCATACTTTGGTTTCCACTTGCTGAAAGATGATATCCCCACTAAACGAGGCGACTTGCATGATTAAAGATGCTTTGTGATGTGACAAACCAACAGCCCGTCAACCGTTTGAAGGTAACATGGCACTTAGTTCATCCGCCAAGTCTCTTCGGTGTTCAGTGTGAGACACCAACGGTAGCTGGCACATATGCTTGAAGTTATTGAGGAAAATTCTTAATATATTTTGAAAGTTGACAACTTTAGCAGAATATGATAAAAGTATTTTCAGGTGATATTCTCGGAGGAATGATGTTTAGACTCTATTATCTTATCAAGAAGTTTGCTTTGGACTCAGGAAATATAGAATATATAACGCCACGGCTGTTTTGACTTGAATTTCTTTTTTAGAAGGTCTTGATTGTTTTCAATCTTGAAAAATCGAGTACAAAGAAATCCACTCAAAGCAAGGATATGTTATTTGATTGACATTATCCAACCGCAAGATATCCTTTCCAAACAAAAAATTCTACTTTTGTAAGCCTAGCTTTGGTTGTACGGGCGACTGAATCAAATGGAGATTTTGATCTGGTCACTCAACGGCTACCAAATCTTTTTGAAGCGTTCGTGTTCAATGGGTTATTTGGAACAATGATCCTCTAAATATTGTCCAACGGTTAGTTTGGAACTAGAGCAATATAAAAGGAGATTGTGTGCTGAAGAGACAACAAGATTGTAAATTCGGAATTCCAAAGTTCAAAGAGAGCTCCCACTTACACACTTGTCTTCATGAGCATACAATTGTAATCATTTGAGAGGCATAACAGTATCATAAATGTGTGCTTAGATGTGAGGTGGTGAGATCTATCATTTTGGGTATAAGTAGCATCAGCTTTCGGTAGAAGCATTTTGATATAAGCGGTATAACTTGACTATAATCTCTTTAAGTGACACGACCTAAAATAAAGGTAAATGTCGGGTGGTTACGTCAAGCCGGCAAAAGTGGGATTTAAGGGCCAAAAAGATTGACAAAGAACAAAAAAAAGGGACCAAAAAGAAGGGCGTTAACTTTTCCCGCCGCGCCGTAACGGATCGTGAATCCGACGTGGCGGGAATCCGATTATATGTGTGGAGAGCAACATCCTCGACCCCGTACCGGATAAAACCAGCAAAAGAGCCACGCGAAAACCCAACGAAAACGACACCGATCCGACCGTCCGTTTCCAACGACCGCTCAACCGCCATCCGCCGATCGTGGGAATGCCCACCCCGGGTCGGCCTCTCCCGCGGACGCGCGCGCCCCGGGCGGTGGCGAGCACGCGCCCGCAAAAGCAAAGTTGCGAGAACCGGATCCCTGCATCGTCGTGAGTCGGAAGTTGGTTGCGAATCGTTTCTTCTCTGCTCGGGCCGGCTGTGGGCGAATCTTCTAGAAGCTTTTTTGAGCTCCTCGATGGCGGCAAGTGAAGGCGGGCGGCCTCACCCGCAGCGTTGGGTGAGGGCCGTGTCCCTCGTTGGTTGCTGGCGAGCCTTGCCGGCCATTGCAAGGATCCAAGGAGAAAGAAGAGGGAAAAAATTAATAAAAAGTTTGAAAAATAAAATATTATTAAAAAATTACCACGTAAGCATTGGCTAGACGGTCAGTGTTTAAGTCAGTACCGGCCAACCAAAATTGACTAGATGGACTGAGTTGGTATTAATATAAAAATGTTTAAGATTGAATTGATTGAATTGAAATATTTAATATTGAATTGGTACTAATATAATAAATATAACACTTTTTTTGGTACTTCTCCCCGAGCCAACCACCACCGATTTGCCCCGTCGGTTCCTCTGCTCAATTCCTTCCTCATAAATCTGCCCACGCAAAGCCCATAGAGAACCTAGCAAAAGAAGCATTAGCACTGCCCCCGCCAATCCACACCCAAAGACTCTTTGTCCTCCATTTGCTGCGAGCTGGGAAGTGGGAAATGCCGGTTCTGGGACTTGCGAGAATTCTCTTTAAGAGCACGACGCCCCCACCACCCCATGAAAATGAGCCGACCTAAAGTAGAGCATGAACTTTGATGAGAAGAGTGCACCAATCAAATTAGCAGCACGAATAGTTATGTATACTGTACATAGGAATACATAAGCACATGTTACTAATGCTCACACGTGGCTCTATTTATATGAAGAAATACAGGTGACAGAGTCACCAGAATATGTGTAATGGCAATTTATTGCTCCATCTACATGGTAGAGCATGTTTCTTCCTCCCTCAATATTTTAGTTGAGAGAAGATTTTTGTTTTGGTCGGTAGTTGAGTTACGAAATTTGTGTTGCTCTTTGAGGAAAACGAGTGTGTGGGAGCAAACAAGTAGCAATCGAATCCAATAAAGAAGAACCAATTTTGTTATGCCATAATGGTGAAATAGAGAGGTTGATAGATGAGCAACTCTCCTCTGTTACCCTAACAAAACACCATGCGACAAGGAGACTTGATCGGTTCGATCTTTCATAAGAATAACGTGCATGATGTGAAGAATGTGCCCTTAGAAAGGACACAATCTGTTCGGTAATTTGTTACCAGCTTCATCTTTTATTTTAATTTTTTTTGGGGGGATACTATACCATAGCAGCCAAATGAATGAGACATGAAGCATTCTCCAAAACCCTAAAAAACCGTTTGTGGTCGTCCTGCACTTGCAATGCGCACGCCACTAATTGGCTGCAGGATTTGATAATAAAATGTCAAAAAAGATATTTGGTGTTGAGTAGGTCACCCCAATTGAGAGGCCAATGCAATTATATATATCTGTAGTAGAATATGTATAATAGTGGGTGTGTAAAAGAAAAAGAAAAAAAAATATATATCAAAAGAGATCGGGAGATAAATTAATGTGATCTTCCACATCTAGAAAATCAAGGGAGATTGGGAAAGAAATCAAAATGATATTCTCATATCTACAAAATCACGAGAGATTAGGAGATAAATCTACATGATTTTCATATCGTATAATTCCAATTAGGATTGCATTTGCTCCTATAAAAAGGAGTCCTCCTCGACGGAGAAGAGGTTACACACAGAGCAAGAATATCATAGCAGCATAGCGGAAGAAACAGTTTTCTTCTTCAAAGAAAGAGAGTTATCTTTGAGAGTTATCCAATTTGTGAGAGGTTCAGATCCACAAATTGAAGACAACGAGAGATCCAACTTTGGGTGAAGTTGTATTCCATTATTTATCATAGTGGAAGTTTGAAGTGAACTACGGTCCCGTGGTTTTTCCCTTCACCTTGAAGGGTTTTCCACATTAAAAATTCTAGTGTTATTTACTATTCATCTTTACTGCTTTCATATAATATTTTATCATATTTAATTTTCACAGAAATAGTAGCGGGAAAAATTATCTAGGCATTCTCCGCAAATATTATTTTCTTTTTTTCCAACATTTGGTGTCATGATTTGACTTATTTCACAGAAAAACTCGATTCATTAAACATATAGTTTCATCCATTCCACTTACAAACCCAAGAAAGAGTTTTCTAAAGCTCACTCGTTTCTTGTTCTCTGTGTCGTTGGAAGCCGGAGAAGTGATGATTTTCCCCGGCAACGGTGACCCGAACGAGAACGGCATAGTGGGACCACGAGACCCCAATCCATGAGAATGCTGCAAGAAATCTTCAGGCATTGGAAAACAGTGTCATTCTCAATTTCGGGAGAAAAGAATGCTATCGCTCTCGCTCTTTCTCCAGCGAAGAAGAGCTCGGTCTCCTATATCTCCTGCCTCTGCAACTATCTTTCTTTCAACCTCGTCATCCATCAGAAATGGCAGAGCACTCCCGAAACTAGAGGAATGCCTCCCCACACTACTTGTTCAACCATGCGACATGTTTTTTTTTTCTGGGTGCAAGAGTAAACATTCTCACAATCCATGTGCCTCACTTTGGACAAAACATAAGTTTTAAGTGGGTTGTGATTGTTGCGAAAAAAGGCGAGCGATCAAACAATAATATAGACAGAAGAAGAAAATAAATCGGACACTAGATTTCCGTGGTTCAGTCGTAAAGACCTATGTCCATGGAAAGAGCAGCAACGAATTTCACTATAGATTAAGCGATACAAAGAGATTACACACTCAAGTCACTCAAACACTCTCTCAGTATTTCCCAAGCCCCAATTACACCCAATAACGCACTCAGTGTTTAGCCTCGGAATTCCTCACGAAATAATCTCTCAATCTCACGAAGGAATTACACGCAAATTTTACCACAAAATTTAATTGGCTACAAACACTAATCTTTCTTGGATAATTCACGGACAAGAACGACAAAGAAAATCCCTCCCAAGCACTTGACGACAAGACGGCGCTTCAAGAACAATTCTTCGTGATCAATACTTTTTCCATCAACGGCCACAAGTCTATATATAAGTGAAACTCTTATTCTTTTGCCAACTTCTCATAGGATTCTGTTTCCTATCTAAAACAATTTTATCCAAAACATATCTCTGTATATTTTAAACAAAATCCAAATCCAAGTCAAAGTCAAAGTTGAACTTTCCTATTTCAGCGGCCAAATTCTCCAACGCATATTCAAACTTTGGGAAGTTGATCTTCGGATCTTCTTTGCTCAATTTCGAACGTCCGCAACATATCCAATTCGGAATATTTGGAATTTCACATTGGGCTCAAACTCAAGATATATTTTAACAATCTCCACATTGGCTTGACGTTTGAGCCAAGTTGCAATCGCTTCGCAAAAATTCAAACTCTGCTGCTACTCTTCCATAGCCCCCGATGGGCTCAACCGCCACAGATATTATCCAAGTCCAAGCTTTGCTTGAATTTCACCATAACCGAGGATCTCATCAGAATACCAATTCCACATGCACCTTTAACTGCTCCGCAAGTGTTTTCCGACACAACCTCCTCAATCGCAGATAAAGCAAAACCATTGTTGCATTCATATCTATCAGGAGATCGAATACGTACCTTATTAATTTCAGTAGTTACAACAACCGTTGACTCTATAGGCTCAACCTCGCTACAAGCACCATCTGTGTCGATTACTTTGCTAGTACTCGTATACGCTACCTCAGGAGTTTCTGGTCGCAACTCCACCTCAAGCTGAACATCGTCCAGATCCGTATTAACACTGCCACAAACACTCCTAGCCAAAAGTACCGGAGACTCATCAAGGGTAACTTCTCTGCTGTTAATAGGTGAATTTATATCTGGGCACCATAACCAATCGCCTCACTCACCTTGTGCATAGCCATGAAATATACACCTTGCCCTCCAATCAAGCTTACCATCACTCACTCGAAAATAACATGGGCAACTAAACATTCTAATAATAGAATAACTAGCAACGTTACTTGACCACACTTCTTCAGGAGTCCGCCATTCAATAGCAATTGATGGGGATCTATTCACCAGGTAGCTCATCGTACTAAGCACATCAACTAAGATTCTCCTAGCAATACTAGCACTAGAGATAATTTTCCGAGCTGTCTCTAGTAATGTTCTGCTCATTAATTCTGCAAGTTGTTGTGATTTACTGGCACTAGTGTGGTGTTTCACTATGCCCTATTTCATGTAGAATTTATTTGTCAGCTTTGAGCAGAGCTCCATGCTATTGTTAGTCTGCACATGCTTGATCGACTTACCAGTCTCCGTCTCGTCAAAGCTTTCAACCGCGTGCTCCTGCCACCAGCATCAAACTTGTGCATTGGCACAAACACCTAGGTCTTCCTCGAGCAATCAAAAGACTCTCGAACAAATGCATTCGACGTCTTCACAACGAAATTTGTCGCTGTCTCACCTTGAAGTTTATACAGGCCTCTATGCTTGATTCCTTTCATTATCACTAGGGCACCTCAAATAACCTTCAAAACTCCACCTTCTGAAGAATACTTGGAACCAGCTGAATCTAGGTCACCCAAGGAAATTAAGTTCTTTTTCAACTCTAGAACATGCTTTACTCCAGTCAATGTCCTCACAATACCATCATGTATTTGATTTTAACATCACCAACACCCACAACATCGCACTCAGCGTTGTTCCCTAACTGGACTTTATCACTACCCATGCACTAATAAGTGATAAACCAGTTTTTATTTGGTGTGACATGAAAAGAACAACCAGAATCCATAATCCATCCATCAAACGATGAATAATCAGTAATAGACAAGACATAATCAGCATTATCAACTACAGCTGCAACATTATCTGCAGAATCAACTATAATTCCCTTACCCTTCTCATTCTTCAGCTTAAGGCAATTTCTTCTAAGATGCCCCCTCTTGCCACAGCTCCAACAGACAACATCAGCAGTTCTAGACTGGCTACGCTTGTTCATATTAGTACTACTATTACCTACACGTGTTCTAGATCTTTCTCTATTTTCACCTACTAAAGCAGTAGATACAGGTTCGCCAGATTCTCTTCTACGGATGTCCTCGCTCAAAATTAAATCTCGAACCCCATCAAACGTCGAACTTGTTGACCCGGATGAATTACTAACAATGCGATAACGGTAGTATTCCAACTATCGGGCAATGAGGATAACAGAATCAAAGCACGTACCTCATCTTCAAAGTCAATTTCAACCGAACTCAATTGACTAACAATCATATTGAATTCATTGATATGATCTGCAACTGACGCACCTTCGCTCATC
This sequence comes from Eucalyptus marginata, assembly GCA_014182565.1. Lineage (NCBI taxonomy): Eukaryota > Viridiplantae > Streptophyta > Magnoliopsida > Myrtales > Myrtaceae > Eucalyptus > Eucalyptus marginata. The sequence continues at coordinate 46,269,373 of CM024590.1, read as the reverse complement.
TTCAAATTAAACAGACGTCGCATCAAATAGACCTTGTTGATCGCAGAGGGCTTCTCATACATATTTGACAGGGCTTGCATCAAATCAGCAGTGGTCTTCTCCTTCAAGATGTTAAACGCGACGTTACGAGCCAACGTCAGTCGAATAACACCCATAGCTCGTCTATCCAACAAATCCCATCAGCTTGCTTCATCATCTCTAGTTTCTCCCCAGATAATGGCAAGTGTAGTTTCATCTGGTAAAGATAATCTTCAATCTGCATCTTCCAGAAACTAAAATCCTTCCCATCAAATCTGTCAATTCTCATTTTTACTTCTTCTGTCGCCATCGATTCGCTTCAACTTAGCCAAGCCTGGCTCTGATAACACTTGTTGCAAAAAAAGGCGAGCAATCGAACAATAATATAGACAGAAGAAGAAAATAAATCGAACACCAGATTTACGTGGTTCAGTCATAAAGACCTACGTCCATAGGAAGAGCAGCAGTGAATTTCACTATAGATCAAGCGATACAAAGAGATTACACACTCGAGTCACTCAAACACTCTCTCGGTGTTTCCCAAGCCCCAATTACACCCAATAACGCACTCGGTGTTTAGCCTCGGAATTCCTCACGAAATAATCTCTCAATCTCACGAAGGAATTACACGCAAATCTTACCACAATATTTAATTGGCTACAAACACTAATCTTTCTTGGATAATTCACGAACAAGAACGACAAAGAAAATCTCTCCCAAGCACTCGACGACGAGATGGCGCTTCAAGAACAATTTTTCGTGATCAACACTTTTTCCATCCACGGCCACAAGTCTATATATAAGTGAAACCCTTATTCTTTTGCCAACTTCTCATAGGATTCTATTTCCCATCTAAAACGATTTTATCCAAAACATATCTCTGTATATTTTAAACAAAATCCAAATCCAAGTCAAAGTTGAACTTTCCTATTTCAACGGCCAAATTCTCCAACGCATATTCAAACTTTGGGAAGTTGATATTCGGATCTTCTTTGCTCAATTTCGAACGTCCGCAACATATCCAATTCAGAATATTCAGAATTTCACATCGGGCTCAAACTCGAGACATATTTTAACAGTGATGAATCCAGGTTATATAGCAAGTGTGTGTATGAAGACTTATTGCCTGCCTTTTCAGGCAGATAAGCATGTTATAAACATAGGATCCTTTCCCAGCAACCACTAAGAAAGCCAAACACACCATACTAAGTAGCAAGTACTTCTGCCCACAAATGCCAAATTGCAGGAAAAAACTAACTAGGAATCAAAAAAGACATTACTTCTGATAAGATGACGAGTTTTATTCTTGTTTCATTCTGAAGGCCTAAGTCATACGGGCAAATCTTTGATGGGGCTTAATAAATCCAAAAAGAGAAAAAGAAAAAAGAATTGATGAATCGCGGTACAGACAAATCATTTATATAACAACATCCAGCAAACATTAATGTCTAACCATGGGAAGATTGATATGGAATGAATTTTCTTCCCCTACAATATTGTCAAACATGCCAAAAACAAAGTTTACATATTGCATGCTATACAAAAGCATCCATTTAGAGAGAGAGAGAGAGAGCATTGAACGTATCACCATCACGTCCTTTGTAAATTTGACCATAAAGTCGAAGGAAAAAAAAATTGACTACAAAGTCCTTGACATACGATGAGGAATTACCGTTACAATTACAATAAAGCAAGGAAATGATGTAGATGAAATTACACAGCTTTTAAGACAGTTCTAATTTGCATTTACAGCAAGGATATATATGAACCATCTCGGGATCAACACTTGGTGCAAAGCATCATAGGTAAACACAAAAGGTCTCAACATTTAGCTCAGTAAACCTTTGGCCAAACTGGTAGGTCATATATCAGGATTCCAAGAGTAAAAGAAATAATTATTCTATCAGCGGCGTATGCATAAGCGTGCCAATGATGCTCGCTCTGTCTCATGGCATTGAACTCCCCTATAAAAGTGGAATCTGTACTCCGACAACCCAGGAAGCCCATTTGCACGCCCGTGACAATATCGTCGCAGTTCTCGGTGTTCACCTGCGATACAAGAAATGGGGTCAATAAAATCCCAATGGATAATGCGACATAAAAATAATATCACAGAAAGTAGCAAGTGCGTGACATCAATTCCAGAACATCTACAAGATGAATTGTCTAGGTATCGTCAATGGACAAATGTCCATACTTCTACGCTTTTCGGGCCCTCTGTTGCAGGTATAAGCTAGAAAATAAACTAAGACCATGAGCAAGTTTGGTGTCCGTGTTGACTCACTTCTTTATTCATTCGAGATAATGTGGCCATGGCACAAGATGCAGAAACATTGGCCATCAAAGTACCAAAGGGAACCCATTTAAGCCAAGCAGCTTTCCCTAGGCCGCACCCATTTAGTTGAGTCAAAAACCACCTTATACACACACCTACAGGGCCAACCATGCACGCGATCCACAGTAGACCCATAGTTCTGCCTTTTTCCAAACCCTTTCTAAAGCAGAATTCCGCTCACAGCAAATGATGAGGCCAGCTTTAGAATTACCACCACTGATATGGCAACGTGATGCTTATTGCGATCTACACCCGCCTCCTTGCTTGATCTGAAAAAGCCTAATCTAGAATTCCTCATGATCCTCCTAAGGAGCCACCTGAAACACATTGCCGTTTCCACCCCAAAGATGATTGATTACGCTGCAAGAAACAATCCTGCAAGGTTTTGTAATGAAAACATACTTCTCATTTCAAAAATTGTAAACATTATGAAACTGAATCGAGTGCAACGTACAAGTGAAATGTTGTTCAGATACATTGCAACTCCAGGTTGAGATGATTTCAATGTGTCTTTACCTAGTAGGAAGCCCAGAACAGGAAACAACCATTGCCTTTAATTGCCAGATCAATCATTTTCTGGTTCCACCCACGAAAAGTTGTAAGGCTACCCAAGTAGCCAGTCGTCATCCCGATGGCAAGGTATTCTGAAATATCGGAACACCCAGCAAACCCATTAAAAATGAGCCAACCTATAATGAAATTGGATTGAATTTGCATGAGAACTTGATAGTCAACGATCCATCAGTGACTGGATATTGAACTAGACAATTATTTGGCTTGAACATAGCCATGCATCAGCAGAAAATACCATGGGACTTATTAAGTACTCCCCGGAGCTTTTGACATTACTAAGAGACACGCAACCAATCCCCTCAGACCTGTTTACAGGCCAACAATTGGTCAAATTGCCTATGCTCCGGGCATTACTATCAAAATCATGATACGGTGAATATGTTCAGTTGTTCTTCCTCATAAGCTATTGCAAGGACTTGCAGCATGTAACAATTTCTGTTTCTGACATTATCATCATATACTTTCACTGTATACAGGGCTTAGAGTGGAAAGATTAGCATGAAAAAAGAAATTACAAAAACTGCCTCAGAATTCAAGTTATGGAAAGCTATTCATGCGGTAACGGATAATGTAGCGACAGATAGAGGCTCTCTGAGACTGAATCCAGCTGAATTTCTTCTTGGCTGGCTTGTTTTGAGAGAGAGAGAGAGAGAGAGAGAGAGAGAGTACCATATTGGAAGGTAGACCAAGGTATAAAATGGTTTGGTCGCTTGTCACCCCAGCAATCTGTGGGCCAAAAAGTTTTTGCAGCAGATACCTGGTTAAAACCTGTGAACAAAGTTGATTAGATGCATAGAATGACTTCAAGAAATGGGAACTCTTCAAATCATTTTCCAATAAATGTTAGACATTGATGATTTTTAGTGCGTAGTATCTTATTGGTGCTTTGGCACTAGGCTTCTGAAGGTTCGCTTATGCCTTCCGTGAAAAAAAAAAAGGAAAGAGAGAGAATGAGCGTGCCATTCATAGCACAAAGAAGCACAAAAACAAAATGTCCAGTGCCGAAAGATTAAGAAAGTGTATCACCCCTAAGATGCCAAAAGCAGCTAGATGCAGAAGATGGGTACGTGTACTTCAGATACTGGGGCAACTCTTCTCCATCACTCTGCATTCAGAGAACACATAAGTTTCTCTAGGGAACAAATCATCAACATTCATCTAACAGCTCTGAGAACCATAATCCAGTAGTTCATTTGAAGAGGAACAACATATTGATAGATGGAACAAAGTTCACAGATAGTTGTGTAGGGTGTGTGCATTTTTAAGTCACTCTATTTCTTCTTCGGCAATGGTAAACAGGGGATACTATGTTCATATTGTTGCTATTCACCAAGCAGCAATTCATGACATTGCAGTATACATAACCAGACAAACAATACTAAGTCCCTTCGTGCATAAATTGACCACAAAGCTAACCTATAGTCCTCAAATCTCAATGATCTGTATGGACAGACAAGTCTGTACAAACTCTTTTAGGAGCTTACCTGCTTTTCGTCTTCATGGTGCACTATTTTTACCAGAGGATGATGATTGAGCTCCACCACCAACAGTATTACGGGGGAACTGACATGTGACGTTATAGGATTCTGGGACTTAAATCCACGGGAATGCAATAAAGAATCCTCTTGCACTGGAAGACCTGTACCTTCCTCGAGAGCATTGTCCGAAGGCATGTTAGTACTCTCATTTCTGCTCTCTGCACATCTATGGAGAGCCAGACTTGCCATATCTCTTGATACTGACCCAGAGACCACGTCATCTTCTATTTTACCATTCATCTTCAAGTGGCGAACCCAAGGAACTTGAAAACAAGCACTGCTTGTGGGAAGTGGGTGTAAGAATTTTCCTAGTTTGGGCCACATTAATTAAGATTATAATTATCCGTTTACGGAATTGATCTAATAAAAGCGAGATATAAAGTTTCACCAACATCGAATATGGCCATGGGCCAATGGGCCCGCCCGTGATGAGAGGGCCCGTCCAAATTCTATAAATAAGGTAAGGTCACTCCTCTGGCCTCTCACTTGTTCAGAAATCAAAAGCATACACCCACTCTCTCATAAGGAACACCGGAGAGAGGTCGGTCTCATCGAGCCGAGCAGTGCCGGGTTATAGGGGAGAAGATCTTGAGCGCCAAGGACACGGATTGCTGTTGCTTAGCTTCAACTAATCATGGATCAAAAATCAGGTGCACAACTCTTTGAGCTTCTAGCTATGTCGGTCTTGGGTTGCCGTTCCTACGGCTATCATTTGGTATCAGAGCAAACATAGACTAGAACATGGTTGATTTGCCCGTTTTGAAGAATTTATCCGCATGAAACTTGATTTCAACTGTATATTCGGGTTAATCTTGTTGGCCGAGTCCTTCAATGATCTGTTATGCCTCTCGCCGAGCCCAAATCAGCCGCCTATGGTCAAGTTTGGACTTGACCCGAGCTCGGAAGTGTTTTGCTTGTTTTTCGTGATTTTTGATCCGATGAAAGTGAAATTTTATTGCATAAACAGCTTCTACTCATCAATACGAGAAAAATGGTGGGTAAATCGTCGTCGGACGATGCCGGAAACCACCGCACGCGCGACACGCGCCTGGGCGGTCTTGGGGAGTCGGCGACGACACGCGCCGCCGCGCGGCTCCCGCGCGCACGCGCGCACGTGCGAGCCAGCGCGTCGGCCGCCTTAGCGGCATGAGACGTCGCCATGACGTCATCCCACCGCCTCGCCACCGCCTTGGACGGGTGTCGGATGACGTCATGGTGACGTCACGTAATGACGTCATGGTGACGTCACGTAAACCGCCTTACGTGCGACCGCCACGTGGCGTGTGACGTCACGTATGACGTCACCTAGGACCCGACCCGGTTTGACCGGGTTGACCCGACCCGGTTTGACCGGGTCAACCTGACCCGTTGACTGGGTTGACCGTTGACCGGTCGGACCCGTTGACCGGTCGGACCGGCTTCGGGCCGGTTTTCTGGGCGTAGCGCGTGTGGCTTACGCGCCGCACACTCTAGCGGCGCGTGAGGGCGCGTGTAATGTCCGTTTGGCGCGTGGGTCATATGTACGTGCTCGTATGTGAATTTCCTATCTTGTGGTATGATTATTTTCATGTTTTGATGTTCTTAAGGATATGAAAATGCATGTGAAACCCTAAGGTACGTAATTTTGAGGGTATTTTTTTGCGTAATTTTCATGAATTTCTCTATGGTTTTGGAAATACAATTGCATGCTTATGATTATATCATCACTTGAGGAATATGTGTGGTGTTGATTTGTTATTAGCATGTATTAATGAACAGAGCAATACAATTAGCATGACTTGTGATTTTAGTGACATATAGCCCCTGTCATCAAGTCTAAAATCACTTTTGAAAGGTGAATGTGAGTCATAAAGTTATATCCCTGCTATGAGAAAGTTTCAATGATTCAATTGGGTTGTGACCGCCAAAGTGGCACACTTGATTGAATTTGAGAAACGTCGGTCTTGTATAATGATGGGATGTCTCCTGTTCTAATGCGTGGTCATACTCCCAAAGGAGGTAATTGTGTATTAGTTCATGGAGGGATGCATGTACAGCATATGGTTAAAAAAGTGACTAACCTTAGTGGTTCATACACCCAAAGGTGGTGACTTCGCGAAAGGTTAGAATATATTTTCATGGACCGCTGTCATGTGAAGAGTATACAATTGCATGTCATGTATTCTACCCAAAGGTGTTTATATGATGATGTATGTAGCTCTTGAGATGTGTGTTTAGCACTCACATGATGCTGATTATATGTATTGCTTATATAAACAGTCACCTTCTCTGTAAATGGCAATTCCATTGCTATTGAGGTTCTTATTGGATCAAACTTCAAGAGATGGAGAGAGGATTTTCAGTTTGGGATGGAGTTGGCGGATGTTCATGTTGCTCTCACTCGAGAATAGGCCAGCGGGCCTTGCGATGACATGTCATGAAGTCCGAAAGTACGTTTTGCTGCATGGGAAAAGAGTAACAGAATTTGCTTGCTCATTATGAAAAGGTCAATTCAGGAGCATTTGTTGAGTGGCTTGCCATCTGACTGTACTGTTAAGGATATGATGGAAGCCTTAGAGGCTAGGTATCGTGTCTCTTCCAATGCTGAGATTGGTACACTTATGCAATTGCTGTTTAATATGAAATATGATGGTTCGACTGGAGTTAGAGATTATGTGCTGAGAATGGTAGATCTTCAAATCAAAACTTGAATTCTTCGGGTTGATATGCCTGAAACTTGCATAGTGCATCGGGCATTGAATACTCTTCCTCCCGACTTTGGAATTATCAAGACAAACTATAGTTCGCAAAATGAGACTTGGTCAATCAATGACCTCATAGTCGAGTGGTGGCGAGAGGAAGAGAAAAAGAAAGAAAGAGGGCATCTTGCCTTGTATGCCTCTAGTTACGCCGGCGAGAAAGGGTAAATGGATTGCACATCCTAGAGGAAATCCTAAGGCTATAGGTGTTTTTAACAATATAGCTCCTAAGAGAGGAAATCCTGAAGCTGCTGGCCCCTCCACTTCAATGGCTCCCAGAAAGGCACCTTTTAAAAGGGAAGGTGTTCTTTGCTACTTTTGTAGGAAGATAGGACACATAAAGAAACACTGCGATAAATATAAAGCTTGGTTGTCTAGAAATGAGCATAAAGGTAATGGTTCTTTGGCACTTGTTTGTGAATCCAACCTATCGAAGCCCCATCCAGTTCTTGGTGGCTAGATAGTGGTGCAACTAATCATGTTGCATTTACCATACGGGGATTCACAAACGAAAGGATGCCAAATCGGGATGAATCAAAGCTCACTTTGTGGGAAACAATGAAAAGATCGACGTTGAGTTCGTGGGAGATGTCTTTTTGGTGTTAGATACTGGTTTTAATATGATATTAAGAAACACTTTTTATGTACCTTCCTTTAGACGGAACTTAGTTTCCGTATCATGTTTGGATATGTGTGGTTACTCTTTTGAAATAAAGAACGATTACTATATCTATGTTCTTTAACTCAAATAAGGTTGGGTGCTTTGCAACATGTTCAATGGATTGTACAGTTTGTGTTTATCTCCCAATGATATATACGTCGCTAATACGGTTGAAAATATTGTTCCCAAAAGACCTCTACCTAAGGAACAGTCTTATACATTATGGCATAAACGACTAGGTCATATATCTAAAGAAAGAGTAGAAAGGCTGATAAAGACAAACATCCCGCCTACTCTTAAAAGTGACCTAGAAACTTGTATAGACCGTTGTAGAGGAAAGATGACTAAGATAAAGAAGAAAACCGCAGTTCGAAGTTACGGATTACTAGAAGTCATTCACACCGATATCGGTGGACCCTATGCTGCAACCTTGTGTAGAAAAGTTTATTTCATCACGTTTATTGATGATTATTCTCGATATGGTTACCTTTTCCTGATTAAGGAAAAGTCTGAATCCCTTGACAAATTCAAGACTTTTCGGACTGAAGTTGAGAAACAGTTAGGAAAGGTAATAAAGGTGGTAAGATCTGATCGAGGAGGAGAATATTATGGTAGACATGGCAATGTTGGGCAAATTAAAGGGCCATTTGCTAAATACCTAGAGGATTCTGGGATAGTAGCTCGAGTTCACTATGCCCTGGAAGTCCCGAATGAATGGTGTGGGCGAAAGGCGCAATCGTACTCTCATGGATATGGTAAGGTGTATGATGAGTAGGACTAATTTGCCTGATTTTTATGGGGTGAGGCTTTAAAAACAGCCCTTTATATATTGAACCGTGTTCCTACCAAAGCTGTTGCATCGACTCCTTTTGAGTTATGGACCGGACGCAAACCAAGTTTGAATCATTTCAAGGTGCAGGGATGTCCTGCAAGTAAGATTGTATAATCCAACATTGGGTAAGTTGGAGGCTAAAACCACTCGATGTTACTTTGTATCTTACTCGGAACATTCAAAGGGATATCGTTTTTATAATCCAAGTGGAGGAACAAGGATTGTGGAATCACAAACGGCCAAGTTTCTAGAATTTGATGTAGCCGAAGAGCATGATTGCTCACAAATCGATGAACATGACAACTTGACTGAACCCGCTATGTCTATCTCCTTACCTATGCGACGACGATTATGGAGCCTATGTGCCGCAAACCGAACCCGTTAACACCGAAGATCCTATTGATGAAGCGGCCACGATGAAGTCCTTCAAGTTCCTCGGGCTCAAAATGAGCTTACGGTGGCTCCACTTAGGAGTCTGCTGGGGAAAGGCGTTCAGCTATACCACCGGACTATATAGTCTTTTTAGGAGAACATGATTACGATATAGGTTGCATTACAGATCCAGTAACTTATTTGGACGCTGTTTCCTGTCCTCAATCAAATTTATGGTTGGATGCAATGAGAGATGAGATGCAATCTATGAAATATAATGGTGTTTGGGAGCTTATTGAATTACCAGAAGGTTGTAAACCCATAGGTTGCAAGTGGGTTTATAAGACCAAAAGAGATTCGAAAGGAAAGATTGAGAAATTTAAAGCCGTGACTTGTGGCCAAGGGCTTCACTCGAGAGAAGGAATAGACTATGAAGCAACATTTTCTCCAGTTTCTTCTAAAGACTCTTTCGAGTAATCATGGCGTTAGTAGCTCATTTTGACATGGAATTACACCAGATGGACGTCAAAACTGCTTTTCTAAATGGAGATCTTGATGAGGAGGTTTATATGGTGCAACCCGAAGGTTTTACAGCAAATGATTCAGATAAGTTTGTATGCAAACTGAAGAAGGCTATTTATGGTCTCAAACAAGCTTCTAGACAATGGTACTTGAAGTTTCACAATGTTGTTACATCTTTTGGTTTTATTGAGAACAAAGTGGATCAATGCATATATCTTGCAAGGTCGGTGGGAGGAAATTTATTTTTCTTATACTTTATGTGGATGACATTTTGCTTGCAAGTAGCGATATTGGATTGCTACGTGAAACAAAGCAAATGTTGTCAAAGAATTTTGACATGAAAGACTTAGGTGAGGCATCTTTCGTTCTTGGCATTGAAATTCATAGGGATCGTTCTCGTCGTGTGTTAGGTTTATCTCAAAAGGCATATGTTGATCGTATTTTGGAGAGATTCAACATGCGGATTGCAAGTTAGGAAACGTTCTGTAGTTAAGGGTGACAAGGCGAGTCTCTCACAGTGTCCTCGTTCAGATTTTGAGAAAAACCAAATGAAGGATGTGCCTTATGCTAATGCACTTGGAAGTATCATGTATGCTCAAGTTTGCACAAGACCAGACATTGCTTTTGTAACAGGGCTTTTGGGCAGATATCAGTCGAATCCGGGACACGATCATTGGGTTGCTGCCAAAAAGGTCTTGAGATACTTAAAAAGGACTAGAAATTATATGCTGATTTATAAATATGTCCATGATTTGCGATTGTTGGCATATTCGGATCTGTTTTGCTGGTTGTGAGGATGATAGGAAGTCGACAACGGGATATATATTCATGTTAGTAGGAGGGGCGATCGTGGAAAAGCGAGAAACAAAATCTATATCTTCCTCTACCATGCAAGCGGAGTTTATAGCATGTTTTTCAGCTGCTACTCAAGCAATTTGGCTTCGAACCTCATCGAGAAATTAACGGTACTTGATTTTGTGGATAGACCCATGCGGTTATATTGCGATAACAATTCTGCCGTGTTATTTGTTAATAACAACGAAGTCTAAAAGGGTCTAAGCATATGGAGGTCAAGTTTTTGAGCATAAAGGAAATGGTACAGAATGGTGACATTGTGGTAGAGCACATTCCCACAGGACGATATGTTGGCAGACCCACGACTAAAGGCCTACGCCCTTGTGTATTTGATCGACATGTCATGAACATGGGCTTAGGAGAATCAGTGGATAATATCGTCTAGTGGGAGCTATTTCAGGTTTGCTCTGATAAAGTTTAAGTCTGCATTTTGTTACCTTTTGTAACATTTCGATATATGTCAACTCCTTTTGTATAAATGGTTATTGAGTTGTGTACATATATCTAAAGAAAATCTCAAGGTACTTGTGTAAATCTTGAGTAAAGGCTAGGGGCATCCAGTTGTTAGCCTTGTACATATGTCTCGATTACACATAAAGAAAAGGTTAACCATAAAGATAAGACATATGTGGGTTCATTAGAACCATAAAGATATTCTCTAGTGCCACATCCAGTTTTACGTGACACTTAAGGTAAGAGAATAGTGACCGACAAATGGGATAACACATAAGGTAAAACTCTTTATGAGGTGTTATCGATTTGCCACACAACCATATTAAATCCATATCGGTAAAGTTGATAGCATTTGTGACCATGGAAGGCTCGTATATGCATATACGGTTACCGCCATGATCCGTGTTAGAGACTTTATGGGATCGGATTGACTGCAGAGGATTATCTCTAGATCAATATAAAGGTGTGCACATACAGTATGATCTCAATTAATATAGCCCAAGTGGGAGAATGTAAGAATTTTCCTAGTTTGGGCCACATTAATTAAGATTATAATTATCCGTTTTACGGAATTGATCTAATAAAGCGAGATATAAAGTTTCCTAACAGTCAAATATGGGCCGGCTTGTGTGGGCCAATTGGGCTGGCCCGTGATGAGGGCCCGTCCAAATTCTATAAATAGGCTAAGGTCCTCCTCTACCTCACTTGTTGCAAATCAAAAGCATACACCCACTCTCTCATAGGAACACCGGAGAGAGGTCGTCTCATCGAGCCAGGTACCGAGGGGTTATAGGGGAGAAGATCTTGAGCGCCAAGGACACGGATTGCTGTTGCTTAGCTTCAACTAATCATGGATAAAAATCAGGTGCACAACTCTTTGAGCTTCTAGCTATGTCGGTCTTGGGTTGCCATTCCTACGGCTATCGTGGGACTATGCAAAATGCCTCTCGGTCGGTTTGGAGCTACGACTCTTCAAATCCGAGACATGTGCGAAGAAGAATGTAGCTTTAATCTTCCTGAAATGAAGTAAGAAGCAATTCAACCAACATGTGGGTCTGGTTCAAGACAAATGTGAATGACAATTGTATAAGGTATCACGGGGCCTTTTCTATTTAGTGCCACCGCTTGATTTCATCCTCCAGTATCATTCGAGTTGCGAATACTCTGTCATTTGCACTTATACAAGTCTGTTGATATATTTCCTTTGTAAGTACATGGCCAATAACAGAGACCTGGCATCAGTGGGAAGATGATTTTGAAGTTCACTTGTCGCCTCCCTCCTGTTATAGTTGACTCAAGCCACATTTGTACGGTGAACCTAAGAGTCATCCCGCTTAAACTTTATTCTTACTTCGAAAACAGCAAAATCATTGGGATTCCTCACATAATAAGCATATAGAAGAAGACATATATAATTCAAATTATTATGACAGCATAAGTTCCTCCTTTGGGAAACTTCTTGCTCTCTAGGATAGGGAAAGCAGCACTGTTCCGCATTCAGAGAAACAGTGTGCACCATCGTCTTACCATGAAAGAATAAATTTTCAGTTTGGAGATTCCCACTTTGAATGACACTGTTTGAGTGTTTTCTATACACACATCTGAAGTAAGATCAACCCATGGAAGGAAGCTGTCCATGTGAGACAAAGACAGCCATTAAACTTGCCCAGGGTCATTTATTTCCATCCATCGATCAACGAGTCCTTTGTTCTGATCGCAATGAAAGAGGGAATCGCGCTGCGCCACATGGGTCTTGTCCTTTGAACTACAACGATTGGCTTTATATTCCTTCCGTTCTCATGCATACCCATGCATGTGCGTGCGTGCGTGCCTGCCACGTTAGGCTAATAAAAGCTAAATCGCAGCTTGGAAAGCACGATTTCGATTTACTTTACCTAACAAATTTCGATTCCTCGTTTGCTGTGACTTCTAGTTTCCATGGATCGATACCTCAAACGGGAGGAGCAGAATTATCAGAGAAATCAAGTAAAAAAAGAAAAGAAAAGAAAAGGAAAAAGGAAAAGATGTGACTTTTCGTCTAAAAAGAGATTATCAATAGCTATGAAAAGAAGTGCCTCTTGACATAAAAAGTGGTGATGATTGGGGACAAGCTACTTATTTTCAAGAGATATGTTGATTGGTTTTCTTTGAATAAACACCAATTCACGTATTATTTATAATAACTACAAATGTTCATAAATGCTACTTTTTTAGAATTCTCTCTTTTCTTTTTTTCATACACGCAACCTTAGCACATTCGAAGTGAAATTCCAAGGGAGAAAATTGAGTAATTGTTGAACTTGTTTCTCTGCTACTTTTATGTATATCCCGGAAGTATATTGATTCTAAACTCGATAGCAACGATAGTGGAAGCAAATAATTATTTAAGGATAGTGACCGTTAGCAAGCATCAAATGATCAACAATCTACTACTGCTTCTCTATCTTGATCAGCAATCAAATTTCCCCAATTGAAACAAAATCATCCACATTCAAGAGAAGTTACTTGATAATTTTTTCCAGCTTTCTGAGAACTATTTTTCGTTTTTCCTTTTAACTATATCCAGACTGCTTGCTTCGTCGCTTCACTAGTATTTCTGCCGATGTACACGACGAATACCAGTCAGCTCTTAATAGCTATAGTTTTTGAGTTACAAATCCTTTAACATAATACCGAATCTTGGTTAAGGCCTCATCTAATCTATGGCGCAACATGTTATGAATTTTCGGGTATCATAGCACTGCACCCATCAATCCACATCAACCGCTGCTCGACTTGACATTGGTCAGAGCATATTCTCTTTAGATGACAACTCTTCTCGAATGTAATTCTAGAGACAACCTCAAGTTCGAAAAGGTTGCATGTTATGTGCATAAAAATGACGGCTGCCACAGATGTCGAAACTGAAAATTACGAGGAAATTCCTTGAACACGCGACTGCGCAGAGCTCACTTCCAAGATAACGAAGGCACACTTTATTAGCAACATAGAAACGAGTTCTCGTTGCAACAACGGAGGAAATGTAAGTTGCGACATCACAATCGTGGATCCTGAAGTAGAAAACTACTGCGGGAGCTTGTTGAGTTTGCGGTATCGAAACTCGGCAAACGTTTTGGTGGAGTACTTCGCCGGGTTCTGATCGTTGATGAGCTCCGGGAGAGGCCCGATCAGTGCCTCTTGCGGGGTGCACAAAACACTGCCCACGACATTCGCGTCTTTTCCTTGTTCACCAAGCTCCTATGAAGGACACTTTTGTACTTTCCATTGCTTAGAACCTGCGACCAGCATCCCTCGTAAGTGGAACGTAGGAAATCTTTCCTAGAAGCAAATTCACTGTTTTATGCATTTTACCTCAATTTGATCGCCGATGTGGCAGAAAAGAGCATTGGGCAAGTAATCTGCGGCGAACCAATTGCCGTCTTTCCAAACTTGGAGACCCGGGACATCATTCGGGACCAGTATGGTGACTGCCGACATGTCGGTGTGAGGCTCGACGCCTAGGGCCAGCTGAGGTTGTGGGCAGGGTGGGTACAGGTTTATTTTCATCTCTAGCTCCATCTGGTCACCTCCCAAACTTGCTTTCAAGACATTTTCTCCAGTCCTAGGCCCTCGGAGATCAGCTCCAGCAGCACCTCTTTCACTTTCAGTATCTCCTTGTTGTATTCTTCAGTGACTTCCCTGTGTCAGACAATCATTCATTTGTTATTATAGAAAGAGAAAAAGCCACTAAAAATCCCAAATTTTGCCTAAAGTGACAAATTTACCCCAAACTTTTTTTGACATGAAAAACCCTGAAGTTTGTTAACCGTGACACATTTACCCCAAACTTTTATTTGTGACACAAAAAACCCTGAACTTTCATTTGTGTGACACATTTACCTCAAATCATAGGGGCATTTTGATATTTTTACTTTTAAAAACTTTTTTACTTTTTTTTTACTTTTTTTTAAAAAAATTTTCTTTGTTTTTCTTCCCTCCACCGGCGTCCGGCGGGCCACCTCCACCGGCGTCCGGCGAGGGCCACCCTCGCCGGCTTCCCTCCGCCATGGTCGGTGGAGGGAAGAGAGAAGAAAAAAAATTAAAAAAATAATAAAAAACAGAAAAAATAAGACGAAAATGCCTTGAATGGGGTAAATGTGTCACATTTGCAAAGTTGTGGGTTTTTCATGTCACAAAAAAGTTTGGGGTAAATTTGTCACTTTGGGCAAAGTTTAGGGTTTTTGATGGCTTTTACAAAGTATAAAAGCACCTACAACATCCATTTTCTTTATAAATAACTCTTCTCTCAACTCTTTGAGGATGATAAGATAAAGAATGAGCATCACAAATACATTGATTACGCTGAGGTGGTGTTTAGTTGAACTTAAGAAGATAGTTTCTCTCTTTTAAAACCGAAATTTTGAGATAAGTGCTATAGAAAATTGCAATTAGAAGTCGAAACGATGTGGATTAGGAGTTTATTATTACGTGTAACCAAACATCACCATATCGGTTTTTTTAATTGTATCGTATGGGGGTTTCAAAAGGAAAGTAAAATTTATCGTGTAGTAAAGAATAGTTGTTATCAATAACTTCATCTATTTTGTTGTATTTGCATATCGCGTTTATCTAGAAAAAAGTGAGTTTATTTTTACAGATTTTATATGACCAAACAACCTATGATAAGACCAAACTGTCTCTATTAAAACATCACGATTGATCTGAATCATCTATTTTTTAAACCCGTCATTCTTAGTAAAAACTATTCATACTCGGTGAACATATCTACGATATGGTAAAAGCTTAATGCAAATAAAAAAAAAAAAAAAAAAGGCTGCACTGTCAAAGATGTTCCCAGTAAGATCTCCTTCCCACGAGTGTAATTAACAAAAAAAAAATAATCAATTTAACCAAATAACAATTGATTAACATCCTAAGAAAAGACAAAAAAATGATAAATAGATTAAAGTAAAATAAAATTGAAGAGAAATTAAAATAGACAACTTTAGAATTTGGAAAATATAAAAAATTGTGGCGTGGCCCACATTATCTTTGGGGCTAGCGATGGACAGCTTGACCTCATAGAATCGGTACTTCCGTGTCCCCACCAGAAAAAAAGAAGACTTTCCCAAATAGGACTTCCCCGACACGAACGGACCGAGACAGGGAAGACTTTCCCAAATTATGAAAAATTCAAAATTTGTATATTTTTAATAAATTTACTTTGCTTAATATTGCGAAATATTTAAAACTAGTATATCTATGATAAACAGAATGTAAAAAATCTTAAATTAGTATATCCGTCAACTATTATGTGTCATATAATTCAGGAATTTCACGATAAAATATAATATAAACTAACCAGAGGGTTATCTAGTTATTGAGAGGCTAAGGCCTGAGACTCTAGTGCTCATGCTTCAACCAGACTCTAGTGCCCATACACAGTTCCTTAGTTGCTCATGGTCAAGTTATTAGCGTCCAAATAATATATGTCTTAACAATGAAAAATAATTTTCGGTTCATTTTTCATGTTCCAGCCATGTAGCGAAAAAATATTATCATTTACCAAAATGTGACTTCTCGGAAAATAATTTTTAGAAATGACATAATTTCCGCGTCCGTTGGAAAACATTTTCTTCTTGTTTTCCGACCCAGGTCCATAAACGCGGTTGCTATATAGATCAACCCTAGTACCTGTAAGAAGGCGGGTGTCGAGGCCAAATCTCATGCTTGACCTTGCAAGATGGATGCATGAAGTGGAAAAAGTAATCCACCCACTCAATCTTTTCGTCATGGTTCTTGGTCATCTTCGTCCCGTACCCTTCGAAATTCCCTTTGGACGGATCGTTCGCGTACTTCTCCTTCTCCTCCTGCGGGAGCCTGAAGAACTCACGGCCCGCCTCCTGCAGCTGCCCGATCAGCTCCGGCTGTATCCCGTGATCGGTCACAAGGAAGAATCCCCAGTCACGGCACGCCTCGTGGATTTCCCGGATGAGAGCGTGGTGGGGCTGGGATAGCAAGATCACCGGCACGGTGACGCCCTCCACGGCCGGGCTGTTCTCTGGCTGCTCGTGGGAGGGGGCGGACAAACTGGGCTGGGAGCCTGTCGAGGCCGACCGAGGCCAATGCCTGAATTCTCTCCACTTCCATAAGGTTTTCTTCTTCTTTTTGGGTCGGACTTCTGATGGGCAGTTTTGTTTGGTTTTCAGTTACCGCAGCACTAGGGTTTATCGAGTGACTCGGGCATACGTTATGCAAATATATAGGGACTGACATCCCCTAATTTCCCACTTAAGTGTTTGGTTTTCTTTACCGTTTGGTCTACTTACCGTACCACGTGAGAACGTATGATCTGTCTAACTTTCAACGGAAATAAACAAAAAGAGTTCTGTCATCAATCTGAGACAAAATTATAAAAAAAATCATATTACAATTATAGCAATTCAGTTCTAAATCTTTACAACAGTCAAAATTGGTTGGACAAACTAAATTGACATAATTACAAAAATTTTATGACTGAATTAGGGAAAAAAGATTTAGGATTGAAGTGTCACAACCGTAATAAGTTTAGGACTTTTTGATAATTTTCCCTTCAATCTAGCCTTTCACTGCATATCATGTAACAGTGCACCATACACCATAGGAATATATGTCCGATGCTTGATGGCCGTGAGGCCATCTAGATCTCTTCTTTTGACATGCCTAGGGCCTCTACGTGCATTACATCTTTGCCTAATTCTCAAGGCATCGCAAATTCTGAAATACAAAAGGGGCTCGTAACAATCCGAAACAAGCTGCTAGCTTTAGATTTTTTGTTCTTCTAATTCTTTGGTACGGAAGCATTTGTTGCTTCTCCGTCACTTTCTTAATCTCATCGGACAACGAATGAGGGAGGAGTTGAGAATCCAGAGAAAAAAAAAAAAAAAA
Source organism: Eucalyptus marginata (assembly GCA_014182565.1). Classification (NCBI taxonomy): domain Eukaryota; kingdom Viridiplantae; phylum Streptophyta; class Magnoliopsida; order Myrtales; family Myrtaceae; genus Eucalyptus; species Eucalyptus marginata. The sequence continues at coordinate 46,251,570 of CM024590.1, read as the reverse complement.
AGCAGCATACTTTGGTTTCCACTTGCTGAAAGATGATTTCCCAACTAAACGAGGCGACTTGCATGATTAAAGATGCTTTGTCATGTGACAAACCAACAGCCCGTCAACCATTTGAAGGTAAGATGGCACTTAATTCATCCGCCAAGTCTCTTCTGTGTTCAGTGTGAGACACCAGCGGTAGCTGGCACATATGCTTAAGCTTGTTGAGAAAACTTCTTAATATGTTTTGAAAATTGACAGAACTTTTCATAAGTGTTGGCAGAATATGATAAAAGTATTTTCAGGTGATATTCTCAGAGGAATGACATTTAGACTCTATTATCTTATCAAGAAGTTTGTTTCGGACTCAAGAAATATAGAATATATAACGCCACGGCTGATCTGACTTGAATTTCTTTTCTAGAAGGCGTTGATTGTTTCCAATCTTGAAAAATTGAGTAACAAAGAAATCCACTCAAAGCAAGGATCTGTTATTTGATTTACATTATCCAAAGACAAGATATCATTTCCAAACAAAAAACTCTACTTTTGTAAACCTAGCTTTGGTTGTATGGGCGATTGAATCAAATGGAGATTTTGATCTGGTCACTCAACAACTACCAAATCTTTTTGAAGCGTTCGTGTCCAATGGATTATTTGGAACAATGATCCTCTAAATATTGTCCAACGGTTAGTTTGGAACTAGAGCAGTATAAAAGGACATTGTGTGCTGAAGAGACAACAAGATTGTAAATTTGAAATTCCAAAGTTCAAAGAGAGCTTCCACTTTACACACTTGTCTTCGTGAGCTTACAATTGTAATCACTTGAGAGGTGTAATGGTATCATAAATGTGTGCTTAGATGTGAGATGGTGAGATCTATCTTTTGGGTATAAGTAGCATCAGCTTTCGGTAAAAGTGTTTGGATATAAGCAGCATAACTTGACTGTAATCTCTTATTAATTCTCTAGTGAAATTCAACTATTACGCTATTTGGGAAAATGGACATAAGCTTGTAATGAGCCGAATCACTATAATTATTGTGTGCAAATTTCTCTATTCCTTTGACAATGTATTATTTTTTGTGATAGCATACTGCACACAAGAGAATAATATCTTAGCTTTGTCAATCCATTCGGTACTTCTTCACCAGCTTCAACTTCACAGAGAGAGAGAGAGAGAGAGAGAGAGAGAGAGAGAGAGAGATATGCTTCACCCCTAGAATACCGAAAGCAGCCAAATGAATGAGATATGAAGCATATCTATGGAGAGCCAGACCTGCTGTATCCCCTGACACTGACCCAGAGGTTGTCATCTTCTATTTTACCATCCATCTTCGAGCGTAGCGAACCCAAGGAACTTAAAGAACAACCACTGCTTGTCGGAAGCGGGACTATGCAAGATGCCTCTGGTCAGTTTGGAGCTACGATTCTTCAAATCCGAGACACGAGCAGAAGAAGAATGTAGCTTTAATCTTCTGGAAATTAAGTAAGAACCATTTCAACCACACGTGGGTCTGGTTCAAGAACCACACGTGGGTCCGGTTCAAGAACCAATTCAACCACATGTGAGTCTGGTTCAAGAGAAATGTGAATGACAATTTTATAAGGGAGCACGGGGCTATTTCTATTTAGTGCCATTGCTCGATTTCATCCTCCAGTATCATTCAAATTGCGAATACTCTGTCATTTGCACTGATATAAGTCTGCTGATGTATTTCCTTAATAAGTACATGGCCAATAATAGATACCTGGCATCAGTGGGAAAATGATTTCGAAGTTAAGTTGTCGCCTCCCTCCTTGACTCAGCCAAATTTGTACAGTGAACCTTGGAGTCGTCCTGCTTAAACTTTATTCTTACTTTTGAAACAGCAAAATCATTCGGATTCCTTGCATAATGAGCATATAGAAGAAGACATATATGATTCAAATTATTATGACAGCATAAGTTCCTCCATTGGGAAACTTCTTGCTTTCTAGGATAGGGAAAGCGACACTGTTCCGCATTCAGAGAAACAGTGTGCAGTGGATGAATTTGTCGAATCCATCGTCTTACCATTAAAGAACAAATTTTCAATTTGGAGATTCCCACTTTGAATGACACTGTTTGAGTGTTTTATATACACACATCCGAGATAGGATCAACCAATAGAAGGAAGTTGTCCATGTGAGACAAAGACAGTCGTCAAACCTACCCCGACGACATTTATTTTCATCCACCTATCAATGAGTCCTCTGTTGTGATCACAGTGAAAGAGGGAATTGCGCTGCGCCACATGGGTCTCGTCCTTTGAACTACAACAATTGGTTTTCTATTCCTTCCTTGGTCGTGCATAGCCATGCATATGTGCGCGCAACGGGCATGCCCGTGGGCTGACAATCGCAGCTCGGAAAGCGCAATTTCGGTTTACTTTTCCTAACAGATTTTGATTCGTCGTTTGCCGTGACTTCTAGTTTCCGTGGATCGCTGCCTCGAACAGGAGAAGCAGCATCATCAGAGAAATCAAGTATAAAAAAAAAAAAGGAAAGAAAAGACAAGAGTCAAAAACTGTGGGCTGTAGTACAAGGAAAACACTAACTTCCACTTTTAATGGAGGGTAAAGACTAAAAAGTAAGACAAGAACCACACTTCATCCTCATATTCAAAGGAAATAGGTTGCTTCCTTCGAGATTAGACTTAAAAAAGAGAACTTCAAAGGAGGGATTTTTTCAAATTGATATGGGTAGAAAACAACGTTGGCAAAATCAGGTTGAGCCAGGAAAACTTAGGGAATCATTACGACATCCTAGTGATTCTGAAGAAGAATAGGAAGATTTCGGACCCATCAAATGAGGTGTGAATATACCATCAGAGAGAGAGGTACCAAGAGCAATAAGATTCCTGCGAAAGCGACGAGTGCCAATGCATGAAGAGGCCGATACTATGGAACACACCACCATGCGACACAAAAGGCGCAGTCTCTTCGATTGATTGCGAACTTCAGCGATGCGAAGCCGACAACATTCTAAATCCACGAGTAAGACAATGAGAAGAAGTGTCAAGAACGTGGATTCCAGCCCGAAGGAATCGAGAACTGGCAACCTTGAATTATGGGCGACGCATGCCACTCCTGTCACAAACCCATCGATAGTTGCAGATTGAGGATGATTTGTTCTAAAAACTTAAATTGTTAGATGAAAACAAGATTGATTATTTAAATATTCCAACACTCTTCCTCACACTTAAGCTAGTCTAGTACTAAGGGTGAAAATTTAATTAGGGAGATAAATGAGACTTGTAAATATTTGAACCCAATACCTCCATCTCTCATATCATGTCAAAATAGACTCTGAGTTTGAGTATGGGTTTCGCTTATCCTTTAACTCTAGGATAACATTTGTATTTATGGAGTTCATATACTAGCTGTTACAATAATTACATGGACTAATTCAAAATATTTTAAATTTTAAATTAATCCGTTATAGTAATAACTATGATAATAATTACATGAGATAGGAATGGGCTAATTCAAATATTTTGAATAATAACTAAATGATAAAAGCATTAAATTACTCAAAATATTTTGAATTTGAACGAGTTATGCATTGCTGTCTTTAACAAACCAGATGGTGATGGCAAAGTTAGTGGAAATTCAAGGTTGAAATTTACTTTTTCAAGGAGATTATTTTTTGGCCGATGGTATCACGAGAACCAAACCGGCAACGCGTTGAAATCAATGGCTTCACTGTTGCTTAAAGTAAACATTTTGTACTGACCCAAACAAAAAGGTAAACATTTTATAACCTTGGAGCGATCCAGGTCTCCGTTCTCTCCTTTCCTTATTTTTCCCAAAAGAAGGACTCATTCGAAAAGTCTTCTTTTAGTTCTTTCCGAGGAAGTTTCAAGAGGAAGGTAATGAATCGACCGAGAACTGTCACCATCTGCTGGTCAATACACGAGATTAAAAAAGTAGGTGCCCAAGTGAAGTGTAGACATGTCAGTTTTGCACTAGTCCACTCAATTCCCGCCACATGTCAATTTGGATCCACTTATCAGATACTCTCGCATTCCCTCTCTTTCAATTATTAGTTTTACTTTTTTTCCTATTTTTCTTCTTCTTCCTATTTTCACTCCGCATGTCTCCTCTCTTTCTCTTCAATTAATGTTTTTACTTTTTTTCTTCTTTCTCTTTTTTCCTTTTTTCTTCTTCTTCTTCCTCCTTTAGCGGGATTAAGTTGATAGTGAGTCTTAGTTGAGGCATTTCCTTCCCGATAAATTTGAGCCTCATTTTTTGGATCTAAGCTCAAGTAAATCCTAGATTTGTGATTCAGAGCTCAACTTGTCACGCCCCAATCCTCAGGCATGCGTACATCCCTTACCTTGGTCGATTTTAAAAGCGATATTCCAGGACTACGTATCGCGGACCCTATTTTTTTCATGCACAAGCGGAAGCATATATTAAATCCCCAGACAATAAAACATTGGAATAGAACAGTAGGACTAAATTTCAAATCTTTAAAAACATCCACACTTATATACATTGCAAACCAGTGCATGTATATACAAGGTGAACTAGTAATTCAAATCCAACTCAAACTCTTTTAAAAACAAGGTCTACAAGTAGGGGTGGGGTTCCACAAACTACGATCCTCATCCTCCTCTTCATCATCCTCCACACTCCACCTGGAGCCTTGACTGCGCACCGACTTTCGAGATCTTCAAAATCCAAGTTTGCTACATCTAGGGACCTGAAATGGTTATTCAATAACCAATGAGACAACGTCTCAGCAAGTTCTACCCCCTAAGACTCGATTAGTAAACCAATACACCTTAGGGCCTTATGCACAACACGAGTCGGAGGACTTACCTTGGCCTCGCCTCAACCTCCGCAAATCGGTGCAGCTCAATAGGCACCCAACAATCTCAACAGATCAAAGCATCGATCAAATCGACCTAGTCGATTACATGTCAGCCGGACCCACTCTTGGTCATTTCAACTCAATCAATTCATGACATCAATTCAAGGCAATGATCAATCGACTTAGTCGATTATATGTCACTCGGACTATCCCATGGTCAATTCAATCAATACTATCTATAAAGTCCAACAATATCAGGACTGCTCACTCTAAGCTAATAAATAGATAGTATAGATTGATCTAAGTTGATAAAGTTAAGGTATACTGCTCTCGTTAAGCTGACATATCGCCCACAGGCTGATATAGTATACCAGTATACTGCTCTCGCTAAGCTGACATATCGTCCGTAGGCTGATATAGTATACCCATGATGCTCACTTTAAACTGATAAAGTGTACTGCTCACGCTAAGCTGACATATCAGAGCCCATAGATTGATATAGTATACTATCCAACCATTCAATCCATTATATCTTTTATCATTCTCGATAAAATAGTCGTGTGTTGGGACACGATTGGCCTTAGCCAAAATATTATAATTTCATTTCCACCAAACCCACCATTTTCTGTAGTCCACCAAATTATTTTTGGCATTGTCAATCGATGTCCGGTTATTCTTCAATTAACTTTCCAAAATTATTTAAATTAGGGAATAAATCCTAAATTCACAAATAAATCATTTCTGCACAAAATAAATCTCAATTAAATAAACGGACTGCACCACAATAATCAGCACGAAATTCCGGTCACCAGCCATCCTAGTTGAATTTTCGGAAAAATAAATAATTAAATAATTAATTTCGAATAATAAATAAATAAATATTAAAAATCCAATTTAGGCCCGTAATGCCTGATTGGAAGCCGAGACGTGCCCAAAAATTACCGAGACTCGTTCAATAAATAACATGGCATGTTTACTTGCTAATGTCTATTCCTAACCACCTAACATGCATCATTAAGTCTTTAATTTAATTTATCTAAATTAATCTAACCACCTAATTGCATTTAATTAAATCTAACCAACCTTTAAGCATCATTAGCAAACTAAGAAAGCATTAGTGAGTAAAACTCACTTAGTTAAAAGCGGGAACAGAAACACCGCGACAAAGGACCGAAATCGGGCTTTCGACAACACCGGCGGGCTTGGACCGGACTGCCTTAAACTTGGGCCCAAAAATCTCAGCCCAACTTAGATTTGTTCTTGCACTAGACTGGGCTCGCTCTTGGGCTTGGGCTTGGCTGCGATTGGGCTTTCTTCGCGGGCTGAACTTGGGCTAAGCTTGTTTGGGCCAAAGACTCACCAATGGGCTGCACCTGTGGACTTGGGCTTAACTAAATTAAACCAACTTGGGCTTAGCTTGCTAGGCCACTTGGTCTTGTGGGCTGAAGTTCACTTGGGCCAAGTTGGGCCGAATCCCAATGGGCTGAACCACGGGTTTGGCTTGCGGGTGCGAGAGGAGAGGAGACGGCCCGGCTTCTACGGCAAAAACGGGCCAACCGGAGCTCCGGCGAGCTGGTGGTTGGCAACCGATGGCTCCCGGGGGTCTTGGGGATCTTGTGGGTGGATGGAATGGGCAAATGAAGGGCTGAAATGGGGCGAAACAGCAAGAAAACGCGAAACAATCTTGGAGGGCAGCTTCCGTGACGATCCGGCGAGCGGCGGACTCCATCGGCCGTACGGGACTGGCGGTGGCTCCGTTCGGGGTGTGGTCGGGCTTGTTGGAACGGTCTGGATGTCCTCTTCACAGCGATAGGTGGCTCTTTTGCTGGTTCATCCGGGAAGACCACTTTTAACTCGAATCTTTGACGAAAGGTCGGCTGGAGCAGAAACCGGAGGTGGCGCGGGTGGAGGTGTGCGACGGCTGCAGCTCCTTCTGCCGGTCTTCTTGCTGGCTTGAGGGCTTCGAAAATGAAGAGGAGAGGGCCTTGGATGGTGGAGAGATGAGAGAGAGATGGAGATGATAGAGATGAGGGAAGAGATAAGAGAGATGAGATAGAGTTGAGGTGGGGCCTTGCGCTTGATATTTTCCAATCTTGCTCTCCAAGATTCATCCTAGCCAAGCAAAATCCCTTGGCCTCCAATGATCCACACCAACCAACACCTCTCATGACTTCACTTTTGGTCCATTTGGCTAGGGGAAGGGAGAGTTACGAATTTTGCAAGAATTGTCTTCAATTGGTGGCTTGATCCACTTCAATTCCATCTCAATTGGCCTCCATAAAATCCATCGGTCATCCATCGACCATCTCGACATTTTTCCTCACCAATATATCCATCTTGCTTCCCAATTTTGCTATAAAAAATAATCACTGGCTTTTTCTGCATAGAAAGACTCGGCGATGACTTTTTCCCAAAAAGTGTCGTGTGTCAGAAAAATCTTTTGAGATTGAGTCGACACTTCTAGAATTTATTGTGACATGACAGAATCTTCAATTTCTGAAATCGGACTCGAATTGGCGGTTAATTTCTATTCGACGTGTTTTTAGCATGATCTAGACTACCAGGTAACTTTCAGACATTTTTAGTGCAAATAACCCGTGGTCGATTTTTTTCGAGCCATTATGAACCCACTCGATTCATTGGTGACTCTCGGTTGTTGTGAAAATCCCGAGGATCCAAATACAAACACAAGGTACCAAAACAATAAAAAAATCAGTCTAGTGCCGGTCGACGAGAATTTTCTAATTTAGTGGTGTCACTCACGATTAGCCACACATCTCAGTCGAACCGACTTATCTCTGATCTTAAATCGATTTATATTTGTGTCGTAATGACCTCTAAAGATGGACACAGTCGAGAAGCCGATTCTTGGTCGAATTCTCAAGTCTATTTGCCTTAAAATTCTTAATGGCTTCCTCAAATAATCTAGTTATCTCAAGAGTGATCAGCTCTGAGAACAGCCCTATAGGCGCGTCAATGAAATGCTCGATTTATCCAGTAGAAAACAGTGTTAAAATTCTGGGATGTCACACAACTTGACCTCGAATCAACAGATTTGAGTTCGACCCGTGGTCGGCGTAGACAACAAAGAAGGCAAAGGCAAATGCATGGTTCGTTGACATGACAGAGGGCCTTGAGCTCTTGGCCAACGCCGATGTCAATGCCGAGGGCACAAGAGGAGTTGGACAGGGACGTGGCGATGCTAGAGGTCGGAGAAGAAATGAGAGAAGATAGAGGCGGAGATGGAGGCGGATTGCGGAGGTGGCGGGCAAGAGAGCATTTTGAAAAAAAAAAAAAAAGAGAGTGTGTATTCACAAAGAGAGAGGAGAGAGAGAGAGTGAAAGGAGGAAGAAGAAGAAGGAAAAAGTAAAAAGTAAAAACATTGACCGAAGAGAGAGGGAATGCGAGGGTATCTAACAAGTGGGTCCCAAACTGACACGTGGTGGACTCTAAGAGGACTAGTGCAAAGCTGACATGTCTACACTTGGACACCTAATATTTTCTCGTCAATACACGTATAGAGTCAATAGTGAATGGAAATCGGGGCAACTAGCACAAGTGCTCGAAAGATCTCCATGTTTGCGCATCGAGAATTCTTTATGAATGTGAACCGCTATTACTGCATTCTTTGCGATATCTCGATGCAAAAGTTGGTCCGGCCAAAAGATTGAAACGTTGGTCTTCATATAGGCAAGGCCTAGAGGAGGACATCTTCGTCGGGCAAGTAAAAAGTGCAAAGTGGAAGCCCCGAACATCTGTCGACTTCCAAAACACATAAGCCTAGTCCAAGCTCAACTCGCCGCATCTGCTGAACAGCAAGTTGCAATTATGGTCGAAGTTTTGATCATTTATGAAGCACTAAAATTCTTTGGGAGTTTTTGTGTTGTGTCGGACACTTCATTACGTATTCGACATTTTCCGACACTCTTTAACATTCGGTCAACTAAGTATCGAAAAAATCGACACTTGGTCAAACTCTTCGATACTCAAGTCCGAAATTCTAACGTGCGAGTTCGGAATTTCGACACATCATTCCAACGCACAAGGTCAATTTTAAAAAATTTTAATAAATGAAGGGTCGAATGTATATATGTAAAAAATAAAAATAATAAATGGGGAAAAAAGAAAAACATAATCTTCTATTCTCTTCCGACTCTCACTTCCCGTGACACACAATTCATCTCCCAATTTTGTTTTTTCCATTTTCTTTCAACATTTTTGACACATGAGTTCAAAATGTGAATTGTTTTTTTCCTCCAAGTTTTATGAATTATTGGAATTGAGTTAGATTTATTAAATTAAAACAATGAATAATATTAACAAATGGTGAATTAATTTTTTTAGGTGAATTCATTTTATGCTCTTTTTTATTATTTATTTGTTTGTGAATTTGATCAAATTAATTTAATTAAAATAATCATAAAAATAATAATTTATCATGTATATGTAAAAATATAAATTTAATATACAAAAAGTTTCCAATATATCAAAAAATTTTATTTTTAAAAATGCCGTATCGACATATTATATAGTATTGTGTCTCATATTACTATCACCCGTTAGTGTTGATATTACTTAATTGATCATGTAATAATAGAAAGGAGGTTCAAATCACGTAGTGATTGAAATTGAACTTCTAATAAATCAATCCATATCGAATGTTTGACTTAAGTGACACGACCTAAAGAAAAAGGTAAATGTCGGGTGGTTACGTCAAGCCAGCAAAAGTGTGATTTAAGGGCCAAAAAAGATTGACGAAGAACAAAAAAAAAGGACCAAAAAAGAAGGGCGTTAACTTTTCCCGCCGCGCCGTAACGGGTCGTGAATCCGACGTGGCGGGAATCCGATTATATGTGTGGAGAGCAACATCCTCGATCCCCGTACCGGATAAAATCAGCAAAATAGCCACGCGAAAACCCAACGAAAAAACGACACCGATCCGACCGTCCGTTTCCAACGACCACTCAACCGCCATCCGCTCGATCGCGAGAATCCCCACCCCAGGTCGGCCCCTCCCGCGGACGCGCGCGGCCCCAGGCGGTGGCGACCACGCGCCCGCAAAAGCAAAAAATGCGAGAACCGGATCCCTGCACTGTCAGTGAGTCGGAAGTTCGTTGCGAATCGTTTCTTCTCTGCTCGGGCCGGCCGTGGGCGGATCTTCTAGAAGCTTTTTGGAGCTCCTCGATGGCGGAGCCGAAGCGGGCCTCCGGCACGGTCAAGTGGTTCAGCGCCCAGAAGGGCTTCGGCTTCATCGCCCCCGACGGCGGCGGCGACGACCTCTTCGTCCACCAGACCTCCATCCGCTCCGACGGCTTCCGCACCCTCTTCGAGGGCCAGCTCGTGGAGTTCGCCGTCGAGTTCGGCGAGGACATGCGGACCAAGGCCGCCGACGTGGCCGTCCTGGACCGATCTCGCCGCGGCGGCGGCAGCGGCGGCGGAGGAGGAGGAGGAGGAGGAGGAGGAGGGAGGGGTTGGTACGGGGGAGGCCGGCTCGGCGGCGGCGGCGGCGGCGGCGGTTACGGGAGAGGTGGACGTGGGCGGAGAGGGGGAGGTTACGGTGAAGGATACGGCGGCGGCCGCAGCGGAGAAGGTCGTGGTGGGGGCGGTGGCGGGGCGTGTTATAATTGCGGAAGAATGGGGCACTTGGCGCGGGATTGCTACCAGGGAGGTGGCCGTGGTGGCGGCGGCGGCGGTGGGAGAGGAGGAAGAGGATACGGCGGTGGCAGAGGATACGGCGGTGGCGGCGGTGGATACGGCGGTGGTGGTGGAAGGGGTGTTTCAATTGTGGCGAAGAAGGGCATTTAGCCAGGGATTGCCCTAATGAGCAGGAATGAGCGCTTCTTTGTTCATACCGTCTGTTGTGGCTCCAATTTGGGATTTGGGTAAATTTGCTTTGTATGTCTTGGTGATCTGGTGCTGATGTTCATTGAGTAAAGCTTTCTCTCTTACATTCCTTCTTTTGATATTAAATTATTGATTTTACTGTCATTCTTTTACATTAAGATTGCCCATCGAATTGAATTGTCTTCCAGTTAGTTTAACTGTATTTTAAGTGTACAAAATTCTGAATTTGATGGGAGTTTGGTGGTTGATTAGTTATTTTGAGCCCATTCCGAATTCAAGTTCCTTAGCTTTTGCTAGACATATACATTTGCTTTCGGATCATGCACTTTCGCTCTCCCAAGTTCCATTTCCTGCTTTTATGGCGGTGGTGACTTCATTCTTATTGTCTAAGTTTCAAAAATTTAGTTTTGAGGCTATGTTGTCTCTTTAAATTTCTAATGTTGGTGCTTCATCAATATTTTTTTTCTAGTGTGAAGAGATATGAAGTTGTTTCGAATCTTTTAACGTGCATGTTTTTATACGAAATGTGGCCAATTACACCCCAAATATTATTAACACATTGAAGATGTTCTTTTGGAAACTTCTTGATGTTTGCTAGTTGTAGAGTGACATGTTTGTTCTCCTTTTACAATGAGAAAACTCATTGTTAGTTGTCCTTAACTGTAATGGCATAAAATTCCTTTTCTTTGGTTGTCTTTTGAGGCTTCTATCTCCCATGTGTCACTTTCATGAAGTTGGTTGAAGTTTATCCATTCCGAAAGGAAGAACATGGACCAAGTCCATAAAATATGCGGCTACTTGAGTTCACAGAAACCTTATCTTGTTCTCATTGGTATTGGGTCACAAATTTGACATCGCGAATCTGCTACCTTTATCGCCATGTTTTTTTTAGGATACAATTAGTCATGGGCCTTCTCGATTCAAAAGGTTGTGTCTGTTTCTTGATCTTATCTTCTACATCCAAATGTTGCTTTTACCTCTTTTTGGTGGATACTCTGCCTCTTTAGTGGGAAAACCGCCACCTTGTATCTTGTATAGCCTCAGACTGAATTGAGAACATTTTATTGTTGGAATTTTTTGAGCTCGAGGCCCTCCTATGCTAATGTTAATTTAAATGAGATATTATGCTTAAAAATATTTAGCTTCAGATTTCGCCATTAGTTGCTTAGGCTAAATCTGGAAAGTGGCTTGAAATTGACTCCCTTATGCTCATATGTTTCCTAGGAGATGGTTTTTAGGAGGCATGCGTTTGCCGTAATGGCCTTGAGAGAAAGATGTTGTCACTTGACGCTAGCCGATTTGGGAAAACTACTGCTGCATTTATTGCATGACACACCAAATTGCAGACCTTAATATGGCAACTCATGCTTAAGCAAGTGCGAGATTTTTGAACTAGAACATGAACTAACATATTAAGTAGATCGATTGAAACAAAAGAAATATGGCTGAAGTTTCTGTACAAATTTCTAATTGCTGGGTTCATCCCTTTGCTGAGACCTGCCACGTTGCCACTTGTAGGCTCTGAGCTATCAGTAGCATTCTCACAGCAAGAGGAGCTAGTTTTATATAAGTTCTTTGATCAATTTGTTGCTTCTCTTTACTCTCTCTCTCTCTCTCTCTTTCTCAGAGACCTTGCTGTTTAATATAATGTCCTTTTCCCATTTCTTCGGGGGTGTGTCGCTGTTTTCTTTTTTAAATTTTTTAAATTTTTTTTTTGGGAAAGTGGGGAGGGTTTCAAACAGAATTAGAGAGCTATGTAGGATTAGTTAACATGTTTCATGTCAGACGACAAAATGGAGCCATCTAACTAGGGTTATCGTTCGAAAGATTTGTTTCTTGACTTATTTATAATGATTCAGAATTGACATTTGAAGCTTAACTTATCCAAAGACACGGCATTCGGAGCTTACAAAGGTACACGTTAAAAGATTTTCCTGACAGGATAGCTTTGCCTGTATTTTACTTGCTAGTAGCATCATCTCAAGACGATGTATGCAGTAATTCGACTAGGATAAAGAGTTGAAGATAATTAATGTTCATTTGTTCTCTTCGACTAGGATAATTAATGTTCATTTGAAGCTTAACTTATCCAATCTGTGCATTCTCATAATATTGGCCTGGATTTATGCTTAGGGTATTAATTCCGTTTAATTTGGGATTAAGCTAGTCTTTCTTTACTTGGTTTGGTAGATATGTTTGCTTGATCCCTTTGGCGAGAGTTGCTGCTGGCCCAATCATCTGAGTTGTGAAATCAGGCCAAATCTGGGAAATGAACCCAGATTGCTCTACGTAATATGTGATTGGGTTCCCCTTATGCACTTGCATTGGGTTCACCTTATGCACTTGCTTTTCCACTTCTCTTTCTCCACGATGGCTCACCTGGCCTTAGTTGCTGATATGAACCCAATTCCCGTTTCTGATAAAATTGACACTAGCCATCTTTTCTTTTTCCGGAGGAGAATTTACAACATTGGGGAATACAATCAACAACTCTTTATGGTGAGTTAATTATCCGCCCGAACTACGTGGTGTGGATGATTAAACTCAAAACCTTTCGGAAGACCCGGTCTTGCGTACCCGTTGAAGGATCATATATATGAAATTTGTGAGGAATGCCGACACGTTATCTTTTGTTGCATCCATATATCCTGGGAAATCAGAATATGCTAAGATTAGGGGCACTAGTGATTTTCACTGATCTGTGATCGTTGTAAATTTTTAAGTCCGCATCAACTCTAACTTTCTCTTGTGAATTAGTCAGTGAACTGCAAATGTGCTCCACGCACATCTATATGGACTGTGTTATCATAGCAATCTTTTCTTTGCTTGCATGATCTACATGGACCGGTTTAAACAATCCCCATCGGCCCCTTTGCAGTGGACGAACAGATAATGATCATGTGTTCAATGAGAATATCCTACCGACAAGTCTCGCTTAGTGCTTGCTTGCGTTAGTACTTAATTAACTGAAGGCTCGTGCAGATTACCGAATTCTAGGATTCACGAGGAAAGAAAGTGAAAATGGAACGCGATATTATGTGCAGATGTATGCTTGGTTGGGCATTGAAAGGAGACGCACTCTTACAGATTCTTTCGAATGCGTAGACTGTCACTGTCCATAAATGGATTCAGATAAAATTTGGTTCTACATGGGAAGTATCCGAGGCCTTTGCATCCTGTACGGATCACCGTGGGTTGTGCGAGTCTCCCAACCTAGCACATACCGGGTAAATGATCGGTAATAATCTTTCTCCTCTTTATAAGGAATTAGTAATCTCTTTAGAATAAGACACGAAGATGGTGGTGCCACATTAGTGGCCTAATGACCCCCTAGACGGCAGTTTAACAGCTTATTAGATTCGAAAGTCAGAATGAATCAAAAGATAGATGTATCATATTGATGATGTCATAAAGTTAAATTTGTAACAACTTGAGTCTCGCATTAATTGGGACAGTTACTATTGAGTAATTTATCAATCACATACTTATCCGATCACCACCTTATGTAATTACTCGGAGTACTCCTTTTAAATGTTTGACTCATGTGAAAAGGATCGGGTCATTGTAAGATTAGTTTTGAAAAATCCTAAATGAATTTGATCAAATCTTAATAGGCACAAGCTTAATTATTAGAATACTTTTCTAACTTGTTTTGGTCGGTTTAACTGGCCAATTCAATCAAATAGTAGTTTGGTTTCGAAAATGATAAAAAGAACATATCTGTGAAAGGTGTTCACAGATATGTTAAAGAATAAGATCGTGAGGCTCGGCCGAAAACGGATGATATCTCAAGTCGGGCCGTCACACGTGCCAAGTCTAGTCAGACGAGAGAAAACGGTTTGCGATTTGCTTGGGCCTAAACATTGGGAGTTTGAAGGAGATAAGACCGCAGTTTGCAGAGTCCAATCCTGTTCCCCGTACAACCGTGAATAATGCATTTCTGCACGGGCAACTTCTGCAGGCTTACAACACTTCACTTTGAAACTTCCGTGGGATCCGACCCGACCCGACTTCCTTCGACAATTCATCACCTCTCTCTCTCTTTTCTTTTTCCCATTTTCTCGATAAAGTTATGTTCACTAATTACTCCACTCTTCTTAAGATGATTTTGTCAGGGGCATGTCATTTCAAATGCACGATCCCCAGTATAAATCAAAAAAATAGATTTTTTTGCCTTCTCTTGCCACTTCGCATTAATTGTATCGCTTGTTTACAATAAATTTGAGATCGATGTGACTCGACATCTTTTAATACGCATTTTCTTATAAAAAAAACCCTCCTTTTATTGTCGGCAATCAAATTTCGATTCACATCCTACATGGTGAGACATGATGATCTAAGGGGTCGATTTCTCGCGACAGTTATATCTATATGTGGTCCAGGACAAGCTCAAATCAACCTTTGACAGCATGCCAATCTATCCACATCCGCTCCTAATGTGCATCCCTCCCAACAACAAGCTTATTTACCTGTAGCACCTGGTAACTTGACACTGCACCATGGACTGACAAGACACTGTAAAGCGGGGGACGCCCCATGGGAATAGAAAAAAGAACAATGGCCGGTTGCTCTTGTCCTCCATTAATTATGATGGTTGCTGATACATGGAGAATTGACCCTTTTCCTCTTTTCTGCTAGATGATTTCATGAAGACGACAGGCACGCAGCGACGCGTTTGGTCTCAAATCGCACATGATGTGTATCATGATCAGGGTGGCAAGTGAGGAAAGCTCGCGAGAGGACCCACGCGATGTGTTCCTTATCCCCACGGTTGGTATGGCGGGGCTTGGATCGAGATCGAAGATTTCGATTCCTTCGCTTCACAAGGCAACGCCCACAACGTCTCCAAAACGTATCATTGCCCAGATCGGAGTGTCGGGTGTATTAGGTGCCTGCAGATGATTGGTGCAGCGGAAAAACAGAAATTGGCAGACATCTGTTTTATTTGGAAATATCATTCCGTAAAGTAATTTCGATATGACTAATACAATCTGAAAATAATAGTCTCATTGGCTGGAGCGAGAGTTAATTTCGACAGCAACAGCAATCACTAACCAAGGAGAAAAACGATCGCCATACCTCATCCAACTTGCAAGTACAGTCGGTGAAACTTCAGTATGTTCAAAAATTGACATCACACTCACACTAGAAAAAGGGGTAAAAATCGAAGAAAAAGCGTTGCTCCAATAAGAAAAATGGGAAAGGAAAGAGTGGGAAAAGGAAAAGGGAGTAGAACTACAGTAACAGACCTTCCCGACATCAACATCAGATGATGTTTAACCACTCTATAACCTTTTTACGGTTCAAGAGAGATTTTCATTCAGTCCGCCCATCAAACGAATCCATATTCGGGTCCCCCCCCAATTTGATCACGACGTTACAACACTTTGGTCAAAAAGTGAGTCTTCATCTGATCGTTCATGAACCCGGGAAAGCAAAAAGAAGGGAAGAGAGACGTAGCGGAAAACATTCCACGACAGTGACCAAAGCAATCCTAGTCTCACGAGGCGCTAGAAAAAATGACGACGGCCCCCCCTCGTTGATTGCTCATCATATGCAATGACTAGACCCACGTTTCGAATTATTGTCCTCCCTCTTTGCTCTCCCTATTTTCCTTCTTTGGGATCGAGTTAAAGATGAAATCCTCACTAGTCCTTCCAGATACCAATTGATTCCCCACTCGAGCAGTAACCAGAGATTGCCCAAGTGTTTCCGGTGACGATGCCTTTTCGAGTTGTGGAGAGGGGGGTGGCTTTACTTTACTTATGAACGTGGATGGATTCATTGCTTTCGAGTTTTGCTTCTTTATCCATGTGAGATTGGGGTGTGGCCAATCTTACTTTTCAGTGCTCGAAAAAGTGACTTTAACCAGCGAGGGAGGGCGTGTCCATGGCGAGCCCACACTCCCATGTTCTTTGCTCCTTACCGATGGAACCCACCATGAAATGTCCACCCTTGATTTCTCTTTCTTTGCCTACTCCTTAGGCCTGTCCGAGCCCCAACGTGCATTTCCTCGAAGATGTCCGGAAAAATTTCGTAGTTTGCATTAGTTTTATATCTAGCAATGATGCCCCCATGAGGCCGATGGAGAAAGAGAGAGCGCCCCGGAAACGATTATGATTAATTCGACGGCCACTTTTCCTAAAAGATGAGGTTTCGGTGGAAAAAGAGATCATGGTTACATTATTCAAGCACGTCTTTTAATCGACGATCGTATGTATTTGCATAAAGGTGATTGTGGTAATGTTTTTGCCCCCAAAAGTTAAACGTACGTTGCTCTCTCGACAAACATCCACCTCACGGCATGAGCGACGACAGTGAAAGAGCACCCATAAAGTCGAAAAACAGATGCGACAGTCGTTACTCTGAAGCCCAAAATCAAGTTCTCATGAATTCGAACGCTAGGGCCACCCCAAGAAGAAGGGGCGCGTCGAATTAGGCAAGGGGGGTTTGGCTTTTGATGATGTTGGCTTACGATTCGTTCGTAGCTGCTGACATTACTCAAAGGCGTTAACCAAAGTCAATTTAGGGCCTAACGTGATGGGCACACTCACAACTGTAAAGCCGATGATGGATGGGCGCAAAGAGATAAGACAGCATCACCCGGATTGATTTTCCATGGCATGCAGTGCTGGTTCTCGGCATGTCAATGTCACAGGTCATCCAAACACATGAATCTCTTCTTTCTCACTTCACAGAAAGTGAGGCTGATCTTGGCATGTGAAAAGCGAGCCGAAAGTCTAATATCCTTCACGAATCCTTTCTTGCTGTGGCCTCTCTTTTGTTTTCTTTCTTGGGTGTCCATCTCTCTCTCTCTCTCTCTCTCTCTCTCTCTCTCTCTCTCTCTCATTCTCGGTTGTGTTCAGCTTTGGCCTTTTCATGTGGCCTTTGTGGACCTGTATTGACTAGAGGGAACTTTCCAAAACCGATTTACTGCGAATGAACTGCTACCGTTCGATCGAATTTCACCTTTGGAACTCCCCCAAGACAATCGCGAAACACTTTGCCTATTTTGGAAATTAGGTGATGCGAGCGGCAACCTAAATGAGGTGACCCGAAACGTCGTCCGTTCTTGATTAGCTGTTAGAGGGATAGAACTTGTACTGTGTGCATAGTTTCTTAGCTCCTTCAGCCAATCTCGACAGAATTATAGCTATCCAATTTACTATCTGCCATCCAGGAGTTCTACCAAGTGATTTGCAATAATCCCTGATTACAATACCAAGAAGATCTTGTCATGATTATACATGCGCAAAAATTGATCTCCAACCTGAACCAAAGTTCGAGATTTTCTCAAACGAAAGACTGATGAACACACAACTATAAAGGTGCTGCTGAAATACAAGAAGCCAATATAGCACCTTGTCTGGACCCCATCAATGAGCATAGTCTTACAACCGAAAAAAATCAGGAAAAGAAGAAAGTCGAAAAAAGTTACAAATGCCAATCTCTTTACACACATATGTATCCTGTTAAAAAAAACCCTCTGTTTTTCTTCCCTTTTGCTTGCTCCAAAGGTGGGAGAATCTACTGATGATGAACTCAAGCTTTGTGAGGAGGGCACTGATAACACTTGGTGAAGAGACCAAATGTGTTAATCTGGCGAATGAAGTTGAGCATGCTCGCCCACCCTCCAAACCCAAACCCCACCACCAGCACCCACCCCACCACAAACATGTTCAGAGAGAAGGAACCAGCCCAACCTCCCAGGAATGATGGTGGTCTCTCCACAGCATTCTGCGACAATCCAACCAAAACCGAGATCAGTTAGTGATGAGGAATGAAACAAAGCAAACAATTTAGAAAGTGCCTGCAATATCACTAATGTACAAAAAGGAATTTGCCACTGAAAGTTTGGTTCCAATCAGTTTTATCTGTCAATTTAAAGAGCGAAGGTTGAACCTCTCTGGCCGAGGGAGAGGAAAAAGTGACCATGTGAGCCATTGCAGGGATGATGTAGACAGTGAAGCTGACAAGGAGAGACCCGACAGTTGAGTTGATGGGACCGAAGAAAGGGAAGATGATAGCCAAGAACCAGATTGGGATCACCACAGGGAGTCTGGCCATGGCCCTCTTGAACATGCTCTTTGTGTTGTGCACTCTTAGTAACTTCTCCCACACAAAGTACAGCGGTGTGCATGCAAACCCAAATGTTATAAACTGCACAAAATCACCGACAAAAAAAAAAAAAAAAAAAAAGATTAAATCACGTCGTCGAAATTTAGGAAACTCCCTTTTTCTCTCCCTCATGTTTATTGAGGTAATTTACTGATGTTCAACTACCAATGGAGATTAGCAAGATCTTAGAAAAGAAAAGGAGATGGACCTGATGAATGAGCATGAGGATCACAGCAGCGTCTCTGAACCTGGTTCTTGGGAGGAGGGCGAGAGCATTGGCATGCGTGAGGAGCCCGTCCCCAAAGGCCCAGTAGACAGCTGAGGCTGAGGGTAAAGTCAGGGTCAACACATAGAGTGTGGCAATCAAGTATATGAGCTTGAATTTCTGTGGCTTCCACATTGCATGCATGATCTCCCTGCAATTTTTTGTAGTTGTTCATAAATCCAGACTAACAATCAAAACAAGCATGACCAGTCGATATTGATACCCATTCTATGCATAGTAGCGGGGTTTTTTCGAAATCACTATTCATCACATGATTCACGTCACATTCAAATTCTTATTAGTCTTTGATCTGGATGAGATGAATTCTCAAATTGTGTAATAATGTCATTCAACATCCATTGAATTTGAATCGTGTAAGAATATTCGAATCGGAGAAATCTGTTAGATCAGACCTATCTCATATAGAAAAGTAAGGGGATGCACGTTGGTCCCCACATAAAAACACATGTTCATGTTCATTTCTTAGAGGATGTAAACCTAGGATATCATTACCTTTTTCAATTGAAACATCATTAATTTTAGTGGGATACTTACACTGTCACAGCATGTCCGCCAAAGGTGTACAGAATGTTGGTAGCTCCAGTGAAGTAAAGAACCATTGTGGTTGGACCCGAATGCGTCACTCCCTTAACCTTTCGATTAAATAACAAAAGAACCATCGGTTGGTCAGTGATTAACCCATTTTATATGCTATTATCAAATCAAGATCAAGCCAAAATCGGACTTTATTAGTACCCATTCACTTATTCTAATCGATTCGGATATTGAAACACTTACGAATGCTGAAAATGAATGACATACCTGGCCATTGATTAGGAAGCAATGGTTAGGTACCATGCAGTGTAAGTGGTCATCACGAGGCCCAAGAATGACCATATTCTATAATTGTGGAATGAAGGGATGAACACAGTTGTTGCGCAACAAGCCCCAAATATGTATGTCCATGTCCTTTTGTCCAGGTTGTCGTTTATGTAGTATATGTTACTGCAACAAGCCAACACCAACTTGTCATGTTTAAAGACAAAATAAGGGTCAATCACACAATTCTTGGTTCTTCCAAATTGATGAAGAGAGAGAGAGAGAGAGAGAGAGAGAGAGAGAGAGAGAGAGAGATGCAATGTAACTCAGCTTAATTTTTATTAATCAACTATGATTTACCTTGCACAAGCTATTAATTGGATTACAGATCCAAATAATAGGAATGTGCAGTTGAACAGGAGGCCTATGTTCCTCCAGTGCTTCCCCAACAATCCATCAAGCACTTCAAACCACTGCAAGTCGATCATGCCAAATAGTAACTCGTCAAATTACGTTTTAAAGTGTGAATTCTTCAATATCTTTTGCATGCAGACTTTGTGAACGAAAAGAAAAGAAGCATAAAGTTTAATGACAAAGATTTGGTTAATTGAAAGTACCTGAATGACATGATTTCTGAAATCAACCTTCTCTCTCTCTTCCTGGTTCTGTACTCGACATAAAGCACACTTATGAGGTAAGCTGTCCAGCTTCCCATCAGACCATAGAACAGCTGAAACAGAATCCCAGACAACATTCCCAGTTGTGAGAATGAATAGGGCAGTGTCAACAGCACTTGAGCCACCTGCATTATGCACAGCAAAGAGATTTCAGAGATCAACTTAGGCATTTATCCATGACCAAGAACAATCAGTGAGGCTGCGTATGGTGTCATGCCTGGTTAGAAGCACAGCTGAACCAAGCATCGTAGACCGAGCCCCCGTGCCAGAACAGGTTCGACAGTTTGCTCTTTGTCGACTTGGAGTCACCTTCTTCGGGTTCCATCTCGACATAGTTCCCAGCGACAACCGTCTCGACCTTCTCGGAAGCCATCGTTTTTCTTCCCTTTCTTCTGTTAACGGCCTTTTCTTGGTGAGAAATATATGAAGGAAGCAGCGGAAGTGGGTAGTGTGCTTACATAAATAGAGAGGAGCTAGTGCATGCCCTTCTTTTGCTCTTTCTGCTTGAATTCTGCTCCTCTGTTGCCTTTTATAAAAAAATAAGGAGCAATAATTGATTAAACCTAAGTGGGGACATGGCTAATGTCACTGCTAGAGTGTCGTTTTGCAGTATTTTTCTTTTTTCGGTAGCAGATATTTGGTTGAGAATATAAGAAAAGGAAAATACTAAAGGTACTAAAAGACTGTAACACTCGTTGAATTTTGATAAAATAATATTTTCTACAAATTTTTGATGAGGTATGTTTTCGGAATAAAAGACCAGGTCGAACTATAATCAAGATTTGGGGTCCAGACAATAGTATGGATTAGATATACGTAGAACTCTAGTATTTGCATACTTTAGTTTTGAACATGATATTTGCCCCCAACTTTTCCAAAAATTGATCGCATCTTGTCAATGCAAAAGAAACTTTACGCAAGTGATCTTATTCGCCATTGATTTAAAAATTACAGCTATCCACTTTTCTTGTCGATCTTATCAATCAATGTATGTGGTTGCTTGTGCAAACTTTTTCTTTTTACACTCATAATATATGTTATAATTACTCTTTTTCTTGTCCAATGTCCAAACTCAAAAATACGCCAAATGCGGAATAAATTGTGATAAAAATAGGTAAATTTGGAAATGGTACCAAACCACATAATTTCTAGCTTGAATGTAAATTAGATTAAGATTCACTCTTTAAAGGGAAATTGGACAAAATGAGCCTGTTTCCCGGAAGAACCTTATCGGGATTGTGAAGAGAATTACCATATAAGATAAAATAGCTTTAGGGTTAAAGGGATTTTCTCCCATCCCCCATGTTGCACTTGTAAATTTCCCAATCCAAAAAATTGTAAAACCGCAAGAGAAATGGCATGATGGGACAAGTTTTAAAGAAGAAGAAGAAGAAGAAGAAGAAGAAGATATCCCCAAAAATAGGTCATCGATCTTAAGAAAAAATTAGGAAAAATGACGATATAATGATGCCAATAATAGTAAAGATGCTTTCCTTTATTTTCTGCAATATCTTTGCATTTTCTCAACTTTTCCATTTATTGGGCTAGTTGGGCCATTTAGTGGGCCCAAACTAGCCCGCACTGCACGGGCGGGGTGGCCCGCCTTTGCATTTCTTTGTGGCCAATATGCCTTGCATGCCGAAATAAAATATGGCGTAGAATTTTGGAGAGAGATTAGGAAAAATCGTTGGGGCGGTGTCATGTAATGGAGGGAATGATTGCCATTGAGGTGGGCTTTTAGTGCTGATCATGATTAGCACCACACGTGTGCCAACTCGCTTTCCAAAAGATGTAATCAATTCCCCATTTTTCCCACCCTTTTTCCACTACTTTAAGATTTTATTTGGGACACTTTGGGGTATAATTATTGGAACCCCTTTTTCTCTTTTTGGTCATTGATTTTGCTTCTCTAATCATGACTGCATATGCATCTAGGAAAGCTCCATCTCGTATAATTTAGCGTGATGTTTGGAAAATGAATGGCACTTAATTCTATGTATGGTTCACCAAGTGTTGCTTCCTTTGCAATGCAAGTTTATTCAAGTTTGTGTTAAACCGAGAATTAGAAGAAATTTTTATACCCTTAAATGTAGAATGAAGAACATCATCCCTCCACTTAAGATAGCATCGTGGTTAGAGGTCAGATCAAGTTTCAATTGTGGTTGGCCAAATAAGGAAAAAAAAAGTTTCAATAGTCAATTTTAAATGTGGAATAGTATGAAAGATTTATCACATTTAAGTATTCACTACGTCTTCAAAATCGATGTTTGCAGATCCTGATAGATCGGAAGTCCTGAACAAAAGCTTGTGTTGGTTGATCTGAGGTCAAGTCATCATTTATCGGCGGCTTTGAATTGAGTGAAGGAAAGAATAAGAAATTCATTATAGACAGTCGAGTTTATGCACTCGTGATCTAAAATTATGAAAAAAAGAAAAAGGAAGACATCACATCTTTTGTAAAATCTGTCGACATCATTCTATTCTTGTGTGAACATACATTCAACATTTTGCATGCGAAGCATATTTTAACTTACTTTTTGTTTCCTAAAAATAATTTTATCAAAAAATACTCTGGAACAAACCTATTTTTAAGGAAAGTAATTTCTGACGTTTGGCTGCACTGCTCAAATAATATAGAAGCCAGATTTCTGTTATATGTCATCAGAAAATTATGAAACACAAATTTGAGAAATGATCTTGCGTATAACCCTACGGCCCGGGGCTCGACAACTAGGGTCTAGGGCTAATCTTGGGGCAACCATGTTCCAGGGTCTCAAGCATGGACGCAACAGTCACGTGCTATGGAGAACCAAGCATGAGCTTCTGGATCCGGTCATATTCTTGAAAATGATTTTAGTCTTTTGAAAGAGAAAGTCATTTTGCGAAATTTAAGTATAGATTTCTCGTTTAATAGTTAAAAAAAAAATTAGATTGACTCATTTTTTTAAGCAATTCAAATATTGAAAAATGAGAAAAATATTTTTTGATGATAATTTTCTTGCGAAACAAATGAATCTAGACTATTGCTAGATAAATGTAAATCCCTTCAAAATATGAATCTACTATAAGTTTTTGAAATGGGGAAAGCATCTATCTTCCTTTTCAAGATTGATGCACTTGAAGAAAATGAGAGGTCGCAACATTTAGGTGAAGATTCGACAACTCATTGGCTAGTGGAAAAGTGTAAAACAGATGGTCCCCCTTTTGTGATTTAGAAAGTCACACACTTTTCAACTTATTCAGATTAAAAAAATATATTGAATTATTAAATAAATACCATTAATAAGCGAACTCCATCTTTGTATTTGCGTATTACTATATTTAGATATTAGATATCAAAAAATCGAATATTTGACGAGTCATGTTCATATATAGATAGATTGATATGAACCTACTCAATTTGTATGACTCTTGTTCAATTTATTAATAGAAACATCATATTTGGATCATATACATGGAAAAAAAAAAAAACTAAAAGAATGTTCTCGATTGGTGATTTTAGCATTGATGACTATCCAATTACATTCAAATTAATAATATATTCAAGCTTATGGTGAATTATCCTTTTAAGAAAATTAGTATAAACTAAGTGAGATAATAAAGTTTCATCTAAAGAACATGAAGGGGTTATTCCTATTTAATGTATGGAGAAGTGGAGAAGGATGGAGTTTTGTGACGATGTGGCTCAACCGCAAAGTTTCACCCTAATCAACTTTCTTAATGAGCCAAAAGCAATAGATTGTCTAATTTGGGAGAAAAAACAACATGAATAACATGACTTTCATATGGCACTTGATAAGTGTCAATTTTTTTTTCAGTTATATAAGTGTCATAAGTTATTTGTAATGTTTTTTTAAGTGTCATAATTTTGTTTTCAATCACTTGAGTGTTATATAACTTTTGATTTGATCACTTAAATGAAATAACTTTTTAAAAACATTCACCACAATTGTTATGCTACATAGGATTTCTAGCATTTGGGTGAATACTACTTCTGAAAAGTTATGGCATTCAAGTGATAGATTGAAAATTATAATACTCAAATGAATACTTTTTTAAAGTCATGACACTCAAGTTAACAATATACAAAAATGATGGCACTAATAATGTCCTTTTCCCTGTAATTTGGTATTTGACAACTAGTCATTACAGAATTTTTTACCTTATCAACAAATTTACCTCCTATCCTTAAAAAAATTAGAGGGCGACATCTTCTCTTGGGTTTAAGGAAGTTAAATGGCAATAATGAGCATAGTTCATGTCAAAACATCGCAAATGATGGGTGAATGAGATGGTTACAACCATTCAAATAGACGCATCTCTATCTCCACCAGATAACTACGTGTTACCTCACCAAGTTGGTAGGTGACCCCTCTCTCTCTCTCTCTCTCCATGAAAGATAGGTGCACAGGAACTACAGGCCAGTCCCTTTGCAATAGGGCAACCTCATGGGGCAACCAAACGCCCCCTTGACTCGGCGTGCCCATGAAAAATTCCATGAAATCATGATCTCTAAGTCTTTACGTGATGATTGGATGATTAAGATAGCTTTGCTAGGGATGATTGAGAAGGAATGGATGATATAACTGAAGATGGAAAGCAAGTAGATGTGGAAATAGAGAAGTGGGTTTCATGTGGATAGGGAGTAGCCATAAGGGTCTAAGCAAAAAGTTGCCAATTGAGAAACACTCAACTTTCTGTTCCCAAATCAATGATTTCGTTGGCTTGGTGAAAGCTTGTCATAAGGCCCATCTTACCATATTCACGGTGTCATGCCCCTTCATAAATGCTATCAAGTACCGCAAATTCATGATGAGGACCAGGCTCTTTTCACTCTTTTGGGACAGTTCAACGGAGAAACAGGGAGATGGTTGAAACAGCTTTGTCCCAAAAAGGATTTTGGGTGAGGAATACGCACGGATCGGGTGTGCAAGTGCAAAAGTTCGGCTTTGCAACCAATCTCATGCTTAGATCCTTCACCGATGTTTTCAAATCGTGCCCAACATGACCGATGAATTTAGGAGAGTTTTTCGAGAGTTTGGGAGTACCTAAAGTTCGGCTCCTTGCATCATTTGGGTGCAGCCAGTCTCTTGTTTAGATTATTCACCAGTACTTTCATTCGTGCCCGATATGGTCAATGAATTTAGGAGAACTTTTTGAGAGTTTGGGAGTACCTGCTTAGACAGCTTCCTGTCAAATAAGTGACTCCTTTTAACTCATTTACAGCAATATAAATTTAGTGACCCATCATATTCCCAAAACACATCCATACTTAATCTAGCTTATAAAACTTATATGCACCTATTTAGCCCACTTCAAACTTTTTGTATATATATGTTACTTGGATAAAAATTTCATATCACAATAAAAACAATATAAGTAAATAAAGTAAAAAAACGTAAAAATTTAAATAAATTTGAATACTTATTAAGAACTAAAAAGTGTGCATGTGTTGTGATGACAGATTCTGTGAGTGCATGCTCTTTCTATCCAAGTAAATTTCATCCTTATTTTTGTCGCCAAATCCAATTATTCACTGAAACATATAATAAGTGAAAGATGCAAAACAACTTGTTGATTCAATATGCGAGAGAACACGACCCCGATTGTTCTAATTTTTCCCCAAATTGATTGGCTTATATTTAAACGCAATTTGGTACTCGCATCCGTTACTTTCATTATTTTTTACCTTGTCAAGATCATATGGATATGGTCTAATAAGATGAAGAGTTTCTTTATGTGAAAATCGGGTTGAGTGAGGGAAACCGTCATTCTTGACGGAGCGAGAGAGGAGGCGCGTGGAGAGGAACGGGTAGGGGGGGTGGGCCGGACTCGAAGAAGAGAGCATAGGCCTAATCTTTTGATTATATGGGCTGAAGGCAGGCTTCGTAGTAGACCCATTTATTTTGGAATTTTCTTTTCAGAACCAATTATGATTCATGTGACAAATTTGAGGACTCATTTATCACTCATTTTAATAAATATGGGTTGGGTACGTGGGTTAGTGACCCGTTTTGATAGCCCTAGAAGAGAGTTGGATAGCCTAAAATGTACTCTTCACTGCGATTTTCTTTGAAGTCCACATTTGACTTGGAGTGAAGATAATCCTTTTTTGTTGGTTCCTTCATGACCAGCTACACACCAATTCGATTTCATTCTTCCACTTAAATTAAGGATTGACGTGATGGGAGAACAGTAACAATTCGAACAATATCGAATTAACGTAGCGGAATAAAATAATCTTCCCTCTTGTGTAAACCTAATAGGAATCGATCTAGTAGAGTAAAATAAATACCAAGCACGTGAACACAAGACGATTTTTTATGTGGAAAACCTCCTCGATGTGAGGAGATCAAAACCACGGGACCGGAGTCCACCCGAAAATCTTCACTATCAACAAAATTGGGTGAACAATGTTCTTCTCTAGCAAATACTAGAGGTATATAGCAGCAAAGACCTCAAGAACATAATTATTGGCAATACACATGAATTTCACAAGAGATCAAAGATAAATCTGACCAAAAACGCAGGTTTTGATCAATCCATGAAAAACCTGATGTAGGCAGCTTCAAACGAAAATCAAACCGTTCAAATTCAAGAAAATTGCGCCATGAACATGCTGACAAAATTTCAGCTCAATCGGACCACGAATCAACCTCTGATACTAGCTTGATGTAAATTAGATATTGCCCTAACCCCCAGATTTTCTACTTTCTCTTTTTTTCTTATTACTACGCCTTTTTGCGGCTACCACTCTAAAGATAGTGAGAAACCTTATTTTTCCATATCACTTATCATACTTTTTTCGCCTCAAACTTTTTTTGAACTCATTGGACTTCCTCCACATAAGAGTGAACCCAACTAACATGACAAAATATAGTTGGAATAAAAAGAGCATGCGACGACTTAAGAACAATGGACGGCACCTTCAAAGCACACCATCTTCGTAATTTTTATACCGGGCCTGGGAGACTTCGTGGTTGGAAGTCATTCTACTTGGTAAATATGAATGTGGATAAATTTTCATGGACGAGACTGTAAGATGGATTGAAAAAGCAACGGCCTGAATTGAAAACAAACTAGAAGCTTTGCCTATTTCAGCTAATCCGAGTTGCATTCTCACTGCAGAAACCATACATAATCAACCACTCATGAACATCGTCGCTTCAGCGTTGCGAAATATATGTTGGAACGAGAGGAGCAGCAAAAGCACATTCAATGTTGACAAATGCCATATGCAGCCGGTTCCGAATCAGCAGCAGAAGTGTCTCATTCATATACTCGATCAAAATAAGCGCTCACCTTTCTTCCCAGCAGAAAATTATCAGCTGCCCCCGGTGCATATAGACTCCGGTCCATGCAATCGCGCATGCATCGGGCCTACTGTGCTCCAGGTGCAGGCGATAAGGTCTCTTTCCCAACAACTACAGAAGAACTGAAAGAAATCGTCGTTACTCAACACGACAAGGCTCGACGGGCTCCCGGCATCGACTATCACTGCCAGCAATAAGCAAGGGAGCGCAAGCAAATGACCTGCTTCAGCTGCCCTGGAGGCTCTTGAAGACTTCGTTAGAGAATGAGTTCTCATTCATCGAACTTGTTAAGAATAATCTTTTCTTTTCTTTTTATGAATGACTATTGAAAAAAAAAAAAATCCGCCAAAATGGAAGAATTCTGCTCCTGAGTATCAGCCTAAGTAGCAGATTGTCCCTTCTGCCAACAAAAAAATATTGT
This sequence comes from Eucalyptus marginata, assembly GCA_014182565.1. Taxonomy (NCBI): domain Eukaryota; kingdom Viridiplantae; phylum Streptophyta; class Magnoliopsida; order Myrtales; family Myrtaceae; genus Eucalyptus; species Eucalyptus marginata. The sequence continues at coordinate 46,223,296 of CM024590.1, read as the reverse complement.
GGGCTTTTAATTTATCTAAGAGAAGGATGTGACTTATACGTTAAATAATAGAAGACGTCTAGGTATTTTTCTACACTGAGAATCGATGTAGTAGTAACCCGGATTCTAATAAGATCTTTGGAATCCAAGAATAGATTGCGAAAGCCAAATGAAGAACGATTCTAAAGGAATCGCAATCTAAAAAGGTTTTTCTTCTGTAATATCTAGAATAAAGTCGCGGATCTTCGAAAAGAAGCCCTCATTTATATCACGGAATGAAATAAGGAGGACAAGAAGATGATGGATCACACCGAAGAAGTCTCAATTCACGGGCTTCTGTCTGAAGGACAGTATTTTGGTCGCTGTCGACCTGTAAGAGGGCCAGAGCCAGCGGCTCTGTTTTCCGGCGACCGCCGTCCTCTGTATTGGTCATCCGTCGCCCTGAATGTTACATAGAACATGGCCCCAGATACCGCTTGAAAGTTGGCCTTGAGTCCTTGACCATCCTTGAGAACTCTAGCTTCCTGTTCTTCATCATCGTCATCGTCATCGTCATCGTCATCGTCATTGTCATCACTACTCATCAATCAACAGAGATTAAAACACATCACGGATGCCTCCTCTTGGCTGTATTGGCGACACGATAGCTTGGAGAATTTAGTGACGGACGGGCCATGCCGAGGGCTTTCAAGATTCAAGCAATGGATTCGTGGACACCATCGAGTTCTTTGGATTCATCGACGTCGAAATAGAGCAGAAGAAGAAAAGGAACTTGGTGACAGTGCTCTTACAAACAAGACAAGATGAATCGAAGACGTACCAACCTTCCGACCTCACTCTCGAGAACCTAGTAAAAGTGTTCCTCGATTGCCTCTGGAACGACATTTTCCATCGTCCGAGCAGCAACAACAATGCCAACAACGCATCTTCTTCTTTTTCGACTCCATGATTTTGATAGCCAATCACTGAGAAAATAGAGAGAACGCACCAGTTGAGATGAGACTGGGGATGGAGGATGATAAACCAGGATGTGATTCAGGAGCTAGGGCTTCGAAAGGACCACACATCAGTTTGTGCTTGTCTATTGATTTGTCTGACTCTGATAGCAATATACTTGTACTTTTATGTAAAATTTAGAGAAATGATTATGTGATAGTTTTTGATAGTTTTTAATCTAATATTAGAACAACAATCTATTATGTACCATAAAAAATTAAATAACAAATAAATATAAATTATCATGAGGTCCACTCCTTCAATAATTTGTGACTCATAACATATTGTTATTCTTATAATAGCCCAAAGATTATTATGCTAACAAAACCCTAAAATTTGCATGTGCATGCTCGATTTTCAAAAGAACATCCGTCATATTAATTGTTCCTTTTAGAGAAAAGCGAAGTATACAAGTACCATAAAATTCGTATCGCACTATAAACAGGGAAAAGCACTTTGATCTTTAACTTATTTTGCATCTTTGCGTTAGTCAATTAACGATATGACTTGCTAACTATCATTTATAAACTAAAACGCAACTGTACAACATCATATGTGTTGGGATTTTATGGAACATATATAGGCTAAATAAACATAAATGCAGCGAAAGGAAAGATAAAATTCTACTATACATGTTCCTCCAAAGACATTGTTCGTGCATTTTAATCAAAAATCATAATATCAAAGGGAGTTATACGGATTACCTCTCGAAATGCGCTTTAAATAACTTGATTCAGATGTTTTTCAATTCGAGCTCCACAAACGTCGAACTTCTAGTTCAGACACACCACCAACACACCTCAAACAAAAATAAGCTCGCAGGTAATCTCCACTACAATTGTGCTAGCTATCTTGTGGAAACAATTCTCTGCACGTGGTTAGTAACCATTTGCTAACCATATAGTTATCTCTCTCTTTCTCTCTTTTTTTTTTTTAACATAACCCACTCACCCTCTCTCTACTCTATTTATAATGTTCTGGTGAAGTCAACATTTAACTTCCTCTAGAAGCTAGTGAAGTCAACATTTAACTTCCTCTAGAAGTTAGTCTTTAACCTCTCAAAGAAATTATTAACTACTTTTTACATAAGCTACTTCTTCGAGAAGCTGGTCTTTAACTTTTCCACTTCCTCCAGAAGCTAGTCTATAACTTCTCAAATAAATTACTGACTACTTCCTCTAGAAGTTGGGTGAGCAAGAAAATAGTTCTCATGAGTGGGCTGTGTCCGATCTAGTGAATTGGTTATGGTGTGTGACATCTCTAGATTCATCACTAAGCTGGCAGTAAAACTTGCACTAATACATTAGTACTCCCAAGAGAATTGATTGTTACAATCAATCTCTAGGTCCTACAATCATGATTGACATCTAGCAATATGTCATGGCTACCCAGACGGTGTGAATGCTTTAAAAACATAATGAACATGTCAACTTTGGCTACAGTTAAAGTTGTTAAACGAGTGGGTCGGATTGGGTTTGGGTCGGGTCATAAATGGTCCGACCCAAATTGACCCATTAACCCATTTATGCCTAATGTAAATTTTTCGACCCATACCCGACCCGACCCATATCCGACTCATACTGACCCATTTAACTAAACTTAAGAAAGCTTATTTCTTATATATATAAATATAATATATATATTTTTAAAAAATGGTATTGCTAAAATATTTTTATACAACACAAATTTAATGGAAAATTTTTATAATTTTTAAAATAATTATATTAAAAAAATCGAATTTTATTTATTTTTTTAAATTAAATTTTATTATTTTTATTTTATTTTTTAAATATAATTTTTCTTTTCTTTTTCTTTTTATTCTTCTTCTTTGCCCAGCTCGCCGGCCTTGGCGGACTCGAGCCCCCCAATGCCGACGAGCTCGAGTCTCGCCAAATCGGCGAGGCTCGAGCCTGCCGGACATCGGCGAGGCCTCCACCTTGCCGGTCGGCGAGCTCGAGGCTCGCCGACATCGAGGCCAACTCGAGCTTGCCCCTCGCCGGATGTCGACGAGGCCTCCGCCTTGCCGGATCTAGCGAGCTCGAGGCTTGCCGGCGTTGGGCTAACTCGAGCTCACCCCGCCGGATCCGGGCGAGCTCGAGCCTCACCCGACGCCGACGAGTTCTAGTCTTGCCGGATCGACGAGGCTCGAGCCTCCGCCTCGCCCGAGATCCGGCAAGCTCGAGGCTCGCCTGGCCGGTCGCCACCATCGTCGTGCCGGCGACCGGAGGAAGAAGAAAGGAAAAAAAATAATAATAATAAAAAATAATTATATTCGGTTTTTATAAAAAAAAAAATATATATATATTTTTTTTTTTTGTAAAGTTAAAGAGAGAAGAGAGAGATTGTGAGGTTTTGGGTGAAAATGGGTGCTAATTCTAAATCCAACCCATTTAAGACCCACTTAAGACCCATCTATTAAAGTCTTTAATTGTTAAACTCATTTAACTACTTTTTGTCAAAAAACAAGTGACCCATATATGACCCATTTATGATTAAATGGGTTATGGGTCTAACACCCATTTTGCCACCTCTAGCTACAGTGTAATTTAATCCCTCTGTCTTACCATGTCCCGATCAAACAAAGACCATGGACTATTTGTCAAATCACCAATTCGATAATATGCACAAACCTAATTAACCTGCATTTTATACGAGACATAAGCAATTTATTCTCGATTATAACCCCGACCGAGGATTTCAATGCAGTGCCACAATTATATCACATAGGACATCATTATTGTACCTTGCATGTAACAAGGAGACGGATTCCATGTTGCGCACGCGTGTAACTTCGTATGTGAACAAGTTATGACCATCAGGTATAGAGATGGATCAATGAGCCACCAATATGCGTACCTGTGAACCATAGCTATCCAACACACAAGTTATCATTGTGCCTCAGGTCTAAGGATTATTTACACAAGACCATAGCAAGAACGATTAGTCATTGACCCCACTAAAAGCTTCAATGTTGCCAATCGTTCTATGTATGTCACGTTCAGTGAACTTGTCTGCTACAAGCACCTATGTTCTAACTCGGGCATCATAATACCCAATGACTCATGACTCGTCATTACCTTAAGCATTTAATACTTAATGGCAAAGCTAAGAACACACCGGTCTCAACAAGATCATTAATATCCACTCAATGATCCATTGATCGGGAACGGTTTAAAGATTCAGTCTAACTGTGAATCCGTTACGCATATTCTTAACGTCTCAAGAATAAGTCAAGTCGCAACTGATCTTATGGAATCATTCATATAGTTAATTGAACATATGAATGAATACGTATTTGCCATTAATTTGACAACACAACTGAAATCCTTAACATGTAACTATTATATGATTACTTTATGGCATATAATTAACAGTATGCACACAAATAGATGAAATGTTTATTCGATTTTTCAAGCTCCAAGTCTTGGCTCCTGGCACGGGCTAGAGGCCGGAAGTTTAATCGCTTCAACAAGACTGGTGAGATGTTTTACAGTAATTGGATTTCTGCGCTCGTGCATTAAACTATCGAAAAGAAAGAAAAAGGTCCATTTCCAAAAGAGAGAGAATAGAATGAACAAAAAGGAAGGTAAGAACCATGGAATAAACTCAGAGCGAGTGCATTAGGAAAGGAATCTCCCTAGTCTTTGCTCGTAAGCTTCAATTTCTCCTGCAAAAGAAAGAGAAGAAAGTGCACTCGATCCTTTGTTTTGCTCTCCCTCCGCACGTATTCTTCGTCATCTCCCCCTCCTCTTTTCTCATAAATCTACTGATGCGATTCATTGGCATTACGTTCTACTCGTTCCCCATTTCTTAGCCCCGCCCCACGAGCAAGTTCAAGAGATAGAGAGAGAGAGTGAAATGGCCTCGCCTCTCAATGTGATCTCGCCACTTCTTTTGATTCTAGCCATACTTTCAACAGGTAACGTATTGCATTCTCTCTGTATCATTGGATTTCAGGCATAATTTCCGATTTTTCAAAATGAATCCGTGGCATGATCTCAAATTGAATCGCGGGATTTGTCGATTTATTAAGCTTTCTTCCTGTAGCTGAAACGAAACTAGAGATAACTTTTCCAATTATCAGTATAATGGTATGAAAGAACGTAATCCTTCTGTGTTTGGTTTTTGTATTTTACATGTTTATTTCCCATTCCATGCGCCTAAATTTTTCCTAGTCATTCTCGTCATGTGGTAATTAAATGGCAGGACCCGGGTTTTCGGACTCGGCGAGAATCTTCACCATTATCAACAAGTGCAAGGAGTCGGTATGGCCTGCAATCACCCCGGGTGAGAACTTCGGCGGCGGCGGGTTCATCCTGAAATCCGGCCAGTCCATCGTCTTCACGGCCCCCGTCGGGTGGTCCGGGCGGATATGGGGCAGGACGGGCTGCACATTCGACAAGAACGGCAACGGCACATGCCAGACCGGGTCCTGCGGCAGCGAACTCAAGTGCAAGGCTTCCGGGGATCCCCCGGCCACGCTGGCCGAGTTCACCCTCACAGCTACCGATTTCTACGACGTCAGCCTCGTCGACGGGTTCAACCTTCCCCTGGCCGTGACCCCGATCAACGGCCAGGGGAACTGCAGCGTCGCCGGGTGCGACCGGGACCTCCGGCCCACGTGCCCGTCGGAGCTGTCGGTCAAGATGAAAGGCAAGACGGTCGGTTGCCGGAGCGCCTGCGACGTGTTCAACACGGACGAGTATTGCTGCAAAGGGGTGTACGGCAATCCCGTGATCTGCCAGCCTACATATTACTCCAAACTGTTCAAGCAAGCGTGCCCGACCGCTTATAGCTACGCTTACGACGATCCCACGAGCATCTTCACCTGCGTGGGGACTGATTACGTGATCACCTTTTGTTCACCCAGGTTGGTCCGAACCCGTTTCGTAACTTCAATTTGCTAGTAAACCGATGCTTAATTGCCTCGAGATTGATCGACCGATCGATGGTTCCATCGATTAGCCCTAGGGAAATTCGCATACTACGAATTACATGATTTAATTTCGTTTCTCGTCGTGTTTTTCAGGAATCAAACGGTGTGCACGTACCATGACAACAAGCTCGTGTGCAGTGGATCCAGCAACGACTTCAAATCACAGACCACAATATTGGGAATCCTGTCGCTCGTGTTGGCATCGCTACTTAGCTTGTTGAACATGTCTTAAATTTCACCCAAAAAAAAAAGGAAAAGAAGAGAAATTCTTTTCTTTATAAATGGTATTCTTTTCTGATCCTTTTCTTCCTCGTATGGAGTTCGATGGTCGGTACCAAAAGGCGGTCAGAGTTTTTCAACCAATATTGTATTTGCCGGATTTGTCTGTAAATATGAATTTGGTTTATGATTAAACATTTTTTCCTCGACCATTGAGTTATTTTTTCTTTTGATTTTATGCTGTAATTTAATTGCATTTTATACTAATGCTCGAAATGGGCCAATAAGCTAGAAAGGGAATACTGGGCTTGGCCCAACTTCTCCGATATTATCTTGGATGGCCCAGCCCCTCTCCTACGGAAGAAAATGACGTCGTCATGCGAAGAATCTTTTAGTAAAGAATGCATCCTTCCCGAAATACCCAAAAAAAAAAAAAATCAACATGACATTTATTCTGTCTCATATGGAAAGAAAATTGGGAGAGAACAGAAGGACAGAGGAATTATAAGAAAATAACCATAGTGTCTAAATCACTACAAGAACCGTCGCTATGAACAAGTGCGACCTTGGCTTTTTCTAAATAATAGGTGATGAAATTAGGTGGGCAAAATTCATCATAAAAAATTACCAGTAAATTTTTTTAATTAAAAGTGGACGAATTCATTTCGCTTCTTCCTTTTACATGTGAGTGAAGCAAGGTATCTTATCACGCACGGCGATCGGGATTTCTAATCAATTATTTAGGTATTGCACGGACAAAATTTTAGAATTTTTAATGAACTTTTCTTTTAATCTTTTAGCAATGATAAATAAACAACATAGTGCTAGTTTTTAGGTGTCTTTATACAAATGTTCCCTGCTTAGTAATTAAGAGTTAAATCATTACATGTTGTAATGTATAATTCATTCCTGTGGCATATAATTTCACACCAGCGTGAGAGTTAAAAAACGGATGAGTAATTTTAGAGAGAGAAAAGGAGTCATGTGGATAGTAGGGGAATGAATAGATATTGGACAAAAAAGGAAAGAAAATAAATGAAAGATACCGAGATGCAACAAATTCAGAAAATAAAAGGATTTTGGAAGTAATAATCTCTGACTGCATTAAATTTTTAAAATTTCCCATAAATGTTCAGAAAATGCAATTTTACGGAAAGAACTCGAGGACAAAAGTAATTTATGCACGAAATTCCAAAAGTCCTCATCAAAAAAATTTAAAAAAAGCTTTATTAGTTTATAATAAACACTCGACAAAAAGGATTTTGCGTCGCTTCTAAAATCAATTTCTCTCCCTTGCACGATATAAAGCCAGAAAATAGGGGAAAAAGAAAACCAGCGAAAACGAAACGCAAAGCAGACGCAGAGATGGCCGGTACTGCAGCCGCCGCCGGGGTGGCGGAGGAGGGAAGGTCTCCTTCAAAGTCACTCTCACCTCCGATCCTAAGCTCCCCTTCAAAGTGTACCTTCTCCACCTCGATCTCTCCCTCCCTCTCTTTAGCGGTCTTCCAGTTGACGTTCTTTTTTTTCTTTTTTTTAATCTCGATTTTCATCTCATTAACGTCTCATTTTCGTTGGAACGTATGATGCGTGATCGACCAGGTTCAGCGTGCCGGAGGCAGCTCCGTTCACCGCTGTTCTCAAATTCGCCGCCGAAGAATTCAAAGTGCCGCCCCAGACCAGCGCCATCATCACCAACGGTACCTTTTGTTTCTGTCCGAAACGATCTCAATCTAGGGTTTCATTTTCCGTTTTTAAATTTTTTATTTTGGCATTTGGTATCGATCGATGTTCGATCGTCGGTTTTCAAGTCGTATGTTTGGCTGATCGAGGGGATTGGAGGGTGGCCTCCGCTTGATTTTGAGAATTACGCTAGGCCTTTTCCATCGGAAATGGTGGTTTTTCTGTCTCTTTGAAGAAAGTCTTTAACTTGGCCCAGGACATTATTTTGGAGCTTCTCAGATTCGTCTTCTAGGGGACAATTGTCCAGACCACGCTCTTTCCGGCTAGTTAGGTTTAATAAGGAATGCATGCTGCAACAAGGATACCGCCTGATTGTTGTGTATTCTTAAGAAATTTATATATGCATATTTGCTGCTGCATGGAAGCTATGGGCTTGGTGTTTGAGCTCTCTTGATGGGGGCTTTGCGCTATCAAGAGGGGTTTTATTATGCAGACTTTTTATTTTCGATACACTTTAAGCTTTGTAAAGTCTTTTCCGTTAATTAGTGGAAATTTTCTGTTTCTTTGGTTCCTCCAGCTTCTTAAATGTCTTCATTATATTCTTGTGTTCATCATATTCAACCTTCTTCAGAAGAGGAGATTCGTTTGGGTATGTATCGGAAGATCTATCAAGAACAATTGGAAGTTTAATACTCAACACAACCTTATGTTCTTTAGAAGTTGTAAGATAAGCATCTTAGGAAAGCTTTAGACGAGAGTACCTGAGATAAAAAGCCTCAGCAGTGTAAGTTTCTACTTTGAGGAACAAAGATAATATGGGTCATGGGTAGGATACTATGTGAATGCGGTGAAGCATCAAGTTTTGCAATTAGGACTAAGTATGCTTAGGGGTCCTAAAATGAACCCTAATTATGCACACAGAAAGACACTTTATTTCAAGATCTTAGTACAAGGAAAATTAAAAGAACCAGAAAACAAAGAAAGAACTGCTCCCATGTTTGTCCTGTAGCATCTTCTTAGTTTCTGTTTTGAATAATTTGTTATGTCAAAAGTTTATGTAATAAAATAACAATCAGGAACAATACTAAAGACTGACAGCCCTGGAAAAGGTGCTAATTGATGGATTTAAGGAGTAACTGTCCTCCCTGGGATTCTAGACAGCTCACTGCAGTCGAGACAGTAATAGCTCATGTAACTTTTCCTTTCAGAAGAACCATTAACTCGCTGCCTGTGAGCAAATAGCTTATGAACCACTATATGACATATCTTTTATATGTATATTGACATGTTATTACATTTAGAAGAATGGACGAAATTTGAAGATTTAATGCATGTCATATTTTCTTACTGGAAGTATAGAAATCCATAGGATGTATTGGTAGCCTGGTGGCGTATGAAATCCATTTTATGATAGTGATAATTGGAAAGAATGCTTTTCCCTTCTGGCTACTCCCACTTGGGATCTTTTGAGTTTTTCTTAGTCGTATCTAAGTGTTAAATCTTTTTTGAACCAAATATCTAGTTTAGCCATATCTAAAAATAGATGTTCCAAAATCAACGTATGCATTCTTTCTACTCATAGTCCTTTGAGCGCCTGGGTGGAATAAATAAGGAGTTTGTCCTGCTATACCTGTGAATATTGATGTATTTTCAACTAGCAGATTAGCGAATAAATTTCACATACTTGAATAAAGAGGAGCTGTTACCTTGGAGCTCAAGGTTATGAATGATGACGATGTAGGTATAGTAAGATGTCAAGGAAGAGGCTTATTTCCTATTTGAAGGAAGAATTTGAATGTGATTTTAGAAGTTATTTGGTTTTGAAAAGGTTAGCTTAGAGCTTGAGGAGTGTCTCATGAGAAAAATAAAAGGTACAAGTGCATTAGTGTCTGACTAGAGTGGCACAAGATGTGAAGGGTTACAAGAATCTACATTAGGTATGTTCATATGAAACAAGAGAAGATACAATGCCTAATAGGGTCAAATTTTTTAGTTAAGGGAGGAAAAGGTGGGAGATGAAACTCTGGTTCCATGGGGTTAAGCTGATCCTTTTTTGAGTTACTGTCAAGTATATGACGAGGGAGTTCCAGAACTTCCAAAGTAGGCGTTGATTTCAATATGCTGGAGATCTGCTAGTTCTGATAGGTGCTCTCCATCTTAGTCTAAGTTAAATATGTCCGCAAGCAGGTTTAATTGATGCAGGGAAGCAAGTTTCTTGTGATTTTCCAACCTGTGTAACCGAATAAGTTAAAAATAAGGTAATATATGATTGTATTGTTGATTCCTAATGTCAACAAAAGACGGGAATATGATCTGTTGTTACTATTTTAAAAATCACGCTTTTCGTATTCATTATCACACAAGTTTATATATTCATGCTTGTTTAAAGGTTAGTTTGAGAGGAAATAAACTTAACAGATGGGATTTAGCCTTGGGCTGAGATTTCATGCTAACGAGGCATGATCTGCATATCTTTATTTAAGGATTTTGTGTTCATGTAAAAGGGTCAGGCTCTTTCTAGTTTACTGCTTGTAGTTATGTGGTGCATTTGCATCTAGGGCATTGAACTTTTTACTGCTTGTTTGTGGGGGTGCATCTGGTTCTAGGAATTTGAGAGCAAAGGCCTTGGATGAGACGGTCTGATTTTTGCAATAAGAACCCTTTTGTTGGAGGACAATTTCCCAAAAAAAATTGCTGATTGGATGTTTGTTGTCACTAGAAATTTTATTTTACTCGGAAGGTTTCTTTGTCCAATCATCTATATTCTGGCATTTATCTGGTATACTCAGCCATTAGCATATGCTCGATTTCTGCAGCTTATATGCCCATAATATATGAACGGATACTATTTTCAGTTATAATCTAAAATGGTTGGGAGGGTTGAATTCTGGGGAGAAATCTTGAGGGAGTGATCGCATTCAGAAACGATGACTTAACTCTTAAATATCTTGCCCTGGTCTCTACAATATTTTGCAAACTCTCACACTGGAAACCAGTAATCAGACAGAGTGCTGCCCACTGGAGGGCCTGGATCTGTAGGTTTTGTATTTGTGGGAAGTATTTGACTTAATATAGAGTCTCATTAGTGCTTTTCAAACTATTAGAAACACGTAGATGTGGGTGGCTTTAGTCTGACTGTTAGCCAGCTAGAGCGATAGATATTTTGAGCTTCCAATTATTATTTTGTACTCGATTGACTCTTCCTTACTCTTGCAGATGGGGTAGGCATTAATCCTCAGCAAAGTGCTGGTATGTCATGGCCTTTTCCATCTTGTTCTGTTTTTCTTTTTCAGTTTCCACAATTTATTAAAAAAAAAAAAAAAGGTCTGTATGACGTCCATCCTGCTTCTTATTGGACTTATACAAGCAATTTCCTTTCCAGTCTCCGTGAATCTTTTACTAATTTTCAAAGCAGTTATATTAACTAGTCTTGTTTGCTTATAGAAACAACTTATAAAAACTGCAGGTAATGTCTTCCTGAAACATGGTTCAGAGCTGCGTCTGATCCCTCGCGATAGGGTTGGAGCATGCCGATCGCCATCGGTGTGAACACGTTTCTAGTTAATTTTACCTGTAACTTGACATGCTATTGTCCTTGGATATTTCTTCTTGCTAAAACTCCATGATTGAGCTACTGCTATTGGCATCAAACAAGTGAAAATTGTCATGCGAATCACAGATGAGAAACAATAAAGATGGAAGGGTGGAGAGAAACGGGTTGTTGCCCTTTTTCTGGTGGACAGAATTAATTATATAGCCGTCGGTACCGATGTTTTAATGTTGCTGGGAGAGGTGACCCCGATGTGCATTTGTTGTTTTGCTAGTGATTATGTGAGGTTGGTGGGGTTGGCTATGATATTATGAGAGGTGGAGGTCCACATTTCTGCTCACCATATCTATCGTCGGTTCATTAAAAAGTTGTTCAAAGGGGTAAGAGTAGACGAGCATTGTGCAGAATGTGAATCTGATTATGCATGATTGATGGTGGGTTTCTGAAGCCGACCCGTGAGTTAATTTGTGTGTCGGCCCACGGCATTAACTTCGTTGTCCCCTGAACAGCCTTTTCTTGGCATGTTGGCTCGCTGCAGAAGAGGCAGCTCACTCAAACGTCTTTAAGCTTTCTAATTTTGGGACCGGGTGCGGTGGAAAGCAATTTGTCACTGCTGTGTAGAAGCGGACCAGAAAACGAAATCGTGGAAGGAGACGCGATTTTAACCGAGGAAGTACAATACATATTGAATGGTGAATGTCGGATGAGGAAGTATGCGATTTTATGTTTATGCCGCAATGTTCGAACCTTGGCATGTTTAACCAGGCGACCTTGTTTTCCAGGAGTTAAAAACTATGACAAACATGGCTATGTAACTGTGCGATGGGGACATGCCTCTGAGCAATGATGACATAGGAGGTAGACTTTCTCGTGTTATGTCAACCCAATCCTTCCAGAACGAGGGGGGAGAGAGAGAGAATCAGAAAAAGATTATCCTGTCCTATCTCTCATGGCAAAGTAATAGGAATCAGGCGCACTGTGGGTCGATGGGCACAAGGTTCTCCGGCATCGGTGTCTGTTGCCTAGTGTAGCCGATGTTGCGCTTGTAACTTCTCTTTGTAGCCAGTGTTTTTGACTAATTAAATAAGTATGAACAATCTGTTGTTTTCCGAGAGAAGACTGGACATGGGCTATTTCTCATATAGCAGGCGCGCTTTCATTGTGCCATAGATGAGGAATGGGAAGTGGCTGATCCATGACGCATCGTGGCTTGATGCGGTCTCCCTCGGCTTATAAGTAAGAGGCTTGCGAGTGATTCAAGTATCGGAGATGGCTGAAATTACCAGGGGATTTTTAGTCAATGCCCTTTAAGATCAAGGGAAGTCAGAATTTGCCTATCTCAAAAAGCTCAACTCCATCACATGGATCTTGACAGTTTCTCAAGAGTTAGCTGGCAGGAAGACAGGACATTTTGATCCATTAAAGAGAGAGAGAGAGAGAGAGAGAAGCCAACCGTTATCCAAGCCTTTTCTTTATTGATTTTGACAGCCAAATGTTTTGGCCTAGCCAAAGGGTACTCAGCACACCAAAAATTCCACACAAAAAAAAGTCACCTTAGAAAAGAGAGTAGGACGCACGTTTCAGAGATTGGAACTACCCAAAATTGACGGGGAAAAAGGGGTGGCTGATTCATGTAAATTCACAACGATGCGACTCCCCCTTAAAAAAGAAGTCGCGGAACATTCCATGGAGGCGTTAATTAGTATAAAAAGAGGAGGGTTATAGTCAAACTAGAGGATGAGATCCAGCTGGTCATCTTACAAGATCCAACGAAAGATTAAAAGGAGAAAAAGCGCACGTCCCGGCAAACTCATCGGCCTTCCCGTGAAATCCGCTCCTCCCTCGTTCTTGCCCAACCGAAAAGGCAAAAACCCTTTTTTCTAGCTCTCCAATATTCCATTCCATCTTCGCAAGCATCCGTCGCATTTCCATCTTATCCAGTCGTTGCTTCCTTTGCGCATGCTTGTCATCTCTTTTGGTCAATAATGATCTTTCGATCACTCAAATCGGCTTTCATGAAACCGGTCGAAGGTCTTGACACCTTTAATTTTGTCACGAGATTTCATTCCTTATTTTAAGGTGCAGAATTCGATATGCAATCGATTTAGATTAAATAGACGAGTTATTTGGAAATTCACATATGAAATTTCTCTTTTTTGTTTCTCCAATCCGACCTAAAATTAAGTTTTATCTCTAAAAAGATGTCCATATTCATCCTACTCAACTTAAAGGACGAAATTCGGGAAACATCTTTGATGTGACGACAAAATCACGACATTAATTAGGCAAATATGTTTAGTGGGGTAGAGGTCACATCTATGTTGATCTCCTATCAACCTAATAGAGATCTCTTGTTGTGTACGAGAGTCACGACATTACTCATGAGTCATTCACATTAACTGTATAATGCCCGACATGTCAAAACAACAATAGTTAAGTTCGAACAAAACAAATTGACATTTTTTGAGGTAGAAAGATGACCCGGCATCTAAAAAAATTAAGGTATTCAATAAGCTCAAAGGATCATGGCCCCCAATTCTTTTCAAAAGGCGTTGCGAGCTCGATTTCAACATGTATCCGAGTCACTCTAATGACTTCGATATTTCATAATGTTGTTAATAAATAAAACCTTCACCCATTAAAATAATATAAGAGAGTGATAATTAGCTTGTCATTTGACTTCTTCGTGCGATATTTTTCTATAGTCTAAATTTACTTTTTTTAATCTTTTAAATCTACCTATTAAGATGCAATTTTTGACGTCATTAAAAAAATTATCTGACTTTTCCGAGACGTCCCAATAATTACAAAAAAAGAAAGGTTCGATGATCCTATCAAAGTGATTTAATTAAATGGGTACGTGAGAGCCATTCTTCGAGTGGTCCCCCACCATCTTCTTGTCTTTGGGGTTTATTGGGTACGTTCAGGTGTGTGGATGCCATACAACGTTGTCGTCAAGCTTTCGTGGTCGTTTTCAAATGGTATTTTTCCTACTCTTTTCCCTGACGTCGGGAAACAATTTCGGGGTCCGTCCATTTCGATAATTACCAATTCCCTCTCTTTTTTTCCTCTATCATTTTCAATTCAGCTTTTCATCTGCTCCCACTAAAATGGGACCTGTACCTACTAATGTATGACCACCTATCTCTAGTTTTGATTAAAAAAGATTCGTGAAATTGATATAAAGGATGTGATGATTCATCCATACGCTCGAGATATTATGTTATGTTTCTTGTCGGCATAAATTAAAAGTAAAATTAGCGCATGGTATATTCAAAGTAACATGATAAGTTATAATAGAGTAAGCGAACAAGCGAGTCATATTAGATATCTAATTAGAGTCTATCACATGATAAAGTATAGTGATTTTACAAACGAGCCTTTCTTTTCTCTCTTTCTAAATCGAGAATTATCATCCTTGTATTGGATATGCTCGAATTCCATTGTTCCTTTTTTTTTTTTTTTCCTGTGGGGGGGCCTTTCCGCTTTGCTTTGGAATAAATAAAAAAGTGTCGAAGCCACTCCAAGCAGAAACGCCAATTATGTCTCTGCCTCGAAAAGGAAATGAGCATAATTATATGATGAAAAAGTTGGTCAATGGGAAGAATAGAGGGGCAAAAGCGTTGCTACAAAGCTCAAGGAAAATGCAAAAGAGGAGATATTTATAGAGAGAGAGAGAGAGAGAGAGAGAGAGAGAGTTGAGGTGTGGGGGAGACTCACCTCTTTGGCTTTTTGCTTCTTATTCCAACGGCCATCTCCGACTCATCTTAGGGCCCTGGTTGGTAGTTTCATCATCTTTAAAGCACGGAAAGAGTGGGGTGACAAAGAATAATCTTGATGACTAAAGTTCACTTTATCATTTATTTGGTGACCTCTTTTCCATGCTTTTATCAAGATGATGCCCAGAAAAGGAGCATAGACAATGATTTTCCGAATGCTGCCTCAAATTCAAAGGGGAAAAATGATCTAATCAGTCTTAAATGTATTGTTATCAATTCATTCTTGAACTTGTCAATTTTACCAATTTAGTCCTAAATTTTTACGCAAAATTTCGCTGTAATTTTCACAATCAATAGTCGCTGGAATCATTGATGCAAAAGTCCATTTATTGCCGGTTATCTTACATAGCACAAGATCACGTTTAGAGATTTTTCAGCGAAGATTAATCGGAAGATCTATATTGGAATTTTGCACAAAAGTTCGAAATTAAATTGCCAAGTTCGTGACTGAAATTAGGGATAAGCACACTAGATCACCCAAACTAGGACCCGCGCAAACCAAATCAGACTGGCTGGTTGGGTCCGGTTCTCAGAGGGATCGATCCAATTCCCGGTTCCATAAAAATGGAAGTGGTGATTAGCGGTCCGATTCCCAATTTCAAGGGGGAACCGGATAGAACTAGAACTGGAACCAAATCAAGCCTGACCAATCCCCTTTTTTTAAAAGATATATATTTTAATTTCTTAAAAAGAGTAACAATTCTTGACCGGATTGATCGGACCGGTCCGATCTAGGTCCTAATTCCTAGGTAGAACCGGATCGGATCGGGAATTAATCACCTCTAGCTGAAATGGCATTCGTACAAAAGGTTGAGACCGACTGGACAATGCCCCAAATCTAAGTATATTTGCGTGCTTTAATGGCGCGCTATACATTGAGCAAATCAATGCTAATTAGCAAGGACCACAAGAACCCGCCCTCCACAGTTTAAAGCTCGTACTCATAATTAAAGTGGAAAGAAGGTACTGTACCTAGATAGAGAAAAAGAAGAAAGATCTTCATTAGTCTTGGAGAGTCGCTGCTTAATTGCCGTCAGTTTCGTGTTCCTATGAATTACGCATGATCCAGCGAGGAGTCACCCATGTTCGATTATGAGGCGACATTTCTAAGATTGGAGTCTTGATTGGAGCCCCATTTTGTCGCCTCTTATCCGCTGCATCGCACACGCGATTGTTTATATCAGATAATCACGGTCAAAGAGACCATCACGAGACATGATACAAGCTGGTCTTTGCATTAATCAAATGCAGGGGAAGGGCTGGTGGGCATTATTGAAATGCTGCATCCAGCCAAATCCCTTGTAAACTACATCACTTCTTCCACCAAATCAGAGGCTGGAGATCAGAATTAAACGCTCCAAGCGCGGGCATCAAAGCACAGAAATCAGCAGCCACTTCAACCCAAGCAAAGATGAAAAATGCGTAGCTTCCCTGTACAGCAAGAAGAACACTTGCTTCTCCGAAAAGCGACGGCCGCCCCCACCCTTTTTCGTCTCAACCTTTCTCGCCAAAGGTGATAAGCAGGATTAGCAGTGATACGGGCATGGCGGTGAGGTTACATCGAGGGTTTGTTCCTTCTCGGGAAGTATGACAAGAGTTCTTGCGGCGCGGGAGTAAATGGTAATGGTACGTATACAAAAGTTGGGTGTAGTAAATTGTTCATTGCCCGGAAGTTCTCACGTTGGTTTCCCGACACGTCATGAGGTTCTTGTTCCTTCCGCAACAAACCAAACCGTTTCTTGCAAAGATATTTAGTAAGAAAGGCACTTCCCGGTAGGAATACCAACAGGACAAGGAAGGAACTGTTCAATGTCCCCCCACCACAACAAAAAGTTCCAAGCTGGAGACACATTCCGAAGCGACGACAAAAGAAAAAGAGAGTAGCTGGAAATAGGGACGATCTCAGTCTACAGACTTCCCCTTCTCTCTCTCTCTCTCTCTCTATCTCTATCTCTCTCTGGGTTGTGTGTGTTTTGCTTGCATGGCCATTGGGAAGGCGAGTGCAAAGGCCATGAAGAGCAAGAACAGCTGCTGCATTCTCGGCTACAGCAGCAGCTCCCCGAGCCCACCGCCGTCCCCGCCCCGCGCCTCCGCCGTTGGGCCCTGCCGGAGGAGGCTCCGGAGCAGGCCCAGCTTCGCCGCCGGCGTGATCCGGCGGAACGCCAGGTGCCTGGCGGCCCTGGCCCTGCTCTACCTGGGCGGGATGCTCATGTGCGTGGGCCCCTTCTCTTCCCTGGTGGGCCTCCTCCTTCCGCCCCCTGGCTCTGTCTACCGTAGCCATGAGATCTTCCACAAGCTCTGGCCTGATATACACTCTGATAATTCTTCTGCAATTGAGGTCTCTCTCTCTCTCTCTCTCTCTCTCTCTGTAACTTTGTTTGAGTTCTTGTTTGTTTGCTTTTGTTCTTTTTATGCTCTTGTTTGTGTTTTCTTTTCTCAAATGTTCTGTAATTTTGTTGTTTGTCTCATTGGCCAAAATGCTGGTGCTGAACCCGTTTTTGTGGCTCTGTGGGAATCAAATCAGCTTGAAACTTCTTGATTGGGAAAGGGAATTTGAAAAGTATATTTTTTATTTATTTTTCTTTTTTCGGTAATAGCTTGCTGTTTGCTGTACATATCAATATCGCTAATGTAGTATTGTTTTAATTATTGTCTTGTGCTGGATTTCATGTTCTGGAAAGATAGGAACTTGTTCGGTCCATTTACCAGTATCACTTCTGGGTTGTTTTACTTAGCACAGTGAGAACTTGCAGATCACAGAGTATGACCATAACTTTGCTACTTGCAAATGTTTGAGTCAGTCTGTTCGAATCAAATCGTTGTTCATTGGACAAATTGTGACCTCCGTTTACTTTCAACTGCATCTCTCTCTCTCTCTCTCTCTCTCTCTCTCTCTGTGAAAGATAACCTTGTAATCCATTTGTATTGGTACTTGAATTCTGTCTTTTATGGAACTTGTTGCAGTTGGAAACTCTTTGGACATATAAAAGGAGGCTCAAAGAGCAAAGGCCTTGTTTAAGTACAATTGTTGGACAGCATTTTGGTCTCGCCACTGGCACAGGTAAAGCTCCAATACTTTTAGATGGACTTTGATGCTTTTCTTCTACAGATATTCCCTCGTTATTGGGGAATGGAGTGGCAAAATATGCGTGCTAATCATGTCCGTCGAAAATGCTCAGAAACCAAACAGATCACCTAGCCCGCATATTATTACTTCTAAATGCGCTTCAGTCCATATGAGAAATGATTACCCTTTTTTAATGCATTTTTAATGAAAGAAACTGGTTTTGTACTGTGTTATTTCAGAAGCAAATGAAACAAATGGCTACTTGATTGTTGAAGCCAATGGCGGTCTTAATCAACAGCGCTCCGCGGTAAGCAACTTCTTATGTGTGATAAAAGTATGACTGTTTGTTTATTGTTACGGTAATTGTAGGATTTCTATCCATTTTGTCTATGTAAGAGGGGAAGAGAGAGGATTTCCAAGCTTTAGATTGAAATTTTTTTGGTGTGAAGCATTGACGTGTTCCCTCTAATATATTCCTAATGCCTCTCATTGTTTGATCAGATCTGCAATGCAGTGGCTGTCGCTGGGATTTTGAATGCAATACTAGTCATCCCTCGCTTTGAATTCAATGGTGTTTGGAGGGATCCCAGGTGATTAGCTAACTCACTTTGCTTCTCATCAGAAGGAATATTGATAAGCATTAGTTCCTGTATACATCGTGCTAGTGTCTTATGTGTTATTGTGCCTGAAAACATAGATTGCATTGCTCTTGTTCCACCCACTCCAGTACACTCATGCTCATGCATGTGTGACTTGATACAACTGGCCATAATTAGGTGGATTTACCAATCAGATAACCAGAAATTTGTCCACGACTCTTATTGCGTGTTGAAATCCTAAAGAGAGGGGAAGTTGAAGTCGTGCTCGTGCTCATGCATGTTCTCATGCTTAACCTTTCCAGCTATGTTAGGGCAGTTCTCAAACGAAATTCTGTTGTATTTTTTGACATGCTTGTAATTAAATGAAATTATTTGACAGTGAGTTTGGAGATATATATGATGAGGATCATTTCATTGCCACACTCAATGGCAATGTGAAAGTGATTCGTCGATTGCCGGAGGAAGTGATGGAAAGATACGGTCACAACATCACAAATATGCCAAATATCCGAGTCCCGGCTTGGGCGACTGCAAAATACTATAGGAGAGAAGTCTTTCCTGTCATGAAGGAACAAGGGTAAGCATGAATGGCCATATCTTTATTTCTACTTATAAGCGATATGTCCATATAAGAAGGATCTGCCTATAGTCATCTCAAAGATTATTAGCATGCCTAAGAAGGCGAGCATGGAATAAGATCATTTCATCCCGCATGTAGCTTTATTTCAATCATCTTCCTTACGAAGGTTAAGGAGATCATTAGATCTTACTGCTAATACAGTTGAACATCAATGCAGGGTAATCCGACTTGCCCCTTTTGCCAACAGATTGTCAATGAATGTGCCGCCTCATATTCAATTGCTAAGATGCCTAACAAATTTTAGGGCATTGCGATTTTCTTCTACAATAGCAGTACTCGCGGATAAAATAGTTGGTAGAATGAAAGAGAAGAGCTCAAGGACTGGTGGAAAGTACGTTTCGATCCACCTTCGCTTTGAGGAGGTACCATTGCCTATTACTGACAACCTTCTGGGTCTCTACAAATTGTCCACCCCATGAGAAGGTTGTTTGTTTCCCATTTATAATGATGGGGGTCTCCCCCTTAACTGTAGGATATGGTGGCCTTCTCGTGCTGTGTTTATGATGGAGGCAAGACTGAAAAGGTTGAACTTGACATGATTCGAGAAAGAGGTTGGAAAGGGAAGTTCAAAAGGAAAGACCGCACTATCCTACCTGGCCTTAATCGGCTGGAGGGAAAATGCCCTCTAACGCCTTTGGAGGTGCTCTTGCTTGAACTATCTGGTCATTTTGTACGGACATATGATTGCTTCCCGTTAAATATTTTCAATTTGGATAAATAGGAAGTTCTTGCATGATGTTTTTCTGTCTGCATAGGTCGGGATGATGCTACGTGGCATGGGATTTGATAATACCACCTCTATATACTTAGCCTCAGGAAAAATTTACCATGCAGAAAGGTACTTAACTCCGCTGCTGAAGATGTTTCCCCTTATTTATACGAAGGAGTCTCTTGCAACCCCTGAAGAACTTGCTCCATTTGCGGTAAATGTTCTTACTCTCACTTCCAATAGGGTCAATTTGAGGACTCTGGGATTGATAGGTAACGCGGACATGCTAGTTTTGCACATTGTTAAATCTCTAGGTAACGCAATCATGCTAGTTTTGCACATTGTTAAATCTCTAGGTAACGCAGACATGCTAGTTTTGCACATTGTTAAAGTTCATGCCATACCTTATATCCTCGCATTCCATGGACTCTATCTCATTCACTGGATATATCTGCATCCTGCACAATTTTGTCCAGTCAGAACATAATGTGCACTTTATCACAAAATCTGGTTATAACTAACTTGAGCCTTGATTGGAGCACCTTCGTAGCATTCACCTCTGAGAAGTTTTAACCCCTTATTTTTAAGAACTGCGTCTTGGATCTCATGAATATTGCTTAGGTTCACAACTTCTTCCCCAACTTGACCCTGGAGACAACAGAAATTTGCAAAACAAACTAGTGCTGACTAAATTAGACAAAGGTCTAATCATGTGATGCTATCTGAAGCTGCAAGTTACCATGTTTAAGTAGCCTCTTTCTCTTCTGTAGGGTTACTCTTCAAGGTTGGCAGCTTTAGATTACACGGTATGCTTGTTCAGCGAAATTTTTGTGACAACTCAAGGCGGGAATTTCCCACATTTCCTCATGGGCCACCGAAGATTCCTATATGGTGGACATTCGAAAACCCTTAAGCCTGATAAAAATAAGCTGGTTCTTTTGCTGCAAGATGCAAGTATAAGGTAATTTCCATCAGTCTCTTTTGCCGCAGCTCTCTGGCTCTCTTTCCCACTCTCCTGCTCCCTTTAGAGTAATTCAGAGTTGTCAAACTAACTATTTCTGTTCCGTGAGAATGCATATTTTGCATTGCGTAACTTCATACATGATTCATCCATATATAGTTGCAAGTACAAAAGAAAGTACAGTAAAAGGCATCTTCCGCTGAACGGGTACTTTACTAGATCTAAGTTGCATATAAAACGTGATGAAAATTGTTAAGAGTTCAGAAGTGGCCCTGGCTTACAAATTCAAGAGCAACCATTTTTTTGCGGTAAGAAGGCTCACATTTTTTTAGGCGTCTCGCATCAATTACCATTGTGATTTGTACAGAATGCATGTAATGTTACTTCCTCGAAGTCTAAGCTCGGGTTAAATTTTTTTAACGCGACGTTAAAGCCATGTTTTTATTGCCCATGATTTCATCCATGCATCCATCCTGCTAATGAATTTCTTCTTTTTGTTTATCCCCTGATCAATGTTATCCATCTGCCCATCCTTCAGTACGTGAATTGGGCTGACATTGATTTTGAATGTAATATGCACAAGATTCCTAACATGTTGCTTCCTCTACCTGATAATTAAGAATTTTTAATGATATAAGATATGGACGGGATGTTTTCTAACAATGCTATAACCAAGTCAAAGGGACATGCAGTTGGATAAGTTCTCACTATATGTTCACTCTGGTGGATGTTGTCTACGAATGCAATCATCGTGGCCACATACCTGGACAAATATTCTTATTATAGATGAAATAAAGACAAGGAGCTGTAGTTATCTGTACTTCTCACAGCTGTCTGTTTCTGTGTAATTGCAGTTGGACATCCTTTAAGCTTCGTATGGAGGCTATGCTAAGGGAGAACGATCGCAAAGGCATGATCGTACCTAGAGTCAAAAAGTTCAACAGAAAGACTTCCATTTATACCTATCCTTTACCGGAGTGCGGATGTCTCCAGCAACAGAATGACTCAACACACAGCCTTATGCACACGTGGAACGTCGAACCCAGTACTGGTAGATAGCACAGCCAATTCATAGTTATCTCAAACTTCTGCTCAATTGTGCAGTTACCCAGATTTGATTTCTCCTTTTCTCCTTGCTAAATTTGGATCTGTGAGGTGCCAAGATCCAGTTTTGATGACTCAATGTTCTTTCGTTTCATTCGACCATAGCCTTTGTTTGTCCAAAAGAAAATCGCTCCGGGATTTAGTGAAGCTTCTCCCTGTATGGACCAAGTGTAGATATGCGGTGTGGTAATTGTATGTGTTTTTACATTTGACATTAACTTGGCAATCCTTTGGTAAGGGAAGGAGGGCTGTCGTTTGTCACATTTTCCTCTTCCCCTCTGTAACTTATCCTGTAACTTAGCAAGCAGGCAAGAAAAAAAAGAATATTTTCAGTTCTTCCATCGCACAGCCTCTCTTCTCTCAGTGTGGTTTGGATGATTTTGGTTGTCAATGGGGATGACAATAAGCAAAGCAGATCCATTCTTTGACGGCGTCCCTCCGACGGACCGACCATCTTCACGATGCATCATACCCAAGTCCATAGTCCTCGCGATCTACACTGTCGCGTTCGTTCATCTGCATTTCTCCTCAGGCATGGACTGTCTGCTTGTGCCAGTATCACTCTGTCATGGAGAACGAATTTGATCTCTTAACTCCAGGGCTTCTACTGGCGACGTCACCTCATTACATCCTGAGGTCAGATCTCTCCCATGAGATGAAAAAATTACATATATAATCTCAGCCTCCATTTCTTCACTTGCATACTAAGGACACGTTTGCTAACTATTTTGTTCCTGATAACAATTTTTGCTCAGAAATGATTTTTTTTTTTATTTCTATTCTTGAGAATAATTTTTGAGTTTTTTAAGACATTTGGTAATGCATTTGGTAGAATTCTTTAATTTTTTTAATTTTAATTTTTTAATACTTTTATTATATCTTTATTATTTTTCTTTTTTTTTTTTTTTTTTTTTTTTCCTTTTCTTTTCTTCTTCCTCCTTCTTTGTGGCTAGTCACCAGCTACGGTGGTGGCTAGTGACTGGCAGGCGAGGCGAGGTCGACAAGCTTATCGAAGGATTGCTTGGCTACCGCGAGCCTCAGCCTCGCCTTGGCCTGGCGAGGCCAACACCGACGCTGGGCGAGCTTGACCTTGCCAGATCTAAGCAAGGTCGATTTTGCCCAATCACGGCGAGACTCGGACTGACGAGCTTCATCATGGCTTGGTGTCGTCGACCCTCATCTGGCCGATCGGCCAAAAGAAAGAAGAAAAGGAAAAAAGAGAAAGAAGAAAAATTACACTTGATTCTAGGAATTATTCTTAATGCTAAATAAGAAAACAATTTTTTCTATTTCTCGATTCTAAACAAAAAAACAGATTTATGTTCCTAACAAAAATTTATCAAACTAGTTTTCATTCATTTTTATTCTGAGAAATTAAAAAACAGAATCAGTTATTCTCAGAAGTTATTCTCGAAAGTGTTACCAAACAGAGCCTAAGTTACCCTTTACCATAAACGTTTGCTCTATGAACTCATGCGTGGTAAAAGCCTAAAAGGTCTTATTTAAGGCAAACGAACCCATGAGTTACAATATTTTTGGATGAAACGCCGCACAACAAGAGACCAAATTACATAACAATATTATTTTTTAAGAAAAAAATTGAGCGCAAAATTAAGAAAAACGAAAATTTATAAAATTTATAAACGTGGAACTCGGAACGAAGACTATTTCTATCTTGAACAAATGTCATAGACCGAGAACAACTCGCATTTTTAGAATACATTACGCCTACGCCAGTGGTGAACTCGATTTTTCTGTTCGTAAAGTATATGAGTTCGCGATAAACCTTTATTTTTCATGGTAATATTTTTTTTTTTTTTATTTCAAGCCACTATAATTTCAAATAAGCTTTTTACTTATTACATCGCAGTCGTGTCAATAATGTCACGTTAATTTTTTGTAACAGATTTTTTTTATCACGAGCAATTTATAATTACGAAGACTAGCTTGGTTTTACTTAGAACAGCTTGTAGTTATTAAGAATAACTTGCATTTACGATGGTGGAAGCCTTAATTGTTCTTCGGTAAATGCTACTTCTTCTCGATGAATAATAGTCGTTCTTTGCAAATATAAGTTGTTTGCGGTGAAAATAACTTATTCTTAGTTAATGTAATTACTCATTCATCGTTTGTGACAAAATGTAAAATAGCTTTAATGGTGTACAACATTCGAAGCTTCATTCACCTGGAATTTAAAAAAAGAAGTTACCATTTATTTGCACACTTTATCTTTGATATTTGGATTTATTTAAATAAGAAAATTAACCTTGATAAAATAAGGCTTATCACCAATAAATAAGGTGTACCCCAAGAAGGCTAATTTTCTTTCATAAGTAAAGGATCCAAGTCCGAGAAACGCAAATGGGCTACTTTTTACTAATGATGAATGTGTTATACCACAAAATACATAATATATATGATGTTATTAGGGATAAGTATATTGGAAATCTTAAAATTAAAAAAGTATGATTGAGTTCTAAATTTAAAAAAAAAAATACAATTTAGTCAATACAATTGAGTTTTAATTTTTTTCAAAAAATGCGATTAAGGCCTAAAGCTTTTTAAATTAATGTAATTAAATCCTAAAAGTTATCAAGTTGGTGCAATTAAACTCTTAAATTTGTTAGCATTTTCGGTTTATTATGTTGGACGGTATTAATGAAATGACTTGATTATACTAACTTGACAAATTTTAGAATCTGATTATATTTTTTGAAAATTTTAGGATTTAATTATAATTTTGTGACAGGTTTTCAGACTTGATTTCAATTCAATTGTACTTTCGACCTAAGTTATAGAACTTTATTGTGCAAGAGATGACTTCATCATAGAAGCCTCCTCGTATAGCCTTGTGTCACTTTTGTACCGTCCGTAATGTCTCTCTTTCTGTTTATTATGTGCAGCTGAGTTTTATGAGATCGATGCGCACATGTCGGGTTCGAGCAGGAGCTCATAAAAATGCTTACATGCCTAGCAGTTCGTCTCAACCGGCAGGGCTTAACGAGTTGACTGATCCTGCAATGCTGCCCTGCCCGGTTCATGGAACTCCTTCTCGAAACTTGAGCTTCGCGGCCATTCAGACTGCTTGAATTGTTTTATGGTGAACTCCCCAGCGCAATGAAGTTGCAAAGTTAGTTTCTTGAAGCTTCAGGGGAAGTGATGGACTTGAGCAGCAGTCTCGTGGGGGCTCTGCGCCATTGCCGGCGCTTTCGAGCTCTCAAACCCGGAAGATCCGTTCACGCTCTGGTGATCAGGCTTGGGCTTTCGGATGACGTGTATTTCGCTAACAATCTGATCTCCATGTACGTGGGTTCTAATGAATTGGGCGATGCGCATAAGCTGTTTGATGGTATGCCCTACAAGAATCTGGTCACCTGGGGGACTATGGTTTCCGCCCATGCTAATGTGGGAGAGCCTGAGGTTGCTCTCGGATTGTACCACCGAATGTTGGAGTCCGGATCAGAGACGCCCAACGAGTTCGTGTACTCTGCAGTTGTTAAAGCTTGCGGTCTCTTGGGTGATCTTGATTTTGGTAGAAGGCTCCACAGCAGGATTTCCACAGCTAAAATGGAGTCTGACACTGTTTTGATGAACTCCCTTATCAACATGTACGTCAGGTGCGGGAGTGTGAGTGATGCCAGGAGGGTTTTTGGAGAAATATCACAGAAGACATCGGTTTCATGGAATACTATGATCTTTGGGTACTGTGAGGAAGGTTTAATGGACGAGGCATTGAGTTTGTTTCATCAGATGCCGGGCCGGAATGTTGTATCTTGGAACAGCATCGTTGCTGGTTTTGCAGATCAGGGAAGCCTGCGGGCACTGGATTATGTTCATATGATGCACCACCAAGGTTTAGAGCTTGATGGTTTCACATTCTCCTGTGCTCTCAAAACTTGTGGTTCTCTTGGTTTGCTAGCTTTTGGGCGACAAGCTCATAATTACTTGATTAAGTCCGGCCTGGAATCTAGTTGTTACTCTGCATCAGCGCTAGTTGATATGTATTCTCAATGTGATGAACTAGGTGATGCACTCAGAGTGTTTGACGAGTGCACGAGATTCAGATTTTCAGATCATGAGATTTTGGCCCTTTATAATTCCATACTTTCTGGATATGTTGCCTGTGGACACAACAGGGCTGCTCTCAAACTTCTCTTGGAAATTTACTGGTCAGGGGTGCGCATGAATTCTTACACCTTCAGCAGCGGTTTGAAGGCCTGCTTCAACTTGCTTAACTTGGGACTTACGCTTCAATTACATGCTTTAGTTGTTGCCAGTGGATATGAATTGGACTATATTGTTGGAAGCATTCTTGTAGATTTATATGCAAAGCATGGAAATATTCAGATTGCACTGAGATTGTTTGACCTACTTCCACAGAGAGATATTTTGGCATGGTCCGGCTTGATTGCGGGGTGTGCAAAAATGGGGTATGACTTGTTTGCTCTCTCATTGTTTAGGGAAATGATGGCTTCAGGTGTGTATGTGGATGAGTTTGTAATTTCATGTATTATAAAAATCTGTTCAAGTTTAGCATCTATCAGAAATGGCAAACAGGTGCATGCTTTGAGTGTCAAGAGTGGGTATGAACTAGAGGAGGTTACTGTTACGTCTCTAATCGATATGTATTCAAAATGTGGCGACATTGAGGAGGGCTTAAAATTATTTGGCAGCACTTTGATAAAGGGCACTGTTTGTTGGACGGCCATTATTATGGGTTGTGCACAAAATGGACGAGCAATGGAGGCAATTGAGTTGTTCTATGAGATGTTACAAACAGGGCAAAAGCCCAATGAAGTTACCTTCTTGGCTGTTCTTGCAGCCTGTAGACATGCTGGTCTGATTGAAGAGGCAAAAACAGTATTCAGTTCCATGGGAAGTGAACATGGACTGGTACCTCATTGTGAGCATTACTACTGCATGGTCAATCTTCTTGGTCAATTTGGTCATTTTGAAGAGGCAGAAAAGTTAATTTCCAGCATGCCATTTAAACCTGATAAAACCATATGGTGCTCGTTGCTGGAGGCTTGTGCAAGTCACGGTAAAACTGAACTAGTTGATGGCATTGCAGAGAACCTCCTTGCAATCTCTCCGGAAGACCCTTCAATATATGTGATGCTGTCAAATGTCTATGCAACACTGGGTATGTGGGCAAACCTGACCAAAGTGCGAAAATCTGCTAAGAAACTGGGGACCAAAGAAGCTGGAAAAAGCTGGGTGGAGATTTCAACCTAGAAGTCTTGATTTCCAGCATGCGTAACAGAGCTTTGAATTTATGCAAAAATGACTTTCAGGGTTCAAAATACTAGATAGCTCCTTCTGCAGTGAATTGAGCGATCAAATAGAAGGAAGATGCGGATGCTTCCTATAGTACCAGAAAAGCTAGTAGAAACTCTACCAGGATATGCCTCTTGGCATTATCTTAAAATGTTTCTACATCACTTTAGAGGTACCCAAACTTCCCTCTTCTTTCTAATTGAGATTTATGAGTGTCACCCTCTGTGATTATTTCATCTAAGATGCTTGTAGGGAAGTGAAGAAGACATGTGATATTGGCCTATGCCTCTATAGGCACACAAATATGCTATTCACCACATTGAGTTCATAAGGAGTCAAGGACTTGATATCTGAGAAGCACAATCTGGCAGGTGCTGCTTTGCAGCTACATTATGCACCAAATTCAGAGGTAAATTGAAATTCCTAATTTCTCCTTTTTGGTGTCCTAAAACAGAGTCATTGTGGTCTGGCTACAGTGTCTCCTTTATGTTTGAAGGTTTGTTTGCAAATGAAGAAACCTGACTTGATAATCAGCAACAGAGCTCTTTAAGATGGCGGAAGCCAATGTCCTTGGGACTCTTTATTAACGAAACAGAAAACGATTTGATTTTCATTTTCATAGTGGATGTATTTTTTTAACATGTAGCCTTATATTTTGTATATTCTGAACTAGAAAGTGGAAGCAATGTTGAAAAGAAATGGGAAAAATTGCGAGGTTATTTCTCTTCAACAGACCGCATGCACATACAAAAATGGTACTTATTGTTATAATGTGTCAGTGCACATATAGATGTAATTACATGCATGCACTAAGACCATTCAAATTAATCATTTGAAGAAAGACAACTTTGGACGAGAGAGTAAATCTAGATTGATTCTGCAAGTCCTCAAGAAGATAGTGAATTAGAAAAGGACTTGCAATCAGTTGCAATTTTGGTTGTCACTAATTGATGATTCTCACTCTCAAAAAAATTGTGTCCTTCATTTAATTACAGTAGACATTTTAAGTTTCAGATAAAGCAGATTGATTTTGCAAGTCCTTAAGAAGATAGTGAATTAGAAAAGGACTTGCAATCAGTTGCAATTTTGGTTGTCATTAATTGATGGTTCTCACTCTCAAAAAAATTGTGTCCTTCATTTAATTACAATAGACATTTTAAGTTTCGGATAAAGCAGAAATGTTTCTGTGTGCATCAGCATCTGTGTGGTTTTGAATTTAAATTACGGCGCCTTGTTTTTGAACTTTTTTTACAAGGCATGGATGTCTTATTGGCATATCACGTGATTCTTCGAGATTGAAACTTCCCTGAACGTTATCCTTTCTTATGTCCAGAAAGTCAGAGATGGGCACCAAATGCCTGTTGAGGACCACTTCGACTGTGGCTCATATTCAGTTAGGCTCAGGGTCATACATCAGCTGATGGATATGGTTCTTAGACAACACTCGCACGTCTAGACCAACATGATTCTATCGTAAATCTTTCCTGAAACACCAGTGCTGGCATTCGCTAGATCATTCTTGGTAGAGGAATTTCTGTCTCGCAGAAGCTTGTGGCCTGCAAGCCTTTTTCCTTTGTAGCTGTCCATGGAAATCATGCTAGTCTCATCCAACCCTGGTGTAAACATATTCTAGAGCCAACCTCTCTTCCTTCAGAGGGAAATGTAAATATGCACCAAACAACCACAGATGATGCGGGAACAAAGAAAAGCCTCCCACTTTGGGGTGGTTCTATTGTGGTTTATCCCTGTGTCTGTGGCGCTGTGAATGACATCAAGGCCTTTAAATCCATCGGTAGTTGCCACACCAGAGAAGCCTCTATTTAGATAGGACAAGATTGTCCTTGCAAATTTTCAACCTAAGGTGTTGGTATCCAGGTTCTGGACTTGTTAACATCACATTAATAAGCCTTGGTGGCCGTGTTTTTTTTTTTTTTTTTTGGTCGGATGGTGGCTGTGTTCGCATGTTTACTTCTGTACGTCGCAGGAAATGAAAGCCTGGTGAAATTTAATTATGCCTTGGAAATAGCTTGGCTTTTTAATGGCTTAACTGCAGCACGCTTGATTTGGGAGTGATTGTCGTCAATTCACTGTGCTGACCTAAAACCATGCTTGATTTGTGTCACTATAGATTCATAGCATGACGGAGAGCAACTAAAGTCATTCGAGACTAAATTTTTCACCCAGATATGACATCACGGTTTCTGGTTAGCTGAATCTCCAAGACACAACGCAAAAGAATCCATTTTGGGCATTCGCTCTGTTATTCCAGTGCATGTCACGAGTAATCTCAGCTTTCAGCGCAGCAAATTGATGCTTGTTCCGAGCTATAGTTACATCCTTTCTTGGTATTTTTAATTTATCTTTATTCATCTTTGCTTAGGATTATCAAAAGTAGTATACAAGACAAACCGGTCAGGCACATTCAAGAAATGTACAAAGATCACATGTTTTACATATAGGGCATGGCTTATTCTACCACATGACTAGGACTTCTTGATCTCAATGAAAGTCAATGAGCACCGTGTTCATCTCGTCTTATGTTTGCTTTATTATAGTTCACCTTACTCATTTACCCATTGATTGGCGGAACATGAACGGTCCCCTTCGTCTTTCTTCAATTATAGTTATGGTCCCGCCATTGCTCCCGCTAAGAGACAAATAAGCCCGACCTCACAACTTGTGGATGAAACACAGGAACATGGGTTCTGATCCTTTGCTTTCTGTAAGGTCTGTTGTCCTGCTTTTGTTAGTTGGCTTTGTTGGAGTCCCTTCTTCCATGCCAATGTTCTTTTGCTTTTGTTCTCCAGTCATTTCACCAATCCCACCTGTCCTTCCCTATTGCGGCCTGAAACTGCGCAAGTATGAGCTTCTTTTTCAGTTTCCTCGAGCAAGGCAATGTTTTTTGCCTCCTTTTTACTCTTTCTTTCCTAAGTTGGAAACAATAATTTAGTACCGAAGGCCAGAGAAATGTTTCCTAGTGGCCCCTCCACTCCACTTTTGGCGCCAAAGTTTGCTCTTGATGTGTGTCTGTGAGAGAGGGAGAGGGAAATAGGGATTTGACTTGCTTATTGTTAATGTGGGTATTTTGAATTCATTGATTAACTTAGCTCTATTCCGCACTTTCCGCTGTAACAGTGCATCTGATCAGTGCGCATACAAGATTTTCCAAGAGAGAAAAAATACATGCTTTAACTAGTGCATCACAGTTTCGATTCTCGAGGTCTTCTGGTATATATATATATATATATAAATTATCAGGTCAATCCAATTTTAGAAATTGTAGAGTCAATTGATGTGAAGGCCGTACACCGATATGGGTACACGGCCTTTCTTAATCTGATATAATCAGTAGGTGTAGAAGATACTATCTAGACACAATATCTCAAGATGAGTGCCAGGGTTTTGGTTTTCCAAGCCAAAACGTGCACTGGTTTCTCTATTAGAGCGCTCATTAATTGAGCCCATCCTCCCTTGCATAAAAATCTCGTCGAGGTTCAAGAAAGTGAACATCATGAGATAATGAGTACAAAATAAGAGTCAAGAAGATGGCGGAACTGCACATCACAAAGCAAGAAGGCCATGCGCGACTGTCTATGCCGGAAAAAAGAGACAACTATCATGGAACAAAAACAGGACCAGAAGCTGGTCTGGCACGACCTAAAGTTAGATTGAATTTGTAGTTTCTTCTCAGCACCATCGTCAAGTTTGAAGTTTCCTTCACCTCGTGCGGGCGAATTGCCTGCTTTTCAAGCTTGGGTAATATTTTAATCTTCAATGTAAAATAAATGGGAACCGATTATCCCTTTCAACCAACGAGAAAAAGAATATTGTTTGGAATTCGAGAGGCAAAATTTGATCAAGAAGAAGACTAAATAAGAGACTTGATGATCAAATTTTCTGAGGTAAATAAGAAAACTTTCCATTACTTTTCCCTTCTTTGTCTGGAAACTCTGTTAAGCCGGGCTATCATTGGCACTTCATTCCATCTTTGAACCTCCGCTACTGACTACCTCGTCATTTGGCACCATTTTGTTTCTCATGGTTGCCCTGTTTGGCCTAAGTGAAGCTGCACTTCTCGAATTGTTTACGGACAAGCGTACTCCGTGAGGATCGAATCTAATGATTTTTGTCGCAAAAGCATTACTGATGCATCCAGAGATCTTTCAAATTTCTTCTTCATGATGCAAGTAGCCTATCAAGATTAAATCTCACAGAAAACAAGCCCCAAAGAGCAGCACGAAAAGATTTTCACCGAGCAGTTTACGCATTGGAAAGGAGCAGTTAATCTTTCCTCAACATGATATTGCAGATAGAAAAACTGAAAAACAAATCAGAAAAACATGATAAAGAAAAGGAAGTGAAAAAAAACTGGAAGAGAAAGCAAGAAGAAACTATTAGTACCCCCTGTAGATTACGACAAAGCAAGGCAAAATAGCTCTAGGATTGAACACATACAACTCATCCAAATTGGAGTACAACCCACAAGCCCCAGCCGCAGAGTCATACTCCTCCATGCTTCCTTCCATGTTCTTCTTCACCCTCCCTGCAATCACCCTGCACACCAGCATGACTCTCGTCTCATCATCCTCTGTTTTAATCACCATGCTCGCATTGTCGTGGGCTCTTCCACTTGTTGCAGTGGTCAAGATCCCCTCCTCGCCGACCTTGAACCCGTTCCTGATTATGTTACACACGTTGCACTGCGGTATCGAGTTGCAGAGATTGGAGGAGCCGTTGAGGCCCAGCGAGCAAGAGAACATGGTGCAGTGGAACCGAAGGAGCTCGTTCCCATCAGCTATGCAACGGGGGTTCTTCTTGGTGGCTTTGGCCTTGATGGACTCCCTGTACTCTTCGAACTTGGAGATGGTCTTTTGGGTGTTGTGGACTTTGAGGATCCTGTCTATCTTGCAAACGGGTGTTTGTTTCTTTAACCAGCTGGATTGGAATATGATCTCCACAATGTTCTTGCTCGTGTCCTCTGGACCCAGTTCGGACACTACATAATAAGAAAAACAAAAAGATTCAAACGACGTTGGTTGAGTTAGTTGATGAGATGTGCCATAACTAGAACAGAGATAGGCGACTGCCTAAACTGAAAGCAAGTTACAAGGACCAGTTCTGGTTTTTGGAGAAAGTAGAGACAGAAATTTTCTGCACTCCCAGAAAACTTGATTAGATCACTAATCTCATTGTGGAGTAAAGTTAAATTCTTTATAGCGACAAGAAACAACTATGATGCGCTCGCTACGATGTCGTGGTGATCCTTCATCGAGTCGCACATTGGGAAGAAGACTCTTCACACCGTATTTTTTAAGATTCTAATGGAAACGGAGTCCATTCAGACTCACGCGACAGCCGTGTCTTTTCACTTAGTAGGAACTGCGCCCTCGAATGTCCCTCCCTCGAACACAATGATGGGATGGCCACTTCCCAAAGCAAAGATGAGAAACGAATTGAACAGGACTGTATACTTATGGGACTTGTGTATGGGCTTACCAGCATGTCTAACAGCAAGATGAAGCTCCAGATTGTCGGGTTTCATGAATATTTCGCCACAGTCGGGGCAAGAACAGATGGTGGATCTCAGAGAAGGGTCTCTGGTGAAACCCAGAACCGGATCGACCACCATTCGACACTCGTAGCAGCCAGAAAATCTCCTGAACGGCATTCCCCTGAGAGACCCTCCAAAGGAGGAACCATTGGAAGACACCGAGAGCGACGATGAAGTAGCAGAAGGCACGACCCCATTGAGTTCTTGCGGAGGGACTTTCATGGATCTGCTCGAACTCGAGCTATGGTTAGTGTTATTACTAGAACCGTTAAACGAACCCATTGAAGACCTTCTCTTGAGGGCTTCAGGGGTGACCACTTCTGATGGTTTCTGCATGATCTTTGTGTTGCTGCAGAGTGAACCTGAGCACTTCATTTTCTTGCACTTTCTGCTGCTTTCTTCAACAACTGCGGCTTGTTCTTGTTGCTGCTTCTGCTTCTGGTTTTGCTGCTTCTGCTGCTTCTGCTCCTTCTGCTGCTTCTGCTGCTTATTATCCGGCTCAAGCGGTTGCTGTTCCGGTGTTTGGAGATGCTTGAAGCTCAAGAAACTCCTCACTACTGTCCATGAGGATGATTTTTCTGGCTTCTGGAGATCCTTGCTCTCTGTCTTGTGTGTTTCTTGGGGTTTTCTTGAGATTCTGGGCTTGGCCATTGGAGCAGAAATAAATGCGGCGCTACCGCTATAGCTTGCTTGAGGTACAGAAAAGAAGGAAAAAAATAGTGGCTCGTTTCCGCTGAGCTTGAGGATTTGTTTCGCATGGAACTAGGTTTCAGATTGGGTTCTAGAGAGACTGAGTGAAGCGAGGCCAGTGATGGGAGTAACGAGAGAAGCTGCTTTTTGTAGAGGTGACAAAAATAATTTGGCCTCATGGGGTCCTACGCAAACTTAGGAGTTTGGAATCATAAATTGTATATTTTACTAAACCCCAAAAAGACCCAAAAAAAGAAGAAAGAAAAACAAAGTTGAACACTAACAACAAGGTTGTATATAGAGCATTTATTATGGTTGGTTCTTTTAAGGTCCTTTAAGCGTTTCATTGTGTACACAAAAGCCTGTTTTTCATGAGTCGGTTTTGGGTTTAGGCTTTTGCCTCCCGTCCACGAGCAAATAAAGCAGTAGAATTTCACCATCGCAGAAAGGGATAAGAGTGACTGATCAGGCATTCAAATTTTAGTTATGAAATGACAATATGCGGATAACTTATCCATGGTTTCTGGGACAAAAGATAAATAAGGGAGCCCAGACTTTTTATTTTCACAGGGCTGATTATGATTGTAAGAGCAGATTTAGTAGAGTGAAGTAAATATTTTCTTATCTTTGACTGCATATTCATTTTACAGAAGAGTTCTAATGCACGTGCACATCCAATATAATGGCTCATCCAAATGTAAAATTTTGAAAAGAGCGTGTATCGATTCTCATGCGAACCTACACCGATTTAGCATAATCGATATTAGCAATATTGCTGTCAACGCGAGTTTTATGTATGTCGCTATGTTAGTAATGACAGATGGTCATGGAGATTTTCATACATGATCACACACATTCTTTGTTGGTCCCAACAATTCGAAACAACATGATGTGTTGAATGATGTATGGCCACACATCACTTGTCTGAAATGGGACTCCATTCTTTTAATAAAAATATCAGTGCACGACTGAATTAAACAATCTCTCGGCACTGCATTCCAGGGGCCCAGAAGGGAAAAATAAGCGTAAAGAAAGAGCAAAGATGGGTCATGTTCTTGGTGAAAACGACCTGTAATTAAAGCTAGGGTTTCATTGGGTTGAGTGTGGGAAATTAACAGGAAGATGCTCGCTGATTATTCCCTCTTCACGTAAAAAGGCTGCTCGGGTCATTCCCTTTGCCTCTGGCTCTGAAACACTGAGCTTTTATTCACTTTTTGCAAGAAAGCAAAGTCATCCCCATCACCCCATGTTTTTTAGCATTTTGAAAACCTTAAATTTCACTGTGCAACGTCTCTTAACGATTCCGTGATCTGGAAAAAAGCTTTAATCATATGAATGTATCCGACAACTACGTTCTGGTCATTCCGAAACATTACAGCACTATGTTTATTATGATGAAGAGCAGCAATATGCAATGTCTGTCAAGCGTGAAAAGGTATTTCAAGTGTTGTTCATAAAAATATGCCTAATGAATATGATATGATCAATGGCCGGCGTAAAGATTATCTAGGGGCAAGAGAATGGATGATACCGTGTTATTAAGAATGGATAAGTGGCAACAAAAAAAATAATAATTTGTAAACATGGTTAGTTTATTTGAGCACATGGCCTAATGATTGAGTCTTCCGGTCATGCTTATGCACGACACTCGTAGTCGTAGCATGCTTCGGCTTGGTCGTGCTCTTCCATGAATCGTTTCTTGGGAAATTGAGAGTAATGAGTATGGTTGCTTCTTTATTCGAACTTTTTAGTGGAGTTTTCAAGAGCTACCCCAGTTCCTTAAAGTTTATTTACGCCGTTGGGATTACCTCAAGTTATTTTATGTACTTGTTTTGGACCTTCTCTCGCATTTTGATATTTGACATTCGCCTGTAATAATTATCAAAAACACTTCTCTTATTCTTTTGATTTTGTGTATAGATTGATTAATCTTTTGTCAGTTTTTTTTACCTATCTCGGCACGTTTGTGACACCATGGGTCATGCATCGTTGCTAGTTCTCATAATTTAATAAGTATAAACATATTCATGGGGATTAAAGGAAATAAATTGACTATCCATATGGTGTGAATACATATATTTGTATTTTAAAGTTTCTTTGGGTACAAAATTGAGAAAGTCACTCATAAAAGAAAATAGTCGTCATGTACTCTATAAAATAAGATAAAGAATATCTATGTTATTTAAGGAAATTAAATCATAAGCACCTTTTCTATGTTTGAGAGGACCGTGGTGCACATTATGATTGGAGTAAATATTATGAAAAGAATTCCAACAGTTAGATGATTTATTAGGATTTTTTAAGTATAAATGTGTAAGAAAATAAAGGTTTGCTTTAAGATAAAATGTTGTCCATCACAGACTGTACATGTTTAAACGAGATCATTATATAACAAGTTAAGAAAAGTTTAGTCTGTGATGTTGACAATTGAATGTGTCGTTTGAGAAAAAAAAATGTGAAATTGGCCCATTTAACAAGTGACGAAGGGCCAAAATATATATCGAAATAAGTAAAGATATATTTGTAATTAATAGTATTGTCCGACTAAAAATTTGAATAAGGGAAAAAATAGAGACCCATTCAACTCGAATTGTATATTCAAAAAGAGGGCCAAAAGAAATAAAAATCAAACTGGATTCATACTTATTTTGAAGAAATCAAAATGTAAAGAAATGGTATCCATTATAAAAATGATTGGAGTCATGTTACCGATTGAGTTTAATTTAATTGAATGATTCGATTTTCAAAGTATTAATTGTGCACAACAACATAAAGACAATCAATGCATTGAAAAATGAAAAGGATTGTTTAATAAAAATCAATGCCTGTGGAGCACTCATTAACAAACTCCAAATAAATGTTGCAAAGAATCTAATGAATTTGTAATAGTTGTTTAAATACTCAACTCTTGCCCAATAAAGAAGTTTTTGGCCATTTTTTTTTTTTGGGTCGAATAATGTTTGGCCACATTTCAAGGGTGTTTTATTCTTAGTATTTGCCAATTCAGTTAGCCACGAGGATTTCGCAACATGATAATACGTTTTAAAATTTTGTCAACGGGTGCCGCCATGAACATAAAAATGTTTCAAAAAATTAATGAGACGGTATGAGACTATATCAACCTAAAATAAAAGGCCGTCCACGCATTTTTCCCTAATTTTCATTAAACGATGCGAAAACATGTTTTTAAACGCAATTACATGATAAGTACGCAAGAGTCAAAGTAGGAAGGCGATGAGGCTTTCTTTCATGCCAGCGCAGGTTGATTTTAATAGTCAACAACGGTTTCGCTGAGCTTAGAGAATTCGCGAGTAGCAATTGAGGGAGAAAAGAGGCACGTAGTTCGGGGCACTCTTAAATTATTGAAAGATGTCATAAGATTCTGCAAGCGATTTTAGGCAACTTAAATATCAAGAAAAAGCTCTAGACGTGTATTCATACCCTAAGATTTTTATTTTTTTTTTTTTTATTTTTTTTTTTTATTTTTTTTTTTATTTTTTTATTTTTATTTTTATTTTTTTATGCACATGCCATGCCTAGTAGTGTACAGAATTTTTAAAAAAATCTTTTTATGCTTGAGCCATGGAGTTGGTTGCCCATAATGTTGGTAAGTCCAAGAATGGTTTGCTCTAGGTTTGACATTCGGTTAGCCATGGATTTTGAAATTAGATGAAAACAAAAACTGAATCGCAGTTCATTGGGCACCCAAAAGGATCCCATCCAGATTTTGAACTTTCTTTTTTTTTTTTTTTTTTTTTTTGAATGACTGCAAAGCAATAGCTTGCCACCATATATACAATTATGTCAATACCTCTTCATGTCTCCTTTCTTCGTTAGTCACTCTAATAACTCGCATGCATATTTGGTGGGATTAACTGCATACCTCATTAATTTTCATCATCCACGAAGATATTTAGATATTAGTCTTTATCAATAATGAAAATATTTTTCATTAACTAATTATTTTAAGCAAAACAAATAGGGCCTAAATCATCTTATTCTTTTCTGAAAACTCTAATCTGACATCCACAAGTTTTGAAATTTTTCATTTTCCACCCTTTCTCGCGGACCAAACGCGCCCAGTAGATTCTTTGTCATAGTTTATTCTTACTCAAAAGTCAAATGTTTAGACATAAATGCGCAATATCAAATGGTTCGTAGAGATGGTCATTCCTTCGAGGCATGACATGTGTTTGTGTCGTAGCGGATCGATTAAAATCGCGCTACTGGGCTTCGAATAATCTTGTCTCGTGTTATCATCATGACTTGCATAAATGCAGCCCGTGACATGACGTGGATCGTCGGCCCATTGCGCGAGAGGCCCATAACGACATTGTCAGGCCCACTAGAAAAAGAAGAACCTGGCCCATTTTGCACCCCCACTAATGGATCAAAAGGGCCCCTAATCTTTTTATCAAGCCGCCTGGCCCATTTTGGCGCTCCATTAATGGAGCGCCAAAATGGCCTCAATTCAAAAATCGCCTCGGCTCGCTCGCCGACTCGCCGCTGACTCGCTGACTCGCTTCGTCTCCCCCGACGCGGAGCTCCGGATCGACGCCTGATGCCGCACTGAGTCAGGTTCGAGCCCCGGCCGCGCCCGACTCGGTCGTTCCTCGCCGCTCGCCGCTCGCCGCCTGTTGCCGTGTCATCGCCCTTCTTCGGTTTTAGGGGTAAAAGCAATGCCGTTGGGTCTCCGCCATGGACGGGGAGGCTAACCTTCCGGTCCGGCCGAGCAACCCGATCCGGAGCACCGGCCCGACGTCCTCGTCTTCCTCGTCGGCGTGCTTGTCCGGCTCTTCCCCGCCGGGCTTGCTCCGGCATGTCCAGGCCGCCTTCAAGCGCCACCGTCCGCTCGGTAACTGTTCTCTCTCCTCGTTGCACGCCCGCCTCTTTTGACGCAATCGGTTTGGATGGGTCGAGTTTGAGTTGATTAGGGTTTCGTAATCGGCGAGCGAGCTTGGTGTTGCTATTGATGGAAGTGGAGGAAGTCGGGCCTTTTCGGTGGAGCACCTGAGCTTCTGATTCTAGTTAGGTTAAAAGCTCGGGATAAGTCGATAATTCTCTTGGGACTTGTCGGTCGATAATCAAGTGCGCTGCATTTTTGAGTTTAGAGTTTAGTTTGTTGTCAGATTTGTTGGTTTATGTTGAATCTTCCTTACTTTTTGGGTGTCTTGAGCCTTGAATTGATACTCCAGTTCTGATGACTCATCATTCCCAGTCACCAATCTGCAGGGCATTGCATCCCAAATTCAAAGAATTAACTGATTCGCATTAATTATCGCACCTTACTAGAAAGTGTTCCGCCCCCTCCCTTTGTTTACGCGAAGCACTGAAAGTTTAGCAATTTGGTCGAGGAGTAGAAGACTTCGAGCTATGTTAGGTTATGCTCGTCAACAATTTTTCCCTACGTATTTTTTCAGTACTGTTATGTTAAGTCTATATTTCAGGAACTTAATTTGCCAAGATGACTTGTCAAGGAGATGAAATTTTTGACATTCTGAGTATCTAGATGTTCGATTGAGTTCACCAATTGAGTGGTCTGTACTTTCACAATGAAGCTGCTTCCCATCTAATCTTTTACATACCTCAAGTCAGACTCTCCCTTGGAACATAATATATTCTGCATTTGGATTGATTGCAATGCGTTAGGATGATAGTATAGGGTTATCATTTTCTGACTCTATTTGTGTAAGTGAAAATTAATTGAATGTCTTCTGTCATCTTGGAATGTGCTAGAGGTCCTTCACTTTTTTTATTCATTTTTTGAATTTTACTTCTGCTTCCATGTTGCAAAAGATTTCATCTTTCTTCTGTCTGGTTAGGTTGGAACATATTCTTGTCTTCATCTCATATTCTTTGAAACTCATAGGAGCGATGCAGTCGAATGATATGAGGCCCCGGCGCACACTGGCTCCTTCACGAGAAGCTTCACGTAATGTGGATTCAATGGCTGTTCGTACAGTAGATCCCAAGAGGTCACAAGATGCAGTTTCATTTGGTAAAGTTCACACATTAAGAGAATCTGTTCTGCAGACAAAAAACATAGACTCTGTCATGAAAGAAACCCAAGATGATGCGACAATCACACCCCCTTCCTTCTCAGGCACCATTGCCAAGTCTTTTAATGACAGTTTCAACCCATTTGATGAACGAATACATCAACCGATGTCTCTCATTGATTATAAGGAGAAGGATCCTATGCCTCTGACCCATGTAGAACCTCAAGTAGACCGTTTGAAGAAAGTCCAATTTTCTGTAGGAGAAAATGTTGCTTCCCAAGGTAACATGTTAATTATGTTTTATTCATAGATTTTTCCATAAACTATCTTGTGTTACACATTTCACGATGAGTTTCTACACAGCAACTCTAATTATATAATGTGAAAAATCAGTTTGAGATTTTCCTGGCATTTGTCAATATCTTTGGCAATAGATATAGCAATTCCTTTCAATATGCAGGGGGCGATGCTAAAGTGGCCGCTGAATTGGGGAATTCATCATCTCATATCAGTCCACTTGCATTGACAGAAATGGAGTGGAATGCAAGCAATCACTTGGATGCGTCAACTGTTATCAATCAAGAGTTGAAGCACCAGAATCATCAAAACACAGACTCTGGTAGCGATTTAAGATCTGATGTTGGAATTCCTCCTCCACTAGCAAGGAGAACAGCAGTTGTTCAGGATCAGCTACACCATTTCAGAAATTTTCTAAGTCAACCTACTACTCTATCTTCAGTTGTCGGTCCATCTTGTGCCACCACAACTTCAGTAAATTCAACCTCTGCACCCATGCTAAGTTCGACAACCTACAGTGCATGTCGCAATCTAGAGGAGGAATCTCAAGTGGCAGTAGAAGCTCCTGGAGACGCTAATTCCAATCCTGAATCCGAAGCTCAGAAGAGTACGTATCGTTCTTTTGGAAATACTGGTGGCATGGTAGGTGACCAAGCACCTATTACAGCTCAAGCTTCTAGCTCCTGCATGGATGGCCCCACAGAGGACAGCAAACATGATTTGTCCAAAGTGGAACTGGTCGAGGCTGAGAAGGACAGCGGCTTTAGACATGATGTTTCCTCTGCTAAGGATAAGTTAATCCAAGCAAAGGGATCTGCTAGTGCTGTCAATAATATGCAATATGGGGTGCCTGTGTCCAAAGATTCATCTCTGGATGCAAAACAAGAATCTTCTCAACCAGGAAAACAAGAGAAGGCAATAAGTGGAAGAGGTGCATCGGTCCCTCGTAAACGGAACTATGATCCTGACCTCTTCTTCAAAGTTAATGGCAAGCTGTATCAGAGGCTGGGCAAAATAGGTAGCGGAGGAAGCAGTGAGGTCCACAAGGTTATTTCCTCAGATTGTACAATCTACGCACTGAAAAAAATTAAGCTTAAAGGTAGAGATTATGCTACTGCCTATGGATTTTGTCAGGAAATTGAGTATCTAAACAAATTGAAAGGAAAGAACAACATTATACAGCTGATAGATTTTGAGGTAATCTCACTTTGACATCCTCTTTCTTGCTCTGTTCTAGCATGATTTCTTCATCCCTTCCACATCTCAATTGCTTAGAACAGTTCAGAATAATAAACTTTCATATGCCATGGTCATCAGAATGCCAAACTTAGGTATTCAAAGTGTTGAGGCCGGTGCATTTAGGCCACATAGGGTCATAGGAAGATAGCATTGGGAGTATAATGTTGGAAGTTCTAAATTCTGTGAAGTGTTATAGCCTGCTTTTGAGGAAACAAATTGTTAACTTTATCCTCTTGCGCCTCACCCATCTCCTCTTAGTCTTAGCCATAGCTTTGAAATTTTCCTTCGGAGGTGGAAAGTTGAGGAGTTTGATGTTTGACGGTGATGTGTTCTTTCCCAGCAGTATGTCGTCCCAATAAATGCATTCACATTGCTCGAAGACTATCCTTATCACAGCTAGTAGGTTATTGAGTGAACCATATATCAGGTCCATATTTTCTTAGCATTATATAATCTGATTAATAGTAGGGGTCAGCACTGTAAATGGCATATGCCGGTCCAGTTGAAAATAATAATTTCATTATCCGCCGGTGTATTATGACATTTTCTAGGTAGTCTCTAAGTACTTTGTATCTCATGTTCTTTCCGTCCGAGTTCTTCATAATTCTTTGGCAACTAGGTTCTGGAAACAAAAGGAGTAGGTGTTTTTTGCTTCTAAAAGGAACTTAGACTTTGTATTTTGAATGTGTTGGATGTTGTTTCCGGTTATTTTTCTAATAGATGTCATTCTTCCTGCCTAATTCTGTTATTTTGCTTTCATGTTTTGTCTTGTCTGTTAATTAAGACATGGCTGATTCGGTTGCTTATAATTAGGTGACAGATAAAACCTTGCTTCATGAAGTCATGAGTGGCTCGATGAACAATAAAGATGGGAGAGTCAAAGATGATGGCAATATATACATGGTACTTGAATATGGTGAGATTGATTTGGCTCACATGCTGTCCCAAAAGTGGAAGGAATTGGATAACTCAGACCAAACCATAGATGAGAACTGGCTTCGTTTCTATTGGCAGGTACTCAAGTCACTTTGTAATGATTATAATTCTTTAGTTTTTCCTTTTTCGAAATAAACTTTGAAACAAACTGCCCATTATTATTTCCTCATTATAATCACATAAAGTGCCTCTTTATCTAGTATACTGACGTCCATTGGAAGTCTTAGAACGCCGGACTTATCCCATTTCTGACAATCGTTTGACATACTACCTCAAGATTTGCAACGACTACTGCATCTTCTTTTCAGATATTACCTTTATGATGGAAATTAACATTTTCTTTTTGGCAATTCTATGTGTTCTTTGTTAATTCGAATGCTTTAGCTTATGTTGTTTATTACATTTGTGTCACTTACATTCATCTTATGATCCCACTTCATGCTTGATGATGAATGAATCTGCAATAATAGAGAGATTATCAATGGTTCTTGTGTATACTTTTCTTTCTTTTTCCTTCCTTTGCTGGTGCTGTTGATTATGCCATTTGGCTTGAAGGAAAAGTGATATTGTTTCTTTGGATATTCGGTTTAGCAAATCCTGCAAGCTGTAAATACCATTCATGAGGAGCGGATTGTGCATTCTGACTTGAAGCCAGCTAATTTCCTTCTCGTGAAAGGTTCGTTGAAGCTAATTGATTTTGGTATTGCAAAAGCGATAATGAGTGACACGACGAATATCCAACGAGACTCTCAGGTTATTATTTTAGTTCGCTGCTCTTTCATTTCAATCCAACTTCTGGGCTACGTCAAATCACACATATTTCGTTACTGTAGGTAGGTACACTGAGCTATATGTCTCCTGAGGCATTTATGTGCAATGAAAATGATGCGAATGGAAATGTCATCAAATGCGGTCGACCTTCAGATATATGGTCCCTTGGCTGTATCCTGTATCAAATGGTGTATGGGAGAACCCCTTTCTCAGAGTACAAGACATTCTGGTCCAAGTTCAAAGTTATAACCGATCCAAATCATGAAATTGTGTATGGACCGGTTAGTAATCCATGGCTCCTTGACCTAATGAAGAAATGCCTTGCATGGGACCGGAATGAGCGGTGGAGGATTCCACAGCTGCTCAAACATCCTTTTCTTGTTCCTCCAGTACCACCCCAGATATCTTCTCATCAAAACCACAGCTACAAACTGCTTCAACTTATTGCTGGAGCTTGTACAGATGACAAGGATGCATCAGCTTTATGCTCTCAGCTAAGGCAACTGCTTGAGGACCCCATAGAACTCTTGGATTCTCAGTCATCAACATCTCGGAGCCAACAATGTATGTTGCTCTCCCAAATGTCAAAAATTTGTTTTCGG
The DNA here is from genome assembly GCA_014182565.1 of Eucalyptus marginata. Taxonomy (NCBI): domain Eukaryota; kingdom Viridiplantae; phylum Streptophyta; class Magnoliopsida; order Myrtales; family Myrtaceae; genus Eucalyptus; species Eucalyptus marginata. The sequence continues at coordinate 46,179,715 of CM024590.1, read as the reverse complement.
CTACAGGAACATTTAGCTATATCCGAAAGATAGATGCAGCTGTAGCGTAGAGGCAAAGCTGTTACTCATCCTGTTCCAAAGTTGTGGGTTGCGAGTTCTGTTGAGTGTGATGAGAATGCAATTCCCCACCTAATTTTTTTCCAGTCAGTTTGTAAATTATGAGATCGTTCTTCGTGGCAAAGATAGCTTTGGGGGCATTGAAGCTGCTCGTTTCACGGTTTTGAATTGGGATTGTTGGATAGTCTCCTGGCTCTTGAAAGTTGAGCACATGCTCACGTGAATCAGAGGATTACTTCGCTTTATTTCAGGTTTGACCAAGCTCAATTTGCATTCGTTCAGCAAATTGCTTCCATGGTCTAAGAGTTGGAGTTAGGTTGGAGTTGAACAGCAAATTATGCCCAACCTCAGTGATGATGAGTTCTTTTCCACTGGTTTTTGTCATCGTCCTGAAATTATGTTCATGGATTTCAGAGATCATGCATGGTATGAGATCTAACATATGTAATTTGTATAATAAAGTTTGAAAATATTTCGTTCTTGAGTTTGCTTTCAGTTCAGGTGAAATGAGGTGGACTTGGATAATGTTATGGCCAAGCACCTCAGAGCGCATAGCATAGCGCATGTATCATCTATTGTTAACTTAAAGAGAGTTAAGAATGCGGTCCCCTGGCAGCCTTGACATTGGTTAACTGTAAACATAGGGCAATTGCGCCGATATCCAGCTGATTTTGAAGAATCCTTGCCGTCTGGTTTTTTTATTTTTCTTTTTTCTTGTGCTCGTGATTGTTTGACCTTTGGATCGTTGTAGGCAAACAATTCCGTGGCAAATCATCTCGCTAACAGCACCAAACGAAAGGAACATGACTCTACACAACTGAGCTAAGCATGACTTGACAGGGTCTCTTTGTCCTGCCGGTAATAGGCCCCAAAAGATCTCATGAGTTACTTAAAACGATCAAGGTGGGGCAAAAGCCAACCTCATGAAGGACCCCTGAGCACTGAGCACCACCCAGAGCCTACTGTTAATGTACCTGTCAAGGAATGGTTCGGGCCTTAATCTGTGCTGTGCCTGTCGATCTTCGGTTCTAAGGTCAGCCCAGGAACATACCATTTCCTCTTTCCCACCTGGCCCAAGGATTAAAATCCAGACTCCCCGTCATTTTGGGTCCAATTTCCTATTTCTCGGGAACTTCCCTACTTCATGCCAGTACGACGTCACCCCAAGGCCCATGGACCGTTGCGTTCCGGTTACGCTCCTTGTGTGCGGGGGACGGAAAGACCTTCCGGCGATCGTGTCAATTGAAATTTAAAGAAAGAATGGTACAATAAAATCCGATAATCTCTAGACATGTATATTAAGATAATCAAAGAAAGAGTTAACCATAATACAGCCCGTAGATAACGGAAACATGTAATAGCCAAAATGCTAATAAAACTAAGACTATATTGAGATGCGTATGCTAAATATTCAAAAGATTAAATAAATCTCTAATTCTCTCTTGTCAACAATTCTAAAAACTTAAATTGATTGACGAGGCAAGTGTTTGGTTTGATATTTAATATTCCAACATCATGCAGATCATTATATTATCGAACATGAACATAAAATTTCATATACCCAAGTCACTTGTCTGAAGTTTATAGTAAATATCGATCACTTTGCGCATGAATTATAAGTTTGAACAACCGATAAAAACTTGTCTAGCATTCACAATCACAAATGTCTCTACACATGTGAGTAGAATTTTAATTCAATTAATGCCTAATTTGTTCTCATAAACTCTTAGTTACTACTATATGTCGAGTCATTCAACGTCATTAGAGGAAAATCTCTACATGCAATCTTTTGTGCGACGCACGAGACGAAAACTACCTCGTTTTTATTATGAAAAGATAAGATTGATTCACGTGAAATTTCGTTCACCTAATCGAAGATCTCTAGGCTTAACTAACAACTAACAAGCAACAACTACCAAGAGACCATTAATGGACATCGTTCTCTCCGTCCGCCAACTACTTGCCACGGTGCCACCTTCCCTCATAGCGCTCTCGCCATAAATCGCCGCGCCGACGCGATTTCATGCTCTCCGCCAGCTCTCTCCGCAGCTTCTCTCTGCAGCGTTCCCGCGTCTTCGTCCGCCTTCGATCTCCCACGAAACCGATCCTCTCTCTCGCTCCATCGGCGGCCGCGGAAGGTGCGAACTCATTCGAATTGTCCCTCTGTCTCCTTCAGTGATCGTCGCCATCGCAGCCGTTGGTTCGCGGGGCGTGTGATTGTATTTTCTGGCGGCCTCGTGCACCTGCAGATCGTGACGAGAAATCGTCTCTGCTTGCGTCGATTTTACTGCTGGTAAGGTCCGTGGTGCTTACTTGAGCGGTTCCGGTTTGCACTTCACCTGTTCGATGAAATGTCTCTGTCGAGGAAGCGAACGACTTAATTGAGGCGCCACGGGGATGAGGTCCTCTGCGAACCGTAACGCGGCGTACTGTGCTGTTGTGATATTCGTTTGTTTGGTTGGTTAGAAAACTGAAACGAAAATTCCGCGATGAATTCTGAATAATCTTGAGGTTTCTATACCCTGCTTGGGACTCGGTCTGCTGTTGAAGTTCTACTCTTTATTGGTTGTGTTCCGGGATCTCGGAGTTGATAGGTTATTCGTTTGATCCTTCTCAGAAATGGACTCGCAATCGCCCTCCTGTGTTCTAGTTTTAGCCGGGAAATCTTCTGCAGAAATGGAAATTGCGAAAACTTTAAAGAGCAATAATGCTCTCAAGTTCCCTGACAACAGCGAAGTTAAAATCTTCGTCCATCCAGAAGTTCAAAGGCCGCCGTGTGAAGAGTCTTTCCAAATTGATTTGTTTCTGAAGTCCCTTTCGACAAATCAGTTTGGTAGGTTTTTCATTTGGTCTCCACACTTGCCATCAACTCATGACGTCGTTTCTCAGTAAGCATCGAGTCTAGTGATTTTCTTGTAGGACCAATTTTTCGGAAGTTCAACCATGTTTGCTTTCTTTACAGCAACTTTTGCGAACTTCCTATTGGTGCAGTGTGTGCTGCTGACATTCAATCGAAAGGACGAGGTTGGAAGTCCATCCATTAACTTGATATATGAAGCTTTAGCATTGGTTTTTTGTAGCTTATGCGTTTTTAAATTTGTAGGAAGGTCAAAGAATGTTTGGGAATCTCCAATTGGTTGCCTCCTATTCTCTTTTACAATTCAGATGGATGATGGGAAAATCGTGCCTCTTCTGCAGTATGTAATTTCACTGGCTATTACTGAGGCTATAAAGGAGATATGTGACAAAAATGTAAGCGCAGAAAGGTCCTCTTCCTTGTTTGTTTCTGTCTACTTTACTATCTAGGAGTGAGCCAAAAAGAATGATTAACAAATATTTTATTTTCATCTGGCCTGTTTGAAATCACAAGTTCTTCATGATATAAAAAAGAAAATTACATCAAGATTTATGCAAATTTTGTACTGCACATATAATACTTCTTAGTGTGTAGCTGGCATGTGCTACTGAGGTACAATGGTCGATACATTTACAAACATTCATTTTGCTTCAGGGACTTCCCTACCTTGATGTTAGAATAAAATGGCCCAATGATCTTTACCTAAATGGCCTTAAAGTCGGCGGCATTCTGTGCACATCAACTTATAAGTCAAAGAAGTTCAATGTTAGTGCCGGTAAACAGACTCATCTTTTGGACAAATTGTATGATCCCATGTGCTTTATATTGAGAGCCTTGAAGCTGCATGCTACTTTGAAAAGTGGAAATTTTGCTGTTTTACTTAAGTTATTCTCCCTCACTGTAAGAACCGTTCCATGATTCATGTGCACCTGGACGTTGACTCATAACCTGTTTGTGCAGGTATCGGCTTGAATGTTGATAATGAGAAACCAACCGTATGCTTGAATGCAGTCTTGCGAGAATTGTCAGCTGCTTCTTACAAATTTACACGAGAGGATATCCTTGCAGCTTTTTTCAATAAATTTGAGACTTTGTACGATCTATTTATACATCAAGGTAACTCAATGTCTTAGTTGTGAATTTTTTTTCTCTTTGAAGTTTGTTTCATTCTGATAATCATTGTTTATTTTTCACATTTGTTATACTTTGTTCCTAATGCAATACATGCTGGAGACATCCTTTCATGTGCCTTGGGATCAATATTTGCGCACTAAGAAATAAACTTCTTACTTTCCCATGGAGGAGATATTGCACCAATAATAAAAATTTAACCTTTATCAGTGGGATAATGTACTAAGTAAACTTTTTGATATTTATCCTTTTGTTACTTGTCTAGAAAAGGTTAAAATACTTCTAATTTACATGCATGGGAATTAGTGGAGCTCTTTTTGTTTACTAAGCAAGGGTACCTTTTTCTTAAGCTCTACAGTTTTTTCTAGCATGGTAGTCGTTTTGATAAGTAACCTTTCCCCAGGGCAAGAGTCTCTAATTAAACTATGGTGCACATGCTGAATGGAGTTAGCCGAGAATGCTCGATTGACCTGCTTTTTAGTATTGATTTTAGGCTCTGCTACCATGTGTTTGCATCTTGAATATAAAACAAACAGGTGGGGGTCTCTATTTTATATATTTCATTTGGTGCTTTTAATTTGCCAACTTGTCCATAATGTCATTTTCTGTAAACGCAAAACTTACGTGAATTGTAATGAAACATCTTTTATGACAAAATTGCTACTCGCAAGAATGTGCATGAGGGAGGACTGACTGCCATCCTACTGGGTACATTGTCCTCTTTCTAATGATGCATTTCTACTGATTTAATTTCATAAAATGGACATTGGTTTTGTTGGACTACAATGGGCTTTTGAACAGCATACTGTATTATGGATATGTTCTAAAGGATGGTATTTAAGTTCTTGTGCATTGTGTTGTGCAGGATTCCAAGCTCTAGAGGAGATGTATTATAAGACATGGCTACATAGGTAATGCAAATGTGCAAATTTCTCTAGTTTGTTCTGCTATCACATGTCTTCCACCATATTATGAAAGTTGTGTGTAGAAACCAAAACATTTCTATGGCCATGCATGTTTATGACAATCAGTGTAGAATAGCCTCATTTCCTACTTAAATTCTGTAAGAGAGGTGCATGATTCAACAAACTTGTCTAAACATGTTTTAAGACATGGGGGAATTTTATTTTATTTTCCAAAGAATTCTGGAGTTGTGGTGTTATTGTTTCAAAATCATCTCTTTTTGTTTTATTTGGGGTTTGTGGGATGGATGCCTTGATTTGGGAGTCTTCCATAATAGACTTTTGACATGTGAATACTTCACATGGGATGGAGGTGAGTCTTTGCAGACACTTCTCATGAAATGTTCAACTTTCAAGGTTCGATTGATATTCAGTGCATCAGTTAAACAGCTGTTGTGTTTTTGGAAATAAAAAATCTACACATCCAAGATGACTGACCTATTTATAAAGCTTTAAACATGCCATTGCTTGTATATAAACCATTTCCTATTTAAAACAGGTTATTCTTTGCATTCACCAGGGCTCACTTCACCCACTACTAGTTCATTGTAGCATATGAAACGACTTAAAATGTTTATTGTTGAACTTGGTTCAACAATTCATTTCCACAGTAGCCATGTAAGATATAAGGCACTGTTTAGAGCTGTTCTACAAGCATTTCTTAATTTTTAAGGATATGAAAGATTAAAAAAAAAAAAAAAATGACAACTAAAATTTGTTGATTAAAACTTTGATTTTTCAACAGATGAGAATAGCTTGTGTGTGCAGGCTGATGCATTCCAAGTGCTTGTACTTTTCAAACTTAGTTACCACATCAAGTTGTTCTATCTGATACATCACCTGCTCAGCCAGCAATGAAGGAAATATTGGACTAAAGAAATCAGAAACAAATTCTCTATGAACATAATTCAGTCAGAAAAAACCTTTCACTATCATTTGATTTGTATGAAGCTCCTTCTCCTGACTTGCTCCATTACTGCTGCTGTCACAATGGAACCCAGTTGTTTCTCTAAGATTTGCTTTTCCTGACTCGTTACAAAATTGAAATCTACTGTTTTAGCTTTAACCAGCTAGCCAAACTCATTAACAGAGGCACAACTTCCAGGGCTGTCTCAAAATGTTCTTCTAGGTGGTCCTGTACTTTCTAATTTGCTCTGCAATCAATTTAATGACTGTAACTTTCCTTTACGCCCTCTTTTTGCTTGAACTTGCATTACATATGAATTTCCTTTTCCTTTACTACTGATACTTTTTCCTGATTGGTTTGGGTAGATAATTGAAAGAAAACAATGCCCATTCTAGCGGGACATGATGCATTGATGTTGGTTTTTCGTGGTGTTGCTGATTCTAGCAATAGGCATTATGTGGAAGACATTAAAAAAATTTATATTACATGTGCAAAAAGGGGTTGTAATTTTGTGAAAGAGTAAAGTGAAAAGTAAACCAGATTGTTTTGCCATCATGGAGTTCTACCATCCATTGCCATGATTTATAGTATGTAGTCATGTAGATTAATGTGCTGAGACAAATTTTATTGAAGTTTAGCCTTTATGCTTTCTGTCTCTGCACTTCTCTTTTTATGTAAATGCTGTTCTATGTTTTTTCTGTTTTAATCTTATATGCACTTTACATGGTGTGACTTGTAGTGGTCAGAGGATAATTGTACAGGAGAAGAACGAGGAGCAGGTGGTGGAAAATGTTGTTAGTATACAGGTATGACAAGAAAGGAGAATTTGATAGTTAACAAAGATTTGAGATATTTGTGCACAATTTCGTTAATGCATGTCAAAGGAACATATGTTTTAGTGCAGATTCTGTTTGTAGGTTTGTAGAGGACTTGTTCATTTTTACTAGCGTCTTGTGTAGGTTTGGCTATGACTAGATTAAGTGATTGACAGATAATGTATTTATATTTCTACATACTGTAGACCTGCGTATTACTCACACGTGTCATTAGTGAACATCTACTTTCTCAAACGTGATTTATTCTTCAATAAATATTTAGGGACTGACGCCATCAGGGTACCTTTTGGCTGTTGGTGAAGACAACCAGATGTGTGAGCTTCATCCTGATGGCAACAGGTACTTCATTTAAGCTGTATGCCCCTTGTTAAAAGTGCATTGTGCATGTCAGTTGTGTAGAGAGTGATATAACAAATTTCTGCTAACTTCAATGAGTCACTCCCATGGTGTATGTCGGTTCAGGCGTGCATTGAAGTGAAGATGATAAAGTTGAGTAATTTAGGTTTTCAGAACTTTCTGAGCTCAAACACCTCCAGAAAGGATCTGAATGCATTTTTATTTGCTCACTTGCCTTGGTTCTTTGATGCATGTTGTGTGTGCTATATTTTGTTTCAGTTCCTCTGAGATGGTCTGCTTCAAGTATTTTTGGCTTCATTGGATTCATCGAAACTCCAAATATCCTGTAATTCCTTGCTTGTTTTTATTCCTACGTAGTGCGTATGCTTTATATTACGCATATTCATCACGTTTAGAATTTACTGGCCGGCGATGTGCACGGACCACCAATCTTGCCTTTCCTGATTCATCACCCCGTTGTGCTTGGGTGATTCAACTGGCCATAGTTAAAGCACAATGTCGGCTGACTTTGCTGTGAGAGATAACTTGCCCTTTGGACTGACTGCAAGCTGTTTCTCTAGAAAACACGTGTGAATGGTTCTCAATAACTATGACTTCTATTCACAATTTATGTGATGTGATGCATATTTTCTTCTCACATGGCTGCAGTTTTGACTTCTTCAAAGGACTGGTCAGACGGAAGCTTTGAAAAAGATGCCTACTCCAAAGGGAGCATAAACCACGCACCACGTGCATCCCTCAGGACTCGTTGCTTCAATGTTATTTAAGTACTCATAAATAATGTTTTAGTTTTCATTTCTTTCTTTGGCAGAATAGAAAAAGAAAATCCCAGGTGAGAAATAAGTTTGAATAAATTTGTCAATAGCGCGAGAGTGAGGCCAACTTCTTTGGTTGCCTGCAAATTAGAGCATATAAGGTTAACCTTATCTATTAATTGGGCATGAATCTCAGAGGACAGGGTCACCAAATCACTAGTCAACTGAGCCAACTCAATGTCATTGAATACCAGTCTTCGATTGTTTAATATTTCGTGGCATCTCCTCGGCAAATAGCTGGTTATGGTACTTGTTCATAAAGAATGTGCCCATAAAGCATTGTCTGTGATGCTGGAACATGCAAGATGAAGATTGTTCCTTCATCATCTGGGCTCTGTCCTGCTCTTAAAACTAAAGAAGCTGGCCCTCGCGGTCCTAATCTACCTATACACGATTTATTCAGTACGCTGGTACATAGCATGCCTCATCCACTGAAGAAGAATTTGCGACATCCGAAACCCTTATGTAGCTTGGGATCAGCACGACACTCATCCAAGTAGAAAAGACGACAACAACAATAATAATGGATCTGGCAATTCAGATGCGGTCCAGATTAAATAGCAGGAGTACAACTCAAATCTCTTAAATCTTTCTAGTGCTATAATTTCTGATTAAAAGAAAGAAATGTGAATAGTGAATCAATTTTATCTTTCTTTTTATGATTATGATTAAATAGATAGTTTTTGTTATTTAGGAATGGGCTTAATCAAGATAAATTCGGTCTGAATCGGGTCGAACGGAGCCGGGGCGTGGGCACTCGGTATGGTTACAGTTTCCATCGGGTCATCTGTCACTTTCTTTCGAGAAAGCCTTCCTGTGTGGAGGGTGGAGGGTGGTGGGTAAAGCTGGTCCACCGTCGGTGGTGGGAAGGTAAAGGAGGAACCAGCACTGCCTCACATGCAAAAGCTCCCCAACAGTCGTACTCACCAGTTTCAATTTTTGTTTCTCACCTAAAGGAAATATAATCCATACAAGGAGACAGAGACGCGGTAGCTCCAACTTCCGAGTGACCTGTCATTTGGAGATGGCTACAACCTGTCAAACGGTTGGTCCATATGGCAGACACTGTCGCCATCGCCACATGGAATTGCATCGAGGTTACCGGGGTCTCCTTCTCCTTCTCCTCCTCCTCCTCCAGAAAAAAAAAAGGCTGCAAAAGAGGATTCCGTGAAAGCACATTTTGCCAGACTGATTGAACACGGAATTGGACGTGATGGTCTGATAGATGCCCTTTGCGTGACTCACGAAAACACTTTGGCTTTGATGGGTTTCTGGGTCCTGCGGTTGTACCCGCAACACGCCGATTTGCACCAGCTTTTTGTCCCTCTCTTTTGGTTTTGTCGCTCGTCCGTGTCACTGTGTATGTGAACTCAGTTCGTGCACATTGGGAACATGTGAGATAACGCACGGCTCAGATCCTAAAGCTGGAAATGGCAATTGTACTCTGGCTTCGTAAGCACGGGAGGAAGAATAGGTACTGACGTAATTTTATGTATATCTACGAGTAAGTGGTCTCTCGGGACTTGACTAATTTATGCTCGAGTAACAACCTCTTTGAATGTGTAAATTATAGCTAATAATCATTGGAAGCCTATGCCTACCGATAACTATGGCAAAGGTAATTAGAAGGTATGCAGGAAGAAGAAACTTAAATCATCGTGCTGTAGCAAAGGTAAGTAATTTGATCTGGCCATGTACTGTAAACGTGCCTATAAACAAATACAAATGCCTTAGACCCCGAACCTGCCATCACTCGTTAGACTAATGAATTGAACTTAGCATGAAAAGGATGGGAGCTTGGGGGTTTCGACTCTTGATTTATTAGCAATATGAGATTGGTGGCTTATTTCATGGTTTTAAAGACAGCTAAGCTAAAGTAGGTTTTCTCGTCATAGATGAGGCACCTGCGACACACGTCGTGATTTCTTGCTACTCATATCAAGAGAGGAAAAGAGAAGTAGCACCGAACAAGATATGGTGCAAGAATCAACGTGAATAGCAATGGTGATAAAAAGAACCAATACAAGACGATTGTGTAAAGTCTCTTCTTAAGTATCAAATAAAGTGCAAAGATGTTAATAACTTGTGGTCAAATGTTCTTTCGTTAATCACATGGAATGCGCCTTCTGTGGGCCAACATGTGTCGAGGTGGGGTTGATAAAGATGAGAGAGAGAGAGAGAGAGATTATGTAGGACTCTAAAGAACATTCCACCATACGTGGTCGTTCATGTGCGCCTTGACTCTTCAAATTCTTACTGTCAAACAAATCCCTGAATTAGAAGATTTTCAAATCCATTATCCACTATTTAAGATCCTATTTGTGAGGTGAAATATAAGTTATTTTTTAATATTAGGAAGAATAACATAAATGATCCTAAAAATTTGGTTCAATGTACGATGCTATCTCTCATCTTTTAATTTGTTCACTATAATTACTAAATTTTGATCCAATATTCAATATGATCCCTGAATTTTTAGATTTTTTTGCATGACCTAAGGATTACATAGAACATTTACCAATAGTCAATGGGCAACATTAAACTAGTTAAAAGTTTATGGGCAACATTATATATTGGATTAAAATTCATGGATCGCGTTGCACAAATTGAAAGTTCTAAACTCCTTCTTCTTCTCCAGTCTGGTAGGATTCTCTGAGAAATGCAACTCAGATAGTTATAAATATTACCTTCCTCGTTCTATTTGGGTGTTTCTAGGTTCTGAACTAAAGGTCATAGTAGTTTTCTGCTAAAAGGCTATCCCTGAGGGGCTTGAACGAGAGTTGTTTGCCCAATGTAGGAAGGCATACTTGCAGAAACTGACTCCGTCATCCCTGGTTCTAAGTTTAGGTCCATTTATTGGTATCAAAGCTATTATCCCAAGAATGTGTGGCTTAGGGATCAAAATCAACACCGGTATGGGTAACGTAATTCACATGAAATATCGATAAAATCGATTGGTCCTAGTCAAGATGCCAAAAATGTGCAACCAGTGCTAAATAGTCTAATGTGTACCAGTCACATGACAAGGCACCCAAAATGTCCTTTTATTTTGCAATTTTCATGTGCATAAAATGACTTCTTGCCCAATAAAAAAAAAAAAAATCGATCTTATCATACAAAACACGTTTGAAACTTAAAAGGGAATCATTAAAAAGTTAAGTAGTTTATAATTTCTCATATATATATACACGTTGATTTTCATGAAACGCCGAACAAGGCTTATAATACGACTTTCGTGAATTTCGGAGTCAAGATTAGGTTTTCAAGATTGAACTGCTTGATTGAAGATTATATTGTCTGACCATTCATTGCCTCTGATTCGCGACACGTGGACGGTTCTCGACGAGTCAAAACCCGCACGCTTTGACCGGCATGCAGTACACAAAACCTCACCAATTTTCAACTAACCAGGAAAAAAACATTCATAACTCTCTCTCTCTCTCTCTCTCTTTAAATTTCCTTTGTCGGTACGTTTATGAAACAGGGCGTGCAATAAATAAACCGGACACAATGTCAAACATATTAAACACATGATATCCACGCAATGAAAAAAATAAAGAATTAGGAGTACTAGAAGTTTTGTACAATGCTACTTTAATGTCAAATTATTATTTTTTAGATCATTTAAGTGTCATTTTTTTTATAAAAAAAAAAAAACAATCATTCAAATACTAACTTCGATTTGGATCGCTACAAAATCAATATGACTATTTTATTAATATCTCTATTTGACGTGACTTTTTGGTGTACCCAGTTAGCATATTATCTCTTAAACAATGTGGTTTACAAGTTTTGTTAGTTCAATAATGGCGCGTTTGGTAATCTTACATTCCTAAGAATAATTTTTTATCAAAATTATTCTTTTCAATTATGTTCCTAGGAACAATTTCTAAGCATTTTAAGCCATTTGGTAATTGTCAAAATTTTAATTCTCGGAATAGAATTGCGTTTGGTAAAATTTTTACTCCAAATCATTTTTAAAAATTTATTAAAATAATTTATTACTTTTTTTCTTTTTTTTTTTTTTCTTCTTTTTTTTTTTTTTTTTTTTTTTTAATATTCTTCTTCTTCAAGTGGCCGGTTGCCGGCCTTGGGATGACCAGAGACCGGCCAAACGAGGGCCAGCGACCTCCCCGAAGGTCATTGAGCCTCACCGGGGCTGGGTGAGGTCGAGCTCGCAAGACTGGTTGCCAGCAACCAGCAGTGGTGGGCAACGGACGGCAACCGCGGTGATGGCATGGCGATGAAGAAGAAGAAAATGGAAAAAGAACAAGAAAAGATAAAATAAAAAGATAAAATATGGGCTTGATTCTAGAATTATTTCCGATAATAAGAATCAATTTTTTATTTATTATTATGTTTCAAATCTACTTACGGGAACAAAAAAACAGAAATTTGTTCCCGGAAACAAAAATTTTACCAAACACGATTCTGTTCCAAAACTAATCCCGGGAACAAAAGAATATAGAAATTTTTACTATTTGGCCAGTTACCAAACATGGCCTAAGATTTCGAAATTCCGAACCCTAAATCCCTAATTCAACAAAAATTCAAATTCAAAGCCTTAAATAAGCCAATTAGTCAATTTTCTAAATATAAACCTTAAATCGAAACCCTAATTTGGTTTGTCCCCAAAATTAACAACTCAATCTTGTAAATGGAAAGCAAGAGAGAGAGCCAGAGGGAGGCGGACTCGAAGGTATTATGGCAAGAGCAAGAGAGCATAGAGGAGAATTAAGATCCGTAGGAGGTGGGGGCGGAGGTGGCAAAGCGGAAGGTAAGGATGAAACCACAAGTGAAGACTTAGGCCCTATTTGGTTCAGCATTCCCAAGGGGCTCTCAGGGCTAAAAGCCCCTTGGGAAAAAATTTAGGTGTTTGGTTCAGCATTTGGAAGTGTCCTTGGCCAAATGCTGTCATTTGAAATGCAAGTCCACCTCAACCTGTTCATCCGTTGACTTTTTTTTTTTTTTTTTTTTAACCGATCGTCTTCCCCACACCCCCAACCGCCGTTGATTGGCAACGGAGTTTCATCGAATTTTATTTTTATTTTTAAAAAATAATAATAATAACCCTTTGTAAATGTTGGGTTCACCTTTTTTTTTTTTTTTGGTCATTTTTATCTTTTGATAATCAATAACCCAACTTTTTATCAATACTAGAATAATCATTAATTAACGAAGATGATTAATACTACAATAATTAAAAAAAATTATTCAAAGTTGAAAACAAACCTAAAAGAACCCTAGGCCAAAATTTGAGCTTTGCATCTAATCTATAATCAAATTATTTTAATATAATTTTTAAATAAATTTACTAATATATATCTTTTACATTACTCTCAACATGAAAATATAAAAGGTTATATAGTCATTGTTTATTTTTTGTACTTTTAAAAATACTAAAACTAAAAACTTAATTTTTTGAGCTTTGCATTTAATCTATAATCAAATTCTTTTAATATAATTTTTAAATAAATTTACTAATATATATCTTTTACATCACTCTCAACATGAAAATGTAAAAAGTTATATAGTCATTGTTTATTTTTTTGCAATTTTAAAAATACTAAAACTAAAAAACTTAATTTTTTGAGCTTTGCATCTAATCTATAATCAAATTCTTTTAATATAGTTTTTAAATAAATTTACTAATATATATCTTTTACATTACTCTCAACATAAAAATGTAAAAGTTATATAATCATTGTTTATTTTTTGCAATTTTAAAAATACTAAAACTAAAAACTTAATTTTTTGAAGCTTTGCATATAATTTATAATCAAATTCTTTTAATATAATTTTTAAATAAATTTACTAATATATATCTTTAACATTACTCTCAACATAAAAATGTAAAAGGTTATATAGTCATTGTTTCTTTTTTGGAATTTTAAAAATACTAAAACTAAAATACTTAATTTGGTCACATTAAAGGGCTTTTCAAATATATGTTTACCAAATAGTTTTTGCATTTCCTTAAAGACTTTTCGGTTATAGTTCCAAACAGTCAAAGATTTTGGAAACACATTTACCTCAAAGATATTTGCGTTCTCCCGGGCGTTTCCCAAAGTGAACCAAACGCCTTGCCTTCCCCATGGTGGAAAAGGAGAGCGATGATAGCTCCATGTCGGAGATCAGGCGACGAAATATCCTCTGTATCTCAGGGAGGATGCGTCGCCGACTTCCATGGGTAGAGAGCTTGGAAAAACCAAGAAAGTTCTCTCTCTACGTGATTGAGTGAGCGAGAGAGAAGAGCGGAACACGTCATTTTAAGGCAAGCCAACCATATCGGCTTGTGCAACGTCTTTAAGATATCCATGTGGACTGGTTTTTAATTAAAAAATATCGACTCGTTTTACAGATTTCATTATTAAAGCCATGTAATATTTTTTGCTTAAATTACTTACATAAGGTATTTAAGTGATCTTTTTTTATCCGATATGGCATTTAAATGAATTAATGAAAACTTTCGGCAATAGAGTGAAAATACAAAACTCTTGACACTTCTGATATCCCTATCCCAATAAAAAAACATTAGCTATATGCCCTTAATTTGGAGAGAATCTGTCTTCTTATTAACTATCAAACAACTATCTAACAACTGTCGAACTTAACGTACGCAATGTGAACACTCGTAATAGACAAAGAGCATCTCGGACCTTTTCGAGTTTCACTTCTTCTTTTTCTTCCTATTGGACGATAAAAACACATCGAGGACAGATGAAACCCCGGGTTTCACGCGCAACGGACACGAGCCGGGATCATTCACACCTACTAGGTAGGCCCCCCCACCACCCCCCGGTCGAATTTCGTCTACGAACGTCCAAATGGCCAAAGGAATCCACCACCTAAAAGAGAAGATTCCTTAATTCCTTTTGATGCCCGTTGCTGTCGGAGCTCGGGTGCTTTGCCAAAGCTTGTCGTCCAATCACCCGAGCTTGCGGGGTTGGCATTTCTTTGATTTGAAGTGTGCGGGACTCAGCAATAATTCTCGAGGAAAATCAATTTAAATCTTTGCCAGGTGGGGTTGGAAACAGGAAAAAGGAAAAAGCTGCCGCCAATCGGCTGCAAACCGAGCGGGAATGTTCCGAATCTTTCGAGGGCATAATTCTACGGCGCGAGGCATCTTTCTCGAGGTCCAATCTCTAGCGACGTCGTCTTTCGGGAGCGTGACGTCATAATTACTGTATTGCCGCCTCGGTGGAATGGTATTGGGTGGATTTTTAAATACGAGCGCATGCACGTTGAGGGGGGAATTCAATGAACTGAAATTAGCCAATCGGGGATGGCTAGGCACGCTACGCGTGGAGAAAACGATCGGACGTGCGCAATCAATGCTTTCTAATTCCGTCCTCTTTACCTAAAGATTTGATCTCTGGCTATATCAATTGGTCGTTGACACCGTGTCGGCGATTCGACATCTCGCATTAATTTGGCGCTCGTTCTGGACCCTTGATGAACATTTTTTTTATTGGACTTTGCTATAGGACTGTGCCTTGTCCTGGTTCTGATCTGGGTCAGATGGAGCACGGGATGGCTCCACCACGGGGAACGGGAAATGGGAACGCGAAACATCGCCGGTAAAAAAAATTGGAACGTTGGGGGGTTTGCTTCTTTTCATCATGTACTTAGAATAAGACATTGTTTTATATATATATAAGATAATATAGGTGGTGTAATGGGAAAATTATTAAAAAATAATCAAAACTTATATATATATATATTAAAGATAATATAGGTGGTGTAATGGGAAAATTATTAAAAAATAATCATAAGTTTTGGTATTTGTATTGTATTGACAATATTAAACTTTTTAATTTAGCCATTCGAATACTAAAATTTTTCGACAATTCATCAATGTAATCTATCCAATCAATTCTGATCGAAAATCACTAATATGGGTACAAACTATCTTATGTAACATTATTAGCATTGACATTGATCATTTTTATATTTTTTTTTTTTTCTATATTATACTTATTCTATCTTTAATTTTTATTTTTATTTTAATTGTGGCCAGCCAAAGCCTATGACCCTCATCGGCCATTGGGCGAGGGCTTGCAAGCCCAATGGCTGGTGATGGTCACAATTATCACCTTGGCCTTCGTCAGCCGAGGGGTGAAGACCTCCTCACTTAGGCCCTCGTCAACCATGGGTGAGACGACCCTTGCCTAGCTCTTGTTGACCATTGCCCGACACCAACCACATAGGAAAGATTCATACAAATTTTTAAAAGTTGTCCAAATTAGCATTGACATTGTCATACGGGACGATTAGTGTTAATTGCACCACCATGTTGGCGGTCTCCATTTAAAATTGATCGGAAGGTTTACATTGACAAATCGTAAAAAAATTAAGGCTAAATTAGTACAATTGGAACATCAGCATAAGTGCAATAGGTGAGGACTTTTCGACTAAAAAAATAGGTGAAGATTTTTTTGGTAATTTTCCCATAGTGTGACGTATTTCGGACATGTCTAACTCAATAAGTTTCACATACAAATGAGAATTCCAGTATTTAAATACCCTCTACAATACCAAAAGTACTAGCATTAGAAATATAGTTTTGGGTAAGTCCCCTGATTATTTGCATGGAACGTCTTTCTAGTGCCCCGAGTCGATAGCGTGTCATGGAACAAAACGCGAGTGCCCAAAAAAGTACGGATCCATGGGGGCAATAGGTTTGGTTTTGAAATTAAAGACAGAAAATAGCATAAACAAACTTCTTTTTCTCCTTCAATTTCTCCTTCCCATATTTTTTGGGGAAAAGACCACAAAAAATCCCAAATTTTGCTAAAGAAATTTAAAACTTTTTTTATAATGAAAAATCCCAAATTTTGAAACGCGATACATTTACCCATTAAATTCTTTATGTTTTCTTTTTTTCTTCTTCTTCTTTCTTCCCTTCGCCAGGGTCCGGCGAGGGCTTTTCAAAATACACCTATGATTTAAGATAAATGTGTCACACAAATGAAAGTTTAGGGTTTTTCATGTCACAAAAAAAAGTTTTAGGTAAATGTGTCACTACAAGAAACTTCGGGGTTTCATATCATAAAAAAAAAATTAGGATAAATTTATCATTTTGGGCAAAGTTTGGGATTTTTGGTGGTTTTTTCACCTTTTTTTTTATTTATTAATTCTTCTTTCTTTCTTTCTTTTTTTCCAGTATCTCCTCAAATATCAACAGTAAATTCTCGCGTGGATTTGACGTGATGCGTAAACACGCCACCCTCCCGATCGTTAGAATTAGAATAGAACCCAATGCCCTCCCGATAAGATCTCTCTCTCCATCTTCGCGAGTGTGAACGGCCTGATGTAAAAGCGAAAGGACGGCGCAATCCGATGCCTTCTGTATCTTCATGCGTAAGTTCGTAACTGGAAAAACGAATCGCCCGTTTGCTTTACAACCAGCCGCGGTATTCTTAGCATTTTTCCGCTTTGCCTCCTGCATCTTCGTGGGTGCGCATGTTCGGTGGCTCTCGTGACATTTGATGGTAATCGCGATATTCTTTAACGAGTGCACATAAACGAAAGATGGGGGTGTTCGAGAATCGGAATGGAAAATGCACGCTTTGGAGACTTTAGATCAGTGGGCATAAGTTTAAAATTAGCAAAAAAAAAAAAAAAGATTATTGATAATGGGAGATTTTATGGGAAGCAATGTTAACTTAAAAAAAATATTCGAATTACGGACCTCTTGCTTTGGCATCGCGTGTAATATCACTGTATATTTAAAAAAATTAAATTATAAGATGAAAGTGTGATTCTATATTTAAATATTCTATCAAATAAAATCCTCTCTCGAATTTTCTAATTTTTCAAATTTTTATCTCTTTGGGTGGTTTGTTATAATTTAACACTACAAATTGAATAAAAGGGTGTATGTTTATCATATATATATCTAATAATCTATTTATTTATACATGAATGAATGGGTTTTTTATAATGAAAGAGTGAAGTGGCCTCTTGGATGATTTTTTTCCATAATTTGTATTCTTTTCTCTTCTGTCTCTCTCCCATGTATTTCATTTTATTATTGTACTTATTTTCACATTATACACGCATCACGCCAAATAAAATTAGTCGGGAAAAAACTTATCACGGCTATAACAGTCTGAGGTTTCTCATAATATTTATCTTTTTTCATTATTCTGCGTTTATTTTTTGGTCGATATTTTTGAATCTTTTATATTCCGGGTCGTACCACGTTAAAAGGGCTCAACCAAACCAGCATTTCCATAAATTAGAAAAACGAAAGAAGAAGAAGAAGAGGAAGAGGAGGAGGAGCAGGACCAAACCAGACCGGCGTCAGACGGGTTATTAATCAAGCGCTGACTGGTCCACGCGTCGCCCATTCGGACATGCCCGACACGTGCCCCCCCCAGGTGTGCCGGCCTGGCCTCCTCGCACGTTTAGTCCCTCACGCCGGTCGACCCCCCTCTCCCCCTCATCTCCGCCTCCGCCACGTCATCGCTGCCGCCGCCGCCGCCACCACCACCGGAAAATTCCCCCTCCCTCTCTCCGCGCTTAATCCGCCACTTGCGTGTTTATAGCAATTATCGCCCTTCATCCTCACTTACTCTCTCTCTCTCTCTCTTTTCTCTCTTTCTCTCGCCAGCACGCGTAAACTCGTATACGACCATTTCTCTCTCTCCCTCTCTCTCTCTCTCTCTCTCTTCGTATGTGTGGGCGCCATCGTCAAATGTCGATCCTCGATTGATCGGCCGTCCCGCGTCCGTTCGCCGCCGGAGTCCTCCGCCGCCGCATTCCGCCTCCTTCGATGGTGAAGCCCCTCCCGCCGCCCCCGATCTCGCCGCCCCGGCCCCATGAACCCGTTCTGCTGCATCTCCCAGGTCTCCGATCACCACAAGCCCTCGCCGGCCCTCTCCTCCCGCCTCCCCATGTCCTCCGCCGCCGCCCGATCCGATCCGGCGGCCGTCCGGCTCGGCAACCACTTCGGCCACGGCCACGCCCGGAACGGCAGCTGTGGCGATCAGAACCGGCTCGGCCAGCGGTCGACGGCGGACGCGGGGGTGGCGGTGATGCCGTTGGCGAGGGAGCAGCCGGCGGTCGACGTGAAGATCAACGACATCGTGGGGAACGGCATATCGGGAATGCTGTACAAGTGGGTGAATTACGGTAAAGGCTGGAGGCCGAGGTGGTTCGTGTTGCAGGACGGCGTGTTGTCGTACTACAAGATACACGGACCTGATAAAATCGTGGTTAACAAGGAGACGGAGAGGGGATCGAAGGTTATAGGTGAAGAATCGATGAGGAGGGTCTCCAGGACTTCCCCTGGTCAATCGCAGCTTCAGCGTAAGCCTTTCGGTGAAATTCATCTCAAGGTATGCGGAACTGCGGTGCCTGTGATTCCGTCATGACGTTACTTCTTTTGCAGTTGCATGTTCGATTGCATTTTCTTCTCCGATCATCTGGCGATTGTTTTTTTTTTTTTTTTTTGTCTGCATGCGTCGCTTAGTTCCATTGGTCTCGATCGTGTTCCAGTGAGAATCGCGATGAGACGTAGTTGGACTGTTATGCTGACAATACTAAGGAGTGGGTTTACCTTGTCTGCGTATTTATTCGCTTTTGTGTATCTGGAGCTTAATTAACGTATGGTTCATCCCTTATTTGGATCCAATTTGAAACCGTTGTGCGTAAATTTTATGTTGAGAGTCTACGATGACTCTCTCTTATATGATTTCTACCGTAATGATAAGCAAATAGGATTTCGTCCCCTGTTGCCAAATAAAGTAGATTCAGATTAAGTAGTTGTCAGTTTATTTTCTTTCTGGCTGCTTTCCCTTTCCTTCCTAATTGAGCGGCTTTGTCTATTGGTTTAGTAACTCCCTGTTTCCTAATCAACACTGGGTTTTGTATTCAGCATTCCACTGTTTTTCTCGTGATTTGTTGAACATCGAATGGTAGAGGCCATGTGATTATCCAATTAATTAACTATGTCGATCAGTTGATTGGCGTCATTTGAGTTGGAGTGGTGTCTCTAATTATGGGTTTCTCCTGACAAATGTCCTTGTAGGTTTCATCTATCCGCGAAAGTAAGTCAGATGACAAGAGGTTTTCAATTTTCACGGGAACCAAAAGGCTTCACTTAAGGGCAGAGACGCGGGAAGATCGATTGACTTGGATGGAAGCATTGCAGGCTGTCAAGGACATGTTTCCGCGAATGTCCAACAGTGAGCTCATGGCTCCAGTGGACAATTTGGCTGTGTCAACTGAAAAATTGAGGCAGAGGCTTCAGGAAGAGGGTTTGCCTGAGGCAGCCATTGTGGACAGCGAACACATTATGAGGAGCGAGTTTGCTTCTCTGCAGAGCCAGGTGCTTCTGCTTAAACAGAAGCAGTGGTTGCTTACTGACACTTTGCGGCAATTAGAGGTATGTTTATGGAAGAATGAAGCAATAAGTCATCTTCTTTTATGGTTCTTAAGTTTGTCCAATATACCGGAAATCTGCTCCTTCATTTCGAAAATCCTGCTGAATGAACTACTTTGGCAAGGGACACTTCTGCATGCTCTGCTTCAGTTCTGGTACTTTGCATGTGGTGCTTTGAAAAGGTCCTGTTAAATAAATGACCGTAATAATGTTTTTGAGAGAATTTCGGTAATTTTTCTTGGAAAGTTACAGATGTTATTGATTTATCCATTTTTCATCTTTTCTCATGTAGGACTTAATATAATAAAATTGAGTATAAAGATTTAAGTCCGTGTCATGCAATTCGATTGTTATGAGATGTCTATCACCCCACCAAGGCTACTTTCAATGGTTATTTTGTATGTGTTGATTTGAAGCGGCAATTTGGCCCTCTTATATAAGCCTCTAGCAGTTTAGACTTCAGGGATCTCTAGTTTCTAGTTTCTCAGATACAGGGGCTCAATTTATGGTGTTTTCTCCCTACATGATCACGCACACATGCTGATATTGAGGAATTTGCTATAATTTCTTTATTGTGAAAAAGCTGATGTATTTGCTGGTAAATCTGAGCTAAGGTTGAGTTAGTTCATGCTTTAGTAGAAATTATGTGCTGTCAAGTACTTACTTTGTAAGCTTAAGAGCATTGGTAAAGTTGTAGAACTGGGCTGTGTGGGGTTCTGTTTTGCACTTTTTCTATGTCAATACATACATAGATATGGTACTTATATATGATATTATTGTTTGTTTGAATCAAAGTGAGGACATTACTAGTTATATTTGCCTTCAAAAGACTCTAGCATGAATTCATTTCGTGTTGCGATGTTTTTATGAATTTTGACCTTGATACTGTGGATTAGAGTGTTGCTGGGCTAGCAGCATCAGTGGTGATGTAGATGCTCATATCAATTTCTGCCATTATATGTCAAGTTCATCGGATAGCTTGTACTATAACTGTTGTCATTTTTCAACATGGGGTTTACTACCTCATTCTGTGAGATCTTTTAAATTTTGTGGTTTGTGTCCTATGATATCTTACCCATTCAACATGTTACTGAATCAATATCTATGGCCTTTGTTCTTTAAATTCATAATATGCTCTTTGCCATTCTTTTCCATCTGGAAAGCACTTGTGACTTTTGAAATTAACTTTGTAGACAGAGAAAGTGGATTTGGAGAACACTGTGGTTGATGAGAGCCAGAAACAGCACACTGATCACGGGGCTGCTTCCATTTCAAGGCAAGACAAGTGCAGTGGTAGGTAGTAACAACTGAATTTGGGGTGACTGGTATTTTGGCAGAAAGGAATCATAAAGCATGGTTTTTGTTAATTTATTCTTGCAATGTTGGTTAAGTTAGGCTCCAATAATGACAATAACGATTTCCAAAAGTATAGTAGGATCCTGTCATACAACTGACATGTTACTGATATTACCCATGGGCAAGAAATTTTGTGTTCCTTTTTTTTCTATGATAGATTCCCTTTTGTTGTATTCTGATAATCATAATCTATTTTTGAAGCAGAAGCAAGCGCAAGTGAATCAGATGCTGATACTGAAAGAGTTGATGCTGCAGAAGAAGAAACAGATGAAGAAGTCCATACTTTCTTTGATACTCGTGATTTTTTATCGTCTGGCTCTTTCAAAAGTAACGGATCTGAAGTCCGGAGATCATCTGTCTCTTCAGATGATGGAATTTATGGGGCTGACTCAGAAGATGACGTTGACCCCTCCATTAAATCCGTAGGCAGAAATTTTCCTTATGTTAAACGGCGCAAGAAGTTGCCTGATCCTGTCGAAAAGGAGAAGGGTGTCAGTCTCTGGTCGATGATAAAGGATAACATTGGGAAAGATCTTACAAAAGTTTGTCTTCCTGTTTACTTCAATGAGCCCCTTTCGTCTCTCCAGAAGTGTTTTGAAGATTTGGAATATTCATATCTTATTGATCGGGCCTACGAATGGGGTAGAAGGGTGAGTTTGTGATTTAAGTCTAGTATTTTTCATTTTGGTTAGAATGGCACAATGATTTCATCTTCACTGCATATTGGATCAAAAAACGTATGTTGGATTGATTGACTTGCACTGATGATTGTGGTTCAATAAATTAGCATCCTTCCTATGTTTCTGATGGGAAGTTTTACCTCCGATTTTGTAGCATGGATACGATCATTAACAGTTAATCAAGGGAAAGAGGTGTTGTTTTGTTGTATAATAGATGCCATGAAGGTTGCCCTGTAAAATCATATAAATGCCTCTAATAAGGGGCTTTCAACTTCTCTTAATAATTTGTCACGATTGTTGATTGGCTGGCTTGATTGATGTTGATATACTCATCGTGATTGTCCTGTTAAATTAAGAAATAGTCAATCCTCCTCATGAATATTGATATGTACTATGCACATCACATCCTCTTTTGCTTGACCTTTTTAATTTTAGAGTTTCATAATCTTGATAATTTTCTTAATGAGCAGTGCCTTACCCAATCCTTTCTTAAACTTCATCAAGTTTTTCAGGGTAACAGCCTCATGAGGATTCTTAATGTTGCTGCTTTTGCTATATCTGGATATGCTTCAACTGAAGGAAGAATTTGCAAACCATTCAATCCATTATTGGGGGAGACCTATGAAGCTGACTATCCTGATAAAGGAGTCCGTTTTTTCTCAGAGAAGGTACCTTTTTTATAATATGGAAGCTCAGTGATGCATCTTTGGCATCTTTTTTTGTGAGGTATTTCAAGAATCTCTATATCTGAAGTATGTCTGCACCAATTAACAAGTCACGCTATCACAATAGTTGCTTAAACAATTACAATATGATACTTTTGCCCACTTTCTTCGCTATATATGCAGAGAAAATATGAGGAAGTATAGGTCATCTTTCTTTGATAATTGAGACAGCTCCTCTGCTTGGCTCAATCTCTCTACTTTAATGATTCTTCTCCTCCAGTTTGAACTTCCTCTATATGGTGTCTTATGAAAGGCTATGACAAATTCTGGTCTCAGGTCAGTCATCATCCCATGATAGTGGCATGTCACTGTGAAGGAACTGGATGGAGATTCTGGGGAGACAGCAATTTAAAGAGCAAATTTTGGGGCCGGTCAATTCAGCTTGACCCAACTGGCGTTTTGACTATAGAATTTGATGACGGGGAAATTTTCCAATGGAGTAAGGTAAGCATCAGTTATTATATGGTTTTTGGATTATTCGGGTTCTGTTCTTCATGGAAGAATTTTTCCTTTTAGGTTACAACATCTATATACAATCTCATATTGGGAAAATTGTACTGCGAACATTATGGCACTATGCGCATACAAGGAAATCGTGGCTATTCATGTAAGCTGAAATTTAAGGAACAGTCCATTATAGACAGAAATCCTCACCAGGTTTCTCTCTCTCTCTCTCTCTCTCTCTCATCCTCAACTTGTTTTGGACTTACTTTATTTTAGCTTTCTATAATTTAAAGCCTTACTAGTAGTGCTCCTATCTTGAATCAAAAGTTTCCCAACTAGGGGGCATCAAAGTTGAGGTTTTAAAAGGTTCCTGGGAGTTGAGCTTTTAATTGATGTTTTCTCTTACTCATTTCTACTGTTTCGACCATGGCTATGGCTTTTTCATGACTTCGCTGGCTGGCACAATCAGACATAACCTAGTAGCTTCCCTTATTATGCTTGCATGAAAAGAGTGATGTCAGTGCTTAGAAAAAAAAGAAGGGTGCCCCCCGGGGTGGGGGGGATAGAATTGATTGCTCCCTTCAGATGTAAAATGTTGATCGTAAAGACATTCCCTTCAAAGAGCACTGAAGAGCATGTTTTAATTCAATGTTCTTCCGTCCCACGTTTAGAAGATAGTGATTTAGGCTCTACACTTGAAGCGACTGAAAGCAATGGGCTTTGGATGTTGTGTTTTTTCTTTTTGATAATTAGTAAGAAGAATTGGTTCAGCAAGACTGTTTGGTTGCTTCAAAATGGAGGATAAATCTTGCTGCTGTTGTTAGGTTCTCATTCAATCATTTTGTTGCGCAGTTGATAAACATCTCTGGTTTTCTTGTTCATGCTTGAACTTTTATTCACTTGAAGCTAGATTAGTTAGTTGTCTAGGTACTAAATGCTTGTATGAAGTTTTGGATTGTTAATCACCATTTTGTTGTGCCTCTATTTGTCCTTCAGTATGATTGGGCATTACTTTGTGCTGTGATATAACTTAAAATAATGGCCCTGGGGACTGGTGAGACTTGTTATTTTGTGGATGAACAACCAATATCGCAATTTCTTTCCTCAAATAAATTTCCTTTTGTTTCCTATTGTATGAACAATGAATGTGGCAATAATGTTGAAAAACATGTTGCTTTCTTTCAACCCAGGTGCATGGCATTGTCCAAGATAGAAATGGAAAGACAGCGGCAACTTTATTTGGTAAATGGGATGAAAGCATGCATTATGTGCATGGTGATTGTTCTGAAAAAGGCAAAGGATTTGAATCTCTGTCTGAAGCCCGACTCTTGTGGAAACGGAGCAGGCCTCCACAATTTCCCACCAGATACAACTTTACACGCTTTGCCATGACACTGAATGAGCTTACTCTTGGACTTAAGGTAATGGTTTCATGTTTGCAGTTTTCACTTGTGAAGCACAGAAGCGGGTTCCTGGATTCTCATTGCATCTGTTTTTTAATCAAATAAGGCCTTTCTTACACCTAGTAATTATATGGTCATGCATTGTAGTAAACAGTGTCATATTTCTCCTTCATCTGCGTGAGTTTAGGAATCGAATTGCCTCGATTTCTTTACCTAAAGAAGGGGGTGGGGACTGAATATTTGCTTTGTTCTGTTCAAAAAAGTAAGAAATACGTCTAAAGAAGATGTAATTATTGCTGCTCTCTAAGGGTGCCTAGCTGTGGAATAGAAATACCAATTAATCGGGGCAATTGAGGAGAAGCATATTTATCGTTAGGTAAAATGCTTCCTCATCGTTCGGAACTTAAGGCACTTTTGATTTGAGAGATCACCATTCTAATTTTTGTTGTTATTTCTCTGTCTCACACCCTAGTTGTAAGGATGTCTTTTTTAACCCAGGTAGGGTTTTAGTGAAATTAGTGAATCATACGAGGCACATAGTTGTTCCGTGTGATCTTTCACAATGATGCTTATTTTTCATTTATTTGCAGGAGAAGCTGCCACCTACAGATTCAAGGCTTAGACCTGATCAGAGACATTTGGAGAATGGAGAGTATGAAATGGCAAACTCTGAAAAGTTGAGACTTGAACAACGTCAAAGACTGGTAATCCTTTTTTAATCTTGGTTTCCAGTTCTGGTGGAAGTGAATAACCTATAGTTAGCAATACTCTGCGGTTGTTCAAATTGGTGCTTAATTTTGTGGATCTGGTGATAAATTTTCACGATCATGAGTAGTTGGGTGGAGGGGGAAAGGTGAAAGTGATCAACACAAATTGTCTAAACTGGTGGGGTCACATCCTTCTCGTCAGAAAAAAGAAAAGAAAATGGTTGATGGGATTAATGTCATGGAGGAATATTCAACTTTGTTTCTTAAGATTTAGTTCACTCGGGCCGGACCTTTGAGGTTTACTTGTAACTTCGTCTTTTATTCCGAAGCTTGGTTTTTGCGTACTTCTTTTGCTTTCTTGTGCATAACCCAATCAGTCCACATAGCAAATGAAGATGTCAAATTAAGAGTTGATCGACGACTTTGTCCTGTTACGTTAGTACACGGTGTTATACCAATTGGGCTGCTAGTAATTTGGAATACGTGTTATTTCAGGCTCGCAATATGCAAGAGAGGGGCTGGAAGCCACGGTGGTTCGCGAAGGATAAAGGAAGCGACACGTTCCGTTACCTAGGTGGCTATTGGGAGGCGAGAGAGAAGGGGAATTGGGAGTCATGTCCCGATATTTTTGGTCAAATTCCTTCAGATCAGCTACTCGATTGAGATCTCCCCTATTTTTCGTGATTTCATTGGGTTCTACTCCTTTTTTTCCCCTTTGTAATGGATTTCAAAGAGAGGTGAAGATGGGAGGGAGGGAGAAAGGGGGGAAGATATGGGTTTATATTCTCATTCTTTTGCAATTTTTTTCTTTTTCTTTTTCTATTTTCCTTTTCTTTTGACATAGCTTGAGGGGCACTTGCTTCAGTAGTGCAAAAGCTCCATTGAAATGTATGTTTTAGGTTGTTGAATTAGATGAAGATACATAAAAAGCTAATAAAAGAGATGAATAGTCAATTTTTTCACATAAGGTCTTTGGATGTTGAAAAGTTCCAACCTTGGTTTTTCAAAAGAGAACTATCCCCAGAAATAAAGAATCAGGCTCATTGGACTTTTGAATTTATCTGTTGCCATCACGGGTTACATTCAGTACCTACATGTTCCCGAAAGTAGGATCCAAAATTCTCCGCCCCGTCAGGATGGCGATTCCATCGATTATCCAATTTCGTTTTTTTCTGGCAAATCGCAAACCCACGATTTTATTAGTTTCGCACCTCAGCCTTTTTGGGTCACAACAATTTCTTATGTAATATGACGCTAAAATGGATCTCGACTCTGACATTCGGAAGATATAAAGCACCCGGCATCCGTACCAATTTCTTTCACGGTATTCTCTGTTTACAGGATGGATGGATGGATGGATGGATGACCCGGCGAACCCGATTCTTCTTCTACTTCCATTTGCTTAAGAACCATCCAATCACGTCTTTCGATTTCTCGGCTCTTTCCTCTCCTCTCCTGAACTCTTCTGCTCGCTCCTTCCTTTCCCTTCTTCCGATGTCTGAACCCGCAATGCCAAAAGCTCAGATCTGACCGTTTCCCGTGAGATTGATTGGTCCTGAAGATTTCATCCCGTTGTCCGGAGGAGATCCCCAAGGATTTGTGAGTTCATTGAGCAATTTGAGGCAGGTCTTAAGATTCTCTTTAATATACGTACACACACATATATAAATTCTCGTCAAACTTCCGCTGAAGATGCCACTATAAACAGAACTAAAGATTTAACTACTACTAACTTGGAATAAAATTCTCTCTCTTTTGTCTTCATAATCGGCATTAAACAAGCTGTTTGAAGAGCTAATCTGTAAATGAGACGGGTAAGATTCAATCGAGCATAAATGTTTTTGAGATCTCGAGGAACCAAAAGCAAGCACACCAAAGAACAAATGTGAAGATTTCTTTGTTTGATATTACTTAATGACAAGCACATAGAAGACCTGGTTACGGCATCTAAGCCTTGTGGTAAACCTTCCCCAGCCTCTGCAAAATTTACATTCTTTTGTTAGAACGAAAAAAAAGAATAAAAACCGTTTGATAACGACGAGTTGATTTCTATTCCCCCGGAATGAAAAGTTAAATTTTAATAAACGAAAAAAAAAATTGCTTCTTTGTCCTGAACAATTTCTAGAAATAAGCAAATTTTCTTTTTTTTTTTTTGTTTTATTTCTCTTGCCGTGGCCACCTCCAACCGCCCGAGCCACCGCCGACCGCCGCCCGCCGCCGCCGACCGTGAGCAAGAATAAAAAAATAAAAAATAAAAAAACAAATAAATACAAAAAAAACAAATAAATACAAATAAAAAACAAACGCAAGAAAATAAAAAACAAATAAATACAAAAAAAAACAAATAAAAAACAAAAATAAGAAAAATAAATACAAAAAAAAAATACAAAAACAAATAAAAAACAAATAAATACAAATAAAAAACAAACGCAAGAAAATAAAAAAACAAAAACAAATAAAAAACAAATAAATACAAAAAAAACAAATAAAAAACAAAAATAAGAAAAATAAATACAAAAAATAAATAAATACAAAAACAAATAAAAAACAAATAAATACAAATAAAAAAATGCAAGAAAATAAAAAAAAACAAATAAATACAAATAAATAAAAAACAAATAAATACAAAAAAAAAAGAATAAAAAACAAAAAAAAAACAAATAAATACAAAAAAGAATAAAAAAACAAATAAAAAGGAACAAATAAAAACAAATAAATACAAAAAAAGAATCATCATTGCGTTACCAAACGCATTTCTATTCTTTTTTTCTATTCCAAGAAGTATAAATTTTGTGCGGTTATCAAACGGGTTAACTTTTCTTTAGAAAAATTGTTGGAATAAAATAGAAAAGAACTATTTCTAAAAAACTCTTCCCAAGCCAAAGAAATTTTACCATGCGCACCCTAAAGCCTTGTGGCTACGGTAACTAATCCCATGTGGAAACGAGATTAGTTTATTCATAGTTATTCGTTTCTCACTAGTAAAAAAGGAAAAAAAAAAAAACAAAAGCAAGAAGTAACTAATGCTCCTTCTAGTTCCAAGGCTAATTTTCAACATTTGACCCTAACTATATAGTAAAGAAATTTTCAACATTTGACCCTAACTATATAGTAAAGAAAGGTTATGAAGTTCGCTCTCTTTTTTCTCTCTTTGACCTAATCTCAATTGCTCTCATATCCCAAACTAACTTAAACTATCTTTCATGTTAATTAAAAGGATGAAAAATGACAACCACCATCAACGACCCATTTTTAGTGTTATCATAATATCTTATGTTTATTACGAAATTTTCTATTTGAGTCATAACTATCTTGCACCACCAATAATTTGAAAATTTGAAGTTGGCAAAAACTCTTTTCACAGCCCTATTAAGATATTTGCAATCGAGAAGTTTGCTCACAGTATGAAGTGAAATCTTAATCTCGCGGAAGGTAAATGACCCATTTAACCTCGAGATCAACCTTTTTTCGATTGTCCTCTTATTGGTATGGTAACATCAATGGAGAAATCAAGTTCAGATGGAACGTAGCTTTAAAAAGTCCACAAGGCGTTTCAAGCTGTACAGGGCTGAGCAACAGTTTTTGCTTGTAAGAGAAGGAATGTATAGAGAGGGAAGGGGCCCGGTTCTCTGAGGTTTCTTTAGCTTCTGAGCGGGGGGGTGGTGAAGCGAAAGCATAGGGCGGCTGTGCTGCGTGGTTCCTCGTTCAGACCTGCGGGTCGCGTCGGTCAAAGTTCTCTCCTTTTTTTCTTCCTTCCATCTCCACAGAAAACCGACACATCGCCCCATGAATATTGCGTCATTGCTTGGCGAAAGCGGAGGGCTGGATTGGACATTCTGCATCCCTTCGCCATATTCCACAAGCAATTAAAATGCTTTGAGACTTTGGAAACCACCTGAGTGCACATTGTAATGACTGGGGTACTCCTTTTGGATCGAACATCGACTGTAGCTGATTTAAAAAAAGGGATCTTTGGTACTTGATGGCAGTGTTGAAGCCACGCAACGATTCAGGGACTAGACCAAAAGCAAACGATACTGGTTATGAACAATGTTATTTGTCTCTAGAATATGACAAAACCCAACGTTGTGCTTGAGTTCTCCTTATGGTCCATACATATATAATAATCATTAACTCGACTAGGCATCTTCCTACGATGGAAATGGATGGACATCTCCAATTCATTAATTTATCTCCTATAGATAAATGTTTCTTTTGACTATAGGACTCGTGCCTTTTGAACTAAATCGCAGCGAACATGGGTAGGCGAACCAGAAGGACTCGATTGAGTTGATGCTGTGGTATAGTTAGCAGAAGGTAAGACCAACGGCTTCCCTGGATGCATTTGGATAAATCAGCTTTTGGTGTAATGAAAATGCTGAAAGTCAAAGTTATATTAGAAAATGCAAAGTGTGTTTGGTAAAATTTATTTGTAAATGGACTTTAAATTGAATATGTGTTTGGTAAAAAAAACTTTTGTAATGGGTTTTGGATATATATTGAAAAATGAACTAAACCCTTCATTGGACCAGTGAAGGACTATGGCAGCCGGCGAGCCAAATCTAGTGAGGTTGCACGACCCAATCAAGGGCCGTTGGAGGTTGCACGACCTTGGCCAACCGATCCAGGTGGCATGTAACCCAAGCGACTACCGCTTGGGTCTTGTGGCCTCATGCGGCCTTGTCTAGGTCTCGCAAGGATCGCACAATGGCTGCCAAGGTTGAAGGACCCTCACCGTGGTAGCCCTCAACTAGGTTGTGCGACCCTCGTCAAAGGTTGCCTAAGGTCGATTGACCTTAACCAATGGCCACCAGCGCCAAATTTGGCTCATTGACGACCATAGCCCTTTATTGGTCCGACGAAGGATTTTCTCATTGTTTTAATAAAAAAAAAATAACTAGGGACAAAATCAGGAATTTGAAGAATTTGTGAGGATAATTTTGGAAGGAAAAAATTAGCTTAAGTATTTGGCCAAATACTAAAAGTCCAATGCTAATCTCTATGGCTACGTTTGGCAGTCGGGATAAAATTTGGGATAGGATATGATTTATCTATCCTACGTTTAATCTTCACTCGAAATGGGATAAAATCGGATATAACGGGATATAGACAAATAAAATTATCCCATAGAAAATGTGGGATGAAGGTGAATAGGATTTCTAATGTCTATATTAGGAAAATTATTTTTCTCAAATAACAAACTTATTAAATTAACAAAATTGAAATTATATTTCAATATAAATAATATTTGAATTCTAATTTAAGAAATAAAAAATTTATTTTTAATTAATCCTATTTTAATTTATACATTCAACTTTAATTCTTTCTTATAATAAATATTCAATCTATAAATTAAATATTTATATTTATTATATATTTTAGGTATTTTTGTATTTTAGGTATGTTAGTATAGTTTACTATTTGATAATATTTTATTAAAGAATGATGAAAGGGGAAAATAATAAAGAAAATAATATAAAAAGAGGAAAAATAAAATAAAAATAAATTAAGGAATAGTGTTACGAGAGATTTTCACCATCTCCGTTTATAAACATTTAGGTTTATTTATAATGATATGCCATCTATATATAAAAAAAAAATGTACATGATATAATGTGAACATATTCGACTTTAATACTGCGATTCATCAAACAATTGATAGGATATAAAAAAATCCCAATATTTCACATCCTATCCTATCCAGTCCTATCCCGATTAGAAAGCCGGAAGACCAAACGTAACCTATTAGTATTAGACTTTCAACTTTTCAAAGATCAACATTTGGCCGAAAGTTCATTAAAAATAATTATCGAATAGTCCAACATTTTTCTAAGGGTATGCATGACAATTTTTATGGAACATAAATTGATTTATAGCTAGAAATTGATTTCTATTTCAGAATTTGAGAAGTGAAAAATTTTAGCTTCTGATTTCTTCTTCAAATCTATTTATAAAATATAAATCTGTTTTAGAAATAGAAAAATTAAATTGCGTTACCAAACGGATTTTTGTTCCAAACCTGTTATGGGGAATAGAGAAATAAAGAAATAGAGAAGTAAAAATTTTATCATGCCCAGCAGAGACTTTGGAGGTCAAAAGTTTCTTGAAATGCTTAACCAAATGCATGTACACGGTGTTGGAAGTTTGTTTGTAAAAACAAACTAAGTGCATTTTTCCTTGTCCCACATAGGAAAAGTGAGAGGAAGTTAGCCAATTAATAAGTGTGGGGTTTACTTTGTATATCTAAAGGAATTATTGGATGTGGGCTAGATCCCACCATACTTGTATGGAAGTGAGCGAATAATTAGTATTAACCCTTTTCTTATTTTATTTTTTATTTCATACGGTTATCTTCTTAACTTTAATCAATTCAAATGTTGTTTTTGTTTATTGAGAATTTTCGGAAATTAAAAAAAAATCGAAATTTTATTTATTAAAAAAATAATTAGAATATTTTTTTTATTATTATTCCAAAATTTTGTTTGTGTTTAAAAGATACTCGTTCAATTTGCAACTTTTCCGAAGGGTTGCAATTATTCGTTTTTTCAACTTTTTATGAATGGATGTTTTGTTTATCTGGGTAATTTTCGAAATGATACATTTGTTCGCTTTGCAACATTCGATGAAGAGTTGCCTATGTTTTAAGACTGTTATATATATATATACATGTCAGTTTTCAGAAAAATAAGTATATGATCATTTTATCATTTCGAGCATTCTTTCTGAAAAAACTGCAGCCATCTTTTCAATTGTTTTTTAGAGAGATCTTGAGAAATATTAGAATTGTTATATAATATTTTCATTTAAAACTTTTTGTATTCTCGGAGAAAATTTCTTTGTGGCCATTAGAACTTTTTTGTGAGGAAATAAATCTTTAAAGAAAGTGATATCACACCTAAAATCCGATTTGAGTACTCTAAAGATTCGATTTCATTATTTTACCCAATTCGAAGCCATATTTTCCAAAACACACGGCAACTGGATGAAGGCAGCACCACGGACGAGCAGTGCAACACCAGAAGGTTTTGTAGTACCCTAAACCTTATCATCATGTGGAGTGAGAGGCGGATGAATTCGAGTGATGCACGAGTGGACACGTTACCGCTCGAGCATATTCCTACGAAGGACTTTCCCGCCACATGCGTGCTTGGAATTTGCCCAAGTACCAAAATGTACCGTACGTAAGACTCAGTTTGCAATGCCCGGCGCCCAACTTTTGTCTCTCCCGCCATCAGCCATCCCCCAATCCTGTGAAAACGATTCGCCCTTTGCCGGTCGAGCAAGAACACGCACGACACAATCCACGCAC
The DNA here is from genome assembly GCA_014182565.1 of Eucalyptus marginata. Classification (NCBI taxonomy): domain Eukaryota; kingdom Viridiplantae; phylum Streptophyta; class Magnoliopsida; order Myrtales; family Myrtaceae; genus Eucalyptus; species Eucalyptus marginata. The sequence goes on along the minus strand of CM024590.1, from coordinate 46,146,778 downwards.
GCTTTCTCTTCCCCATTTCGACATAGCGAATGCGAAAGAGCAAGGCGTCTCAGGGCGCGAGATGGGTAAAGGAGAAAACCCCAAAAGGACATGGCAGAGAACATTTCACCCTCTCCGGCAGCACCCGTCGGGCTCATCCGGGGCGCCCCGACAGCGTCCCCGTCCCGGACGAGCACGTAACGTCTTCTTGTGCCGTACCACCGCCACATCTCTCTCTCTTCCCCCTCTGTCTCTGCGCGCTGTCAGATGGTCCTCCTCCTCCCTCGCTCCTCCTCATTTGGCTTTCCATGGCGACAGCATTATGGGCGCTACTTGCTCCCGGGGATCGCACGCCTTTAGGAAAGGGACGTGTGCGTTTAGTTGTCTTGTCTACGGGACAACAACCATGGCCGAACAGACATTTTCATGCTCTCTCTCTCGTTCTCTCTCCATCCTTGCTCTGTAAGAATGACGATGCTCCATGCAACGCGAGACACGACCCCGAAACTCCTCCGTTCTGTCATTAAACAAATTAAGGGCTTGGCGTTCCGATGTCGCGCCCCTAAATTAGCTTTCTTCATGCGTTGGTCCCCGTCTATGTACGCTTAGACTAATGGAGTAACGGGTTGTAAAGATAAACGAATGCACAGGTTGGTTACTTGAATTTTTTCCCACATATGATAGACTTGAAGGTATACGTGCCCTCATTCCACGTACTAATCTCAATAAAATAGATTATTAAAGTGGAAGGATGAAGTAAGTATAAAGGCCACACAAAAAAAAAAAAAAAGAAGAAAGAACAACGAGCTTCTATTGATAATTTCTTAATTTGAATGATTACTTGATCTAATTATACGTTAAAACGATATTAGTACTTAGTATAAAGGGCTTTCTCATGAGTGGATGATTATCCATTTATTTTTTTAATCCTAACTATTAACTATTTTCTATCCTAGGTTGCACATAATTGTTTAGAAGAAGCAGCATATTAATAAAGATATATATATTATCCAAAATCAAAAGAGCCACTAGGTTGAAATGAAAAATAAAGGATTTGCATGCCATACTAACATACTCAAAATCATATTTTTTATAAGAAATCTTTATTGATAGTCATTTTGAAACGGTCCATGAGAGAGATGCACGTACACCACCTTTGCTATCAACTTTTATTTTGGTCGTGATCTAATCAGACATATGTACCTTGGAATTATCTTTCAGATTTACTTCTCCGATTAGATTGGATGATGCGATGTTTTAGAGCTCTAACCTTAGAATCCCGCCAAAGCAAAATCACAATGCAATACAAGGACAATCCCATCCACTTTCGACAATCCAGCGACCGCAGGAGTGCGATGTTTCCGGCAAATTTCATCGGCGTGGCTTCTCATGAATGGGGTTGCGAATGGTCTGGAATGCCTGAAAAAATTATCAAAATAGTTCTAAACCTATTATAATTTTTCGAATTTAGTCATAAACTTTTTTTAATGAATTATAACATAAACTTTTTGCATTTGTGTCAATTCAGTTTATCTGGTCAATTTTGACCGATCAACGTTGACATGGACGTCGGTCGACAGTGGTCATCTAGCGGATGCCGATGTGTCGATTTTTTAATTTGTTTTCAATTTTTATCTTTTTATCTTCTTTTTTTCTCTTTTGTTCTTCCTCTGGCTGGCTAGAGGCTAGGGCCAAAGGGAGAGAGAGAGAAAGGTCCAAGAGCTTACGGAACTCAACATATCAATGTCAAAAGCCTAGGTGACATATGAAATTGAGAGGTGTAACTCGTGATAAGTAAATCCGCAAACTTCTTTTATGTCCTTTCAATAAGAAACGAGTTAGACTTGTCAAAAATAGATTGGCAACTCGATAAGTATGCAGATCCGTTGTTTGGATCGTTGGAATAAAAATACACGCGTGACAATTGCTTGTTGCCATGCACGAATTCTCTTCTCGACCAAAAGAAATTATGTGAAAGTCAATCCTCAAGAAATGAGATTAATTTTGTCTTTTTTATTTCCATGAATTAGAAGCATTTTATAAGGCCTCGTTCATCCCTCGCGCACATTTACTCAGATTTTGTGATGCCAATTCGATTTTTTCCTTCTCTTCTCCTTCCTATTTTAATACCCGAAGCATGCAAGCCTCGTGTGCAAGTGCTACATACGGCAGATAACATGTCGGGATAATTTTAATGAATTGATTGATACGTATATCTATTTACATATATATAAATCATGTCATAGCTCATGAAATTCATTAATCATTATTATTATGTGTTGTCATTAGATTACGAGGTTCAATGTCATCTCCCCTGTATTATGTTGACATGACATGATATTATTTTCTCTTTCCCCCTACAAAAAAAACAAAAAAAAAAAATACACGATCGAGTGCTTAAACAAGACGAGACATATTCACGTTCTGTCCACGTGGAGGGCCAGGATTGGCTCCAGGTGGAAACGTACGCGCCAGTGGTTGGGGTTCGGGGCTTTCGGACAGCGACACGGCATGTTCTCAGGAGGGGTCCATTGACTCCGACGTGGTTGGACGATGAGTGGTTGGCACGTCGTCCGGACACGCGGCGCCTCCTCCGGCGCGCGATGCCCGTCTGAGCGGGGCCCGCGGACAGCTTAACCGAGGAGGTTGAGGCGGGCCCCACCCGTGCCAGCGCAAGGGGGGCCCCCCCCCCCTTTGCTTCCCGCTTCCCGGCCCTCGGCGGTCGGCACGTCCGCAAAAGGGACAGTTTGGCTCGACCGATTATCAATTATGTCAAAATGTCTTGCGACAGAACAAGCAAAAGCAAACGAAAACCTAATTGCGAAAACTAATGGCAACTTAAACATCGACAGTCACCCTCCAAAAGAGAGAGAAGGACAAAAAAAAAAGGGATTCTCGTGGACCCCAAAATATTTGATAATCTTACAAAAATGTAATTCCTTACAAAGTTTAAAATCATGTCGCGCTCAAGTCCTAAAGTTTTCACCAATTGTAAATGTGGAAGCCGTCCGATTCGCAAAAACTAATGCAGTGTCCGATCCGATCTATTTAAACCAATAAGAAGCTTACAAGTCTTTTCCAGGTCATCGGTTATGCCTAGGTCATTAGCCTGTGATGATTGGAATCCCACATCAACGATAGAAGCATTAGAAAATTCATTATCAATAGGCTTATTTCTAAGCTAGTCAGATTATATAGATTAGTGTGGGGTATGGTATAGTCAAGTAAGTTGATCGTGAGATGTGTTTTTAATTACGTAGCATATGCTTCTTGTTTTATCTTGTCTGGATTATTCGTAGGTATCCCCTCGTCTCCATTGTTAACAAATTGTAATTGAAAGATACCACAACGTTTAAGTTTGCTTTGGGACAAGCCGTCATGACATAATTTTAAGCTTTTCTCACTACAAAGTCAAGAGAGAGATTGATCAGGCAAGTCCATATGTTGTTGTCGAGAGAAATCAGAAAGCAAGTTAAACACAATTAGCCAGTTGAGCTTTCTAATTAGCGAATCAAATTGCCAAGACCGATCAAGCTAAATTAATTATAGTAGCCTTAACCATTTTTTTAAGGCACCAAACCCGATAATTAAACTTGTACCAATCAAATTATCAGTTTCGATTTTATCTAGAGAGTCATAGCTTAACAAGCATTTCAAAAGATGAAATCTTATTAGAGACGAGATTTACCCTATTTGGATACGATAATTTATCCAATAACTAAAAAGTTACAAGGAGTCGGTTGAGTGTAAAATGATTGAAATGTCGCATTGCAAAAGTGTAGGTCATAGGTTTGATCAATATGTTAACCATGTCATTTGGGGCAAGATCACGAGAAAATAACTCCTAGGATCCCCCACTCTTGATATAGATGACTTGCTTTTAATTAGGACATAAAGATTGACTTAATCTAGGCTACGAAAGTTGACACATACCGCCTAATCGCCAAAAAGGAAAAAATTATCTAACTATTACATTACCTGAATATTTAGAAGAGATGATTGAACTACTTCATAAAGATAATCACAATTTCTCCAGTTGAACTTCATTCATGTTATATGTATACAACAAATATTATTCTCCAAAATTAAACTAATAACAAATATTTCCATTAGATTTGGCGTTTAAAAACACATATTGCCAATAGCAACATCTGGAGAGTAACTTTCAAGTCGAATCCCACCAATGCTTTAGAGGCGGCACAAACCCACAAACGACGCTAAATTAGGTGGTGGCGTGACTCCATTTGGTGTGACCATGACATTTTTTATGCTTTAGTTGTGGCTTTTGGGTATTAGTCAACTTGTGATTTCTTATGGACTCGATTCTATGAATCGAGAGTCAAATAAGATACTAATTAAGATACTAATGGTAACACATCAATCCACTAGCAGTGATTCGGGTTGTGTATTGATTTCGGTTTAACCCGGGAATCGAACCGTCCGAGTTTTATGTGATTCCCCGAACGATCGTTTGATTCCTAGTTCCACATAAGAAGCCAAAATGACCGAACTAGTCAATATTTCTTAATTTTTTTTTCTATTTTTTTATTTTGAAGCAAACTCTAATTGGAATTTTTTTTTTCTTTTAATTTTGGGAAACTCCCACTTGTAAGAAATAGAAGAAACCAAAAAGAAGAAAGAGAAATCATCAGTTACTAGATCAATTCTAAAATCGAACCGAACCGGTCAATCCAATTCCAGGACCAAATGGGCTAATTCCCGATTCCACAAACTGAGAACTAGTCCCACCCAATCCAAGTTCAAGGGTGGGAATTGACCCAGCCTTGAAACCGATGACTCCTAATGGCGATAATATCTCATGGTTGAACGTTTGAACTAGATCTAAAATCTTCAATTTGACATAGAAGTGAAAAATGATATTTGCTTATTTCCCGCTTTACGGAAAGGTAAATGCCCTTGACTGTCTATTTTGGCCCCATATTCACGCTCGAATGGTGAGTCACTAAAGTGAATCATCATAAAATAACTCATGAGCGACCATATTCATGCAAATGATTGTGATCTCGCCAACGATGGATCATAAAAATTTCATGAATCGAATTGGACAGATCGATCGAGCAAATTGTCTTATAGAAGTTAAATATTCTTCCGATTTCTAGTAAGTAAAGGCTCCACTTCACAAGAGTCACAAATCTTTGTGGTCTTTGATATCGGTAGGCGGCCAAGATGGACCGCCGTGTCCCCCAGGGGAGGAGGCAGCTTCGAAAGTCAATGAGGCATGTATGGCGAGTCACGATCGGAATGAACAAGACTCTGTCTTGGAGGACGTGGTTGTGTGCCCTTCGATTAATTAATGGGTGCCTCGCCTCTTGCTCTGGCCTACCCGGAGCATGCCCTCATTCAAGACCAATGCTTTCGTCATGCTGATGTCGAGCTAAATTGACTAATCTGTCGATACGGACTTCATCAACGAGCGTCTTTCCGGACATCCGTCGAGGAAAAGACCCCGTCAATAGTTGTTGTCATGCGAACGGAGGGCTCGTGGTCGTTGTCCCGATAGTCGGCCAAGCGAGGAGTTCATGACGATTCGGGACCTTCATAGTTTTCTCTCCTTTGAAAACGAGTGCCGGGATTAATGCCTTCATTTACCGATGATCTTGCGTCGATGCTCGCCGCGGATGGACGCATACGGTCGATGACGCGATTTTTCCATATATGGCTACATAATTTTTGTAGTATTTTGAATGAAAGCGACGCGTTTGGACAGCATGATTATCGAATTGCAATCTTAAGCGAGTGATACAGTGTAACCAAAGAAGCAATGAAAACAACCTGATCAAATGTCCAATCCCATGAATTACGACATTTTGATATAGTTTGTTGTCACGTTCATAGAAAATGACATTTGGCCATTTTCCTTTTCCCAATAATTATGGATCTTACCGACATGCGGGGAGCTGACTGCCGACTGACTCGATTTATACCTAACGATGCATTCGGTGGTCGGGATAGAAGTTAAGATAGCATAAAAATTTTCCTATCTAGTGGTTGGTTCCTGCTCGAGATTGCATAAAATTGGATATAAAAGAGATATGGCCCGACTAAAATATCATATGGGAGAAGTATAAATGTGGATATGATTTCTTATATCTATTCATAAAAGTTATTTCTTAAATAAGAAACTTATTAATTAATAAAATTATTGTAATCATTACATATAAATAAAAATTGAATTCTAATATAAAATAATAAAAGATAACAACATCTTTTGTTTTTATTTATTTCATATTTTTATTTATATAGTATTTATATATATTTGGTATATATATTATTAGCTATACTAGTATAATTTATTATTTGATAAAAAATTTAATAAGGAATGATGGAAGGAAATTAAAAAGAGATAAAAAATAATATAAGATGGAAAATAATAATAATAAATAAATAATTAAAATTGAAGTCAAAGATCTTATATTTAAATGAATTAATTTAATCTTTAAAATAATCATTCTAGTTCTCAAATGATGAGGGGCGATGACATTTCTAAAGAAAGGCCTACCCTCTTCATCTCCTTCTCCTATCTCTTGGTTCATATTAAGTTCCATGACTCCTTCATAATTCTATGATTCACATCAGATCTCTACAAATTGGTGAGAGTAATCAAAGTTCTTTCTTTTATGTAACTCTCTATTCACGTCGAAAGTTTGTTAAAGTTGTAACAAAGTCGATACTCCTTCTCATCCCTAACTATGTGTTTCATGTTGAAATTTCACAAAGTCGTGAGAAAGTTAAAATACTATACTCGGTGAAGTCGTTAAGGTAAATGATTATATTTTCTCCCTCCTTTACTAGATTTGGCAGTCAATGGTTGATCTACCTCGTTGAAGTTGCCTAGCCCATTTACATTTCTTGTCATAATTGAGCCCGTTGCTCTGGAATACTGCGATGAGTTCATTTGTTGTTTAAGATTTAGATCATACAATAATTATGGATTGATTAGTGGAGGTTATTTTCATTTGTGCATTTATGATTTCTTTTGTAGTGAATTATGAGAGATTATTACCATCTTCATTTGTGCATTTTTATGTTCATTTACATTAATAGTCATGACATGATATGAAAATATCCAATTTTATTATTACGATTCACCAAACAGTAGATAAAATATAACGAAATCCTCTTTTCTTAATTGCAAACTTGCAACGTGATCTCATTGCCAAGAAGCCTTCGATGCACCACACAACAGTTACGGGTGAAAAACTTATGAACAATTAATTGTTAGGTGAAAATTCCCAAAATTACGACGCGACATTCGAAAAACACATATATGATATAATTGATCGGTTATACCATGTCAACTTGATAACCCATATATCTCGATATCATCAGGCCATAGCATAAGAAGCGTAAATAGAAACTTGAAAGGACGACGCTTAGGTGTTGCCAATTAGAGATCAATGCTACTTATTCAATTCTCTTTTCCATTGACTTCCATTCAAATCCATGAAACTCCATTCGATTTTATGCGAGACTTGAAATCGCTGTTGCGTATCTCCTTCTTCATCCAAGAACCGGTTCAAAGGATTAAATTATTTTGGGGGAAATAGTAATCGGCACCGCCCAAGCAACCTAGCCCGGTCAACTTCTAGTTTTATAACCCCAAGTTCCCAACAAACACGTACCCGTCCCCCTCTTGATTTCGCTAGAAATCCATTGACCCGTCCGGTTAGCACCGCACCATCGTTCTCTCCCTGATCTCATCGACCCATGGAAACGTGGAATTCAACGTATGGCTTGCGTTGCTATAGGGACGGTTCGGAATGAACCCGTAACATCGCATTTGCTCATCTCGTACACGCGGATCAACCGTTACTGGCGAGCGTGAAAATTCGTGACACGCGATGTAAGAAGTGATTAGATCTCGGATCATATATAATGTATAAGTTGCGCGCCGGCAATGGACTTTTACCATATGTCAACCTCCCCTCGTTAAACAAACATGGGTTTTGGAAAGAAAAACAATTAGTGGGGATCGGACCCGGCGGGGATGCTTCCGAGCAGGGGGGGCCTCATGATTCTTTCCCCTTGCAAATTCGGAGAAGCTCCGACCACGGTCATATAGATTTTCCACCGTTGCGTGCTGGAGGATTAGGCCAGAATCATTGTCGGAACACGTCAAGATTACTTAGTTAAATTTCACGCTAATCATGTTTAATTCGATGGCGTTGATCAGCGCGTCTCGGGGCATTACTTTTCGTATGTTGGAAGTCAAACCTACGCGGCCCAAATATGAAGTAATTAACTTTTGCTTTGCGGATCTCATCGTTTAACCAACCCCGCGAGACCATTAAACTGGAGGATTGCATTTGTCTTTGTTGTTAGGTGAGCGATTGATTTGTCGCGAAGGGGATGTTGAATATACATCTTTAGATCCTCTAACCAATTATTCAATCAAATCCACCCATTTGGTTGGTCATGTTAAAATGTATCATAAACCCATCAAAATGAATAAAAAATTGGTTAGTTATATTTAGTAAATAAGTTGTGAATGGGTTTGAAATAGTAAATCTCAAAATAATAAGGATGTTAATTGGGTTCACAATTTACTTAGACTCAATCCATCTCTCATGCTTTCTCACTTCACGCTCTCACCTCAGTTTTGATACGAATTTCTCTAGATTGAGTTAAATAAGGAAGTGTTTTAATAATATGATTTGGGTCGTGTATGAATTTAATATGTCGCATGAATTGAATCGGATATGGGTCACTACATTTGTATTGCATGCAAATGCGTCAAAAATGGGTAAATTAGATCGATTTGGGTCAAATCATTTTCCACCCGATCAGATCCACTAGTTTCATTACTTGTTCTATGGTTCTATGTTCACCCAAATTCTATCTCTTGAAGAAGCGAAGGCTTCTTCAGTTCAAAGGGACGCATGCCATGGTTCTTTGAAATGATTTTTTTCCCACTTTCTGTAAGATATGGTCATCATACTCCGAAGCCTAGGAAAGGAATAGGAAGCCATCTACACTAATTGCTGGGCACATCAATGTGCTGACGAGTGCATTAAGAATGAAACGTAAATCAATGGCTAGCAATGAGCGTTAAGCAACGAGTGTTTCGAGCATCTCAAGGACCGACTTAAATGTCTCTCTACCCATATGAAACCCGACATCGTCGCAAAGATAACTTTCTATTATCGTGTATGGCCCTGAATAGATAGAAATAAATCTCACGCATTCAAATCGATGGGAATACTATAATCCGAACTCAGTAATTCGGGCAATGTAACTCTATCTTCGCAACCATAACCTACAGAAACTCCAAAGAGAAGTTGCCCTAAAAAGTGAAGCAACTGCGAGATCTTTTGTTGTGCGGTCGACTGTGGATGGCCACGATCCGCAATTAGTATCTCGCGAAAGCATTTATCCACTCCTCCCAAAGTTGGAGGTTCCACTAAAGGGGTAAGATGAAATGAAATGGGGCCATCGTGCGGCCAAATAGAACAAGATAGGATAGCTTCACGATTCATCAGGGGCCACACGCGCTTCTCCCGTTGCGCCAACCGCACCTGCATGGCACGTGGGTCGGCGACGCTCGAACGTGACCCGTCCCTACGACAGGATGCAGCATATGATATGCATGTCGAGTATTCAAGTATGTCGCAACGCAAATGAGAACGGACAAAGAAAGATAATTTCGAGTTCGGACTAAATTCACGATAAAACGCTTTACATGGGGACGGAATTCTCATTTGAGATTACAATCAAGCCCGCAGCACTTCAAGATCACGATTCCTTAAATCAATGCTACTTTCCAAACTCGAATTTAGATCCTCATTGATCCAAAAAGAAAATTTCAATTCGTTTCCATAAATAGGCTGAATCTTGGAATACTTATTTTCTCTCACCATATCTAACTTTTCCCATATAATTTCTCCTCTCTTTTTTTTTGACATGCAAAATGTGGGCTCCTTGCAGCCCTCGTCCATTCTCTCTTTTTTTTTTTTTTTTTTTTTTTTTTTTAAATTTTCTCAATATTTCGCAAATTCGATGCTTTGTAAACTTAGAATTAAAAAAAAAAAATGTAGATTAGCTCAATTAATCAATCCTAAAATCAGCATTATTATTAGGTAGATTATTGCTATTATTGCGATCGCTTTATACTATCATTTATGTTGCTGTTGATGTTGATGTTGTTGTTGTTGATATTATTGAGAAAATCTGAGATCCTTTTCCACGCGGTTGAGTGAGTTTGCCAAGTCTTTTTCTTTTTTTCTAAGGTCCGCTCCTAAAACGCCCACGATTCGCGCACCCAACTCCAGTTGTAGCGAAATACCCATTTTGCCGAAGCTCATATTTGATTCGGCGGATCTCGCATGCAAGCTCGCTAAGGGGGGTCACTTCAATTTCTCCTACCTCAACAAACCATTCCTATCAGTTGATGTTCGAATTAAAGAAAATAAAAATCTCTAATTTCTTATAAAGCGCAAACAAAATGTCGAAAGTCTATTCACTCTAAAATGTATTGAAAGATGAGGTTTTCCGTCTTTGTAATTCGTGTGGAAATATTAATTGATAAATCACTCGATTTCAGGGATACATTTATTTCGCTGAAAATTTCATGAGAAATGAAAATAATTTTTATGAATACCATTTTGAAGGAAAATGATTAATTCTCATTTATTTTAAGATGGGGAGTCGCTTTTTACTTTATTATTTTTGATGCATGGAAAATGTTTTTCTGTATATATTTAACCTTGTATGATAAAAGAAATTGAAAAGTTGGAAAATAATTTTCTAGGAACAGCTTTGCTTCAAATCAACGGACTTCTTATATCCGACAAAATAGTCAGGGAAAAATGTGGAAAGGTCAAATATCGATTCATGACACGATGTGTACGCATTAAATCGATATAAGAAGGACTCGTTGAGCTACCCGATTACAGGTGGCCACATGATTGGACGAACCAAGCCCGTAAATCGACTTTGCACTCCCCCATTACTCCAAACTTTGTCCGAGATCCTGCAGGTAGAGAGACCGGTTTTCCCCCTGATTTGGACGGCTCGATGAGGCTCCCCTCAGTACTCCCCCTTGATACGGACCACCAAAATTCTCATCTCGGATCTGACAATACTCACGCACATAAACATTTTTTTTCCCCCTTAAAAAAATTTTGGGAATCTGCACCGATTCATCTCCCGGCCTGTTAGGACTTGGCCGGATTCAATTGGTAAAAGGGCCACGGCGATGAACAGCGAACACCCATCTGCCGATCCCAAAAAGCAAACGGTCACAAAAAAAAAAAAAGAGAGAACGAAAGAAAAGGGATGTTCTCAATGGGATCCGACCCGGACCCGCCACCGTCCACCACGGTCAGTCGGAGCAGAACCGACGGACGGGACGGACGGACGGCGTGGCGGATTCGCAATTAACGCGGAAAAGCGAGGGCGAATGGTGGCTAGCATTCCCGTGTCGCTTTATGGCACGCCGCCGTGGTACTACGAGCAACGCAGGAGGAGGAGGAGGAGAGCGGGGGAGGGGGCCGGCCTCGGAGATGTCGTCACATCTCGACGATGCGCACGATGCGGCCGCCGCTGCCGGCGACACAGATGGAAGGAATCCTCCAGGACGGGAATTCCCACGATCCGCCGGGGGCACATCCGTCCTTTCGTCCCGCCCAGTTAAGCACCCGCTCCGTAATTAAAAGAAAGCTGACCCCGCCCCCTCCCCCTCCGTTATTGCTCCGTTCCCGATGCAACAAAAAGCCAAAGCCGGGTCTCGAATTCAATTATCTCCACCTCGCTCGCTTCTCTCCCATCCCCCTACCCTTTTTCTCCCTTTTTCGCCATTTTTTTCCTCCATTTTTGCACAAAAAAATTAAAACGTACCCACACAAAACACACACCCGTCTTCTCTCTCTATCTCCTGTCTACTTTTTGTATTCGTTCGCCCCCCCCTCTCTCTCTCTCTATCTCTTACTCTCTTTCTATCCTCTTGTTTCTGTCTTCGCTCTACGCAGTCCCGCACCTTGCGTCGCTCGCAGGATCCCCCAACCACCCCGCCGATTTCTATCCCCGCGCGGCGCGAGGTCGCCGAATCTCTGGACTGAGCGACGGGAGTCTCTCCGGTTGCCCGGGGCTACTTCTGCGCCGAGGAACCCGGCCGCCGCTGTATGTTCGCTCCGGCGCTGGGCTCACCGCCGCTAATGCGGGTGATTCCGACGACCGGGAGGAGAAGCGGCGGAGAGGACGCGCGAGATTTACCCCAGATGAGGAGGTGTTGTGATTTGATGTAGAGCGCCGAGGAGGGAGAGGGACTGGCGGAAAGAAAAATGCATGAGGCGTTGTTGCTGGAGGAGCGGAGTTCGCTGACGAAGAAGAAGAAGTCGTCGTCCGAGGAGGAGGAGGAGGAGGGCGGGATTAGGATCACGGTGGTCTCCGACAAGGACGGCCGGAAGCCCCCCCTGGAGCTCGTCGTGGCGCCCCCGATCGTCGTCCGGAGCCGATCGCAGGCCGGGACGCGGCGGGTCGCCCCGGCGGTGGCCGCCGCCGCCGGGAGGGCCGTCGAGAAGCCGCTCCCCAACGGAGATCTGTACATCGGGAGCTTCTCGGGGAATGCGCCGCACGGATCTGGCAAGTACCTGTGGGCCGACGGTTGCATGTACGAGGGCGAGTGGAGGCGGGGCAAGGCCTCCGGGAAGGGCAAGTTCTCGTGGCCCTCCGGCGCCACCTTCGAGGGCGAGTTCAAGTCCGGCCGGATGGAGGGCCTCGGGACCTTCGTCGGCGCCGACGGCGACACCTACCGCGGCTCCTGGAGCGGCGATCGGAAGCACGGCTACGGCCAGAAGCGGTACGCCAACGGCGACTTCTACGAGGGCACCTGGAAGCGGAACCTGCAGGACGGGCAGGGCCGGTACGTGTGGAGGAACGGGAACGAGTACGAGGGCGAGTGGCGCAACGGCGTGATCTCCGGCCGCGGCGTGCTGACGTGGGCCAACGGCAACCGGTACGAAGGGCACTGGGAGAACGGGACCCCGAAGGGGAATGGCGTGTTCATCTGGCCGGACGGCGGTCGCTATTCCATCTCTTGGACCAAGGACTTGAAGATTCAGCTGCAATTGGACGGGGCGTTCTACCCGGGCAACGGGAAGAGCAACGACACGGCCTATGTCGCCGAGCATTTGATGCTCGCCACGATGCGGAAGCGGTCCTCCGTGGACGGCGCGAGGGGGAGCTTGACGGAGAGGAACTTCCCCCGGATATGTATTTGGGAGTCCGACGGCGAGGCTGGGGACATCACTTGCGACATAATCGACAATGTGGAGGCGTCCATCTTCTACCGGAACGGGATGGGGTTCGGCCACGACGGGTTTAGGGATTTTAGGAGGGGACCTTGTTGTTTCAGTGGCGATGCCAAGAAGCCAGGCCAGACGATCTCGAAAGGGCATAAGAACTACGACTTGATGCTCAATTTGCAACTGGGTATCAGGTAATTCGGCCGCTCGAATCTGACTGATGGATCTCGATTAATTTTGTTTCACGACCTTCTTCTGGATCATGGGGTTCTGATTTTTTGTCCGATTATTTCTTTCTTAGTTACTCTGTCGGGAAGCCGAGCGACCTGCGGGATTTGAGGCCGAGCGACTTCGATCCGAAGGAGAAGTTCTGGACGAGGTTTCCGCCGGAAGGATCAAAGGTTACGCCGCCCCATCAATCTGTGGAATTCCGCTGGAAGGATTATTGCCCAATGGTGTTCAGGTAAATTTGCACGGGAGCGTGATTTGGGGTTTTATGCTTTGCTTGGTGTGCAGTTTATGCAGTGTTTGATTTAGCCTTAATGAATACTTCATATCTTTCTTGAAGTCTAGGTAGTTATGACAACATTCGGTCGATGACTAGGGTCATCTCTTGTTTTCCCAAATCTCCTTTTCCCTATCCGCTATTTTCATCTGCTAAATAAATGGCTTGATATTTCAGGCACTTGAGGGAGCTGTTTCAAGTGGATCCTGCTGATTACATGGTCGCGATTTGCGGCAACGACGCATTGAGAGAGCTCTCTTCGCCGGGGAAGAGTGGCAGCTTCTTCTACCTTACCCAGGATGACAGATTTATGATAAAAACTGTGAAGAAGTCCGAAGTTAAGGTTAGCTTTCGCACTACTTCTGTGATTGAGCAAATACGCCTGGAAGGTGGAGCTTCTAGTAGATTGGAACTGAGTTGTGGAAATCTATGTTCAGGTGCTTATAAGGATGCTCCGTAGCTATTTCCAACATGTGAGAAAGTATGAAAACTCCCTGGTGACAAAGTTCTTCGGTGTGCACTGTGTCAAACCTATCGGTGGCCAGAAGGTATATGCTCTATTGAAGATATTTCGACCTTTATCGCCAGGCCTTTGTAAACTCCGGCCATTAAGTACTTACTTCTGATTCTATTGAAATCCAGACCCGGTTCATCGTCATGGCGAACTTGTTTTGCTCAGAATACCGTATACATCGGCGGTTTGATCTGAAAGGATCCTCCCATGGCCGCATGACAGATAAACCCGAGGAGGAGATTGATGAAACAACAACCCTGAAGGACCTCGATCTCAATTTCCAATTTCGCCTGCAACGGAGTTGGTTTCAAGAGCTCATGACGTAAGTCTTGGTCATAACCCGCCCTGGCCTTTCTATTTGTGGGCAAACCTAAACCTTTTCCTTCTCCTGTATAGTACTTATGTCCTCTGAAATCTTGATCAGGCAAATCGAGCGAGACTGTGAGTTCTTGGAAGCAGAGGGTATAATGGATTATAGTCTATTGGTTGGTCTTCATTTTCGGGATACCAGCACGTGCGACAAAATGGGGTTGTCTCCGTACGTGTTGCGAACTGGTAATTATTCATGATTCTTTTCTCGGTAATTATCTCTAGTTAGATCCATTATGTTTATAACAAAGAACATTTCATAAGGAATGCATTTGCCTTTGCAGGCAGAAAAGATTCATATCAGAATGAAAAGTACATGAAGGGCTGCCGTTTCCTTGAGGCAGAGCTACAAGATATGGATCGAGTTTTAGCTGGCAGGTATGATTTAAGACTCGTTGTTCTTTTCTCTCAAGTTCACCCTGGGAATGCACCTCTATTTGAGTTGGGAGTTATTGCCAGCGTGCCTCTCTTTTCTTTAACTGAGTTATTTTCCTGAGCTTAGATACTGTACTTCCCAAAGAATAATTGACAAGATTCATGATTGATTTTTGTCATCTAAATCCAATTTATTGAGATTGGCCAAGCAATAGTTTTTTCTGATCAAAGAGTAATTAAATCTAGCACGACTGTCTAGGGCAATCAATGGCCTCGGTGGTTTAAGCAATAGCTGTATGTGGGTCACGTCTGTTTCCTGTTCTGTCTTCATCTCTTGGGACAATGCTTGTGGACTATTGTTGGCTTCAAGATTGGGTTTGGGAATTTTTAATGATGGTGGAGCTTATGTTGTCCTATAGAATACTGATGAAGAGCTTCTATGCCCTTGCACATTGATTTCCATGTCGATTTTATTCCAATGAATTCACTTCTTTTCATTCGAATCAGAAAACATGTAGCAGGACATCAATTGTACATATGGTTGATTTGGTTTTTTTTTTTTCAGAACAAATTTATAAATCATTCGTACTGAGATAAAAACTGAATTACTTTTCATCAGGAAACCCTTGATACGGTTAGGAGCAAATATGCCTGCGAGAGCAGAGAGGATGGCTCGGAGGAGTGATTTTGACCAGTACACTCAAGGGGGGGTGAGCCATTTGACCCCTTCACGGAACAGCGAGACATACGAGGTCGTTCTTTACTTCGGCATCATCGACATCCTACAGGATTACGACATCGCCAAGAAGTTAGAGCATGCATATAAATCCTTGGCAGCTGATCCCACCTCAATCTCGGCGGTGGATCCGAAACTCTATTCCAAGAGATTCCGTGATTTTATAGGAAGAATCTTCATAGAGGAAAGGTAGCTGCTGGAGGGAAAGAGAAGTGTGTATGGAGAAAGGAACAGACTTGCGGATGAACCAAGGATCGTCACCACACGAACCCTCGAGCGGCAACTAAGATTCATGGTGGATTCCTCAGAGGTTCAGAGCACGAGAGTCTGTAAATTGGAGGCGTCACCGCCGGTGTAGAATTGATGCCGTGGGTAAGCACCTCGTCACGCTGGGTCCGTGGATGTTAGGCTGAATTTTGATTAAATCAGTCATTGTGAAGGGAAAGGGGAAGGGCAAATACTTGTACATTGGTTGGGGGGGGAGCTCTTCTGAGCATGGGAGGGGTAATTTCTTTTTTTTTTTTTTTTTGTTTTTCCTTCTATTATTTATTTTCCCTCGCTATTTTTGATTTTTTTTTAATGTGTTTCTTCTAGAAATTTTGTGGGCAAGGGCAACCGAGGACATGTGAAGATTTTGAAAAGGGTGGGGGGGATGGTATAGGGAAGAGAGAAAATGTTTCCCCCAGAGGAGTGAGGGATTCAAAAAAAGAAAGGAAAAATGGGAGGAGACTGTGGAATAAGGAATTGTACAGGTCATAGAGATTTATGATGAGGAAATTTAAAAAAAAAAATGAATTGTTATTATTATGGTGGAGATATTTTCCCAGCCAGAATTACTTTTGAACCACATTCACACTCCAATCACCAAACGGGGGTGGTCCACCCCCACCGCACCTCTCTCTCTCTCTCTCTCTGTCTCTGTCTCTGTTGTTGATGTGTGTTTTGTATATTTATGAAGAAAGAAAGAAAGGAAGGAAGGAGCATGGGAATGGGGTCATTGGCTTTTCCTTTTGCAGAGGAGAGAAGAAGAGGGTTAAGGGGCCATCGCATGAAAAGCAGAGAAAGCTAACAAAGATGCGCTTCTGCTCCCCCTCCCTCCCTTCACTTTCTTTACCCTCCCTCCCTCTCTCTCTCTCTCCCCTCCATCTTTTACTGTGTACGATTGGATTATGTTTTTCTTCACTGCTTTTTGGCCCCCTTCGAGTTCAAATGCAATCCTTGAGTTGCCAAATCAAACTCAAAGCAAAGCCAGTCGTCATCGGGAGCCCACAATGCCGTGTCGTTTCCGGGTAATTTATCGGATTGTAATCCGAGTTATGAAACGCCATTGGGAGGAGAGGGTAGGGTTGTCATATTGGGAGGAGAGGGAGGGATGATAGCAGAACGTGGTGCATAGGGTTTCGTGCGAGGGAGGGGGAGGGGGGGGGCCCTTTCCTTTCTTTGCTTTCTTTTTCTCTCGTTTGCTTTTCTCTTTTGCGTTCCTGTTTTTGTTTTTTGGGGGAGAGAGAACACCACTGCAGAGGTCAAAGTCTGATGCAGGAGTAGTCCCCGCCCCCAGCTCCGCACAGTACACTCCTGCTCTCTTTTTGACCCCTTGTTCTCTCTTTTTGGGTCCACCTACCGTGTTATCCCCTCACACCTTACTATGCCATTTCCCAAAAAAAAAAAAAAAAAAAAAACCAACGTATTTTATTTTTAAAATTGGAGGCAATTTCTTGGGCGAAAAAAGTTAAATTGGAGGGACAGAAAATGCGTTCGGAAGGAAAACTCAAAAAAAGAAAAAAAAAAAGGAAAAAAAAAGCATTCGAAGAACAAATACCTAAGTACTGCATCTTCTATTCTAATTATGTCCTTTCGCTCTTCTTTGGACAATAATTTGGGAATAGCCACGTAATCTCTTGACTTTTTAAAAACAAAATAACCAGATATCCTCAATCATCAAATAATGTATGATAAGATGACGAGTCGATATATAAGAAAAGAAATTTTGTAAGTTAATAATTTAATAAGTACTGTTAAGGCACTTATTAACAATATTGTGATCTCATTAAAATTCAAACCCAAAGGAATTTACGATAAAAAAAATGAAGAAAGGCTACACGTTGATTTTAGCCCATATTATTGTCTCCTTTTGGCAAGACGGTCGATCCTTTCCCTAATCTCCTCCTTAATTCTTTCAAAGACATAACCTTAGGAAACTAGCAAAACCATAAATATCTCAATCCTCAGTTTCAATGTGAAGTTAGCCCCCTACCCTCGAGTTGTTAGGTCGAAAAGTCATCAAATTCGGCCAAAAGCGATAGAACACAATTAAACAACAACCGGGGCAGGCACGATTTCTAGTTCATACCTAATTAAGTGGAAAACAGTGGCACAACATTGATTAACGATTTCTCCAATGAAATCAGCCACGACCTTCTAAAAAAGACGGTCTAAATGAAATGGACCCAACAGTATCTTTTTGCACATCTAAGTAGATGTCCCCATCCTGCTGCTGCCAAAGGACCACAATTGACTCCTTCGAAATAGAGAACTCCAATTCTAGGATCAATCGCTGACGCAATCGATTCGATATCGTGTGTATTTGGAGCAACTCGTACTCTCTTTTTTTCGAGTTTTTTTATGGTGTTTTTGGCCATATGTTGCTTTAGTTTGTACCCAAAGATTTGAATATTTATATTTATACTATACGGGCGCTTTTTATTTTTTGGGGGCATATGTTATGGTGGGTGGACTCCACGTGGTGATGGCAATAGGGCGATGCTGTGGCAGACTTGTCAGCCACATGAAAATAAGGGTCGATTTATAAACTCGGGATTTGTATAAGTAGGGTGAAAATTTTAAGTATTTGACCAGAGGCTGGGGCCTCGAAAGACCAAGCTAGGGGAAGATCTTTTAAGATCCCCTTGCCTGCCTCATTGCTGAACTCTATACCGTTTTGGTTTGTACTTATATATTATTCTATTTTCTTTCCAAGAAATAAAGAAACTGCGCGAATCGATGGGGAAACTCTTTCCTAGGGCAAAGATTATGCAACGAGATTGTACTCGTCTCCCTAGA
Source organism: Eucalyptus marginata (assembly GCA_014182565.1). Lineage (NCBI taxonomy): Eukaryota > Viridiplantae > Streptophyta > Magnoliopsida > Myrtales > Myrtaceae > Eucalyptus > Eucalyptus marginata. The sequence goes on along the minus strand of CM024590.1, from coordinate 46,127,978 downwards.
AAGTGGAGGCCTTCTTACCACTAAACTAATGTGGTATTTCATTAAAAAGAAATTTGGAGTTCTGGAATCCGAAAAGAAAACCAAATATAATATTTGGTTGTCCCGAATTTGGAAACCTTGACATCCTTATAAATCCTAGAACAATTGTTAGGTACATCTCATTGATGAAAAATGGGGGATAGCTTTTGGCCAGTCATGACATTGACTTGCTTAGAGTTAGAACAAGTATATCTCGGTCCAATGTATTGATGACTCTTCTATATATACAATTGGCATATTGAGAATTGAATTGCTCTAAATAAAATACATTTAAAAAGTATTGCATAATCACTTATTAACGGTATCTTTCTTCCTTATATTTATCTTTTGACCATCTCGAATTTCGTGTTAAATAGACCGACTATTCTATTTAGAAATAGTTTCAACCAAAATTTCAAAATAAAGTCAATGTGGCTAATTCTTTTTTATTTTTCTTTGGAGTCGGTTTTCTCGCAAAGACAACATTTCATGTTGTGTATGTAAGTACTCGAATTCGAAGTGTCTTTATTAGCACTTAATGAGATTTTTTTTTTTTTCTCTAAAACCTTCTAAATTAAGACACCGTATTTGAAGACTAGAGAATCCAAGAGATGAGGAGTATCCAAGATGAGCGAAGATTAAAAGTTTGCGAAAATTGATTAGAAAATCCATTATGGTGGCCCCCAATCCAGAATGATAATTCCCAACTATGATGAAAGGAAGAAGTGTGAAATTCCCAGATTTGCATATGATTTAAAAAATGACGAGAGACCCTTCACCATCTTGACAACATCGTTCTGCGACGTCAATTGGAGTGAAGGATTAAGAGGGTCATTTCCCTAACCTCATTTTTTTTTCCAAAAGATTTCAATGATCATAAATTAAAAAAAGTAACTTAATATCATTTCTCTCTCTCCCTCTCTCGTGTGTAAAAGCTGACACGTCGAGAGTCCGATGATTTTGCTCAATGTCAATTCAATCAGCCGAGCTTTACATTGAGGCAAAGTCATCATAGTCCCAAGTGACTCTAATTCAGATGATGATCCATCTCGAATATTTATTCATTTGTCGACTATAGCGGGACCCCTTTGCCAACTTTGTAATAGACAGTAGTTTCTAGAAGGGAGGAAAAATGAGGCCAATTTCATCTCGCAACCCCTCTTTAACTTTGCACTTTTTGCATAAAACCGCCTTGTAATCCTGGAATTTTTATTTCCTCGGTATACTTTTTGACTAACCGAGTCGAAAAAGCTACTAAATAATACATCATTTTCCCATGGAATAGACGGTAAACAACGACTCCGGCTCCATCGACCGCGTAAAGTCGTCTTAACAAAGCTACATCGATGCGTCTCCATCTATTTGCGCGGAATCATCTGTCATTTTGGTCATCCTAGATAGAAGCCTGTCGCGACCGATTGATGCGACCAGCGCACCTCACACGTCCGAAACGCACGCAGACAAAATTGAAATCTGGCTCGAACTCGAAATTTTGGCCGAGAAAAACAGCAAAACTGGATGATGGCTGCCGTGTCTGTCTGGGGGGTTTTACTTTTGATTTGATTTGGAGGGGCTTTTGGGGACCGGAGATTGGAACGCGGTGGACAAAATTGAAGGTTATTAAATGAGGGAGCTGTACTGCTTGTCTTCGATTGTCTTCGCGTCCGTGGACAAGATTGGCCGTCGCCATAAATGTCGAGGCCTGCTCGTTCCTCGCTAGCAGCGCGTCGCTACCCCGTTCGGGAATTTGCAGCTCCCATCTCATTCCTGTCCCTCGCAATTCCCATCATTTTCAGTTCCGGAGCGCCAGCTCCCCCCCAACCAAAAAGGAAATTCATTATTGCACTCCTATTAAATGCGAATGTCCCCAAAAGTTATTTATCAAGCAATTAACGAAAATGAATTTATTTCGTTAGACGTTTTTGCGAAACTGAAAATACTTTTTATCTTCTTCCCATCAAACACGATTGGTGCGTTTTCATGTCATGGATAATGAGTTCATTGAAATGAGAATATTTGTTTGTTAGGTATGATTAATTAGGGTCGCAATGAGTGCGTTGAATTAAAAATATTCGTTTACTTGCTTGTCTCGTGGTTTAAGTAATTCATATCTCGAAAGACGAAGAATTTCACATGAAATGCACTCCGAACACTCATTGATAGACCCACGTTCATTATGCGAAACTAGAAAAAGAAGAGATGAACATGGATGTCCCTTCTCGTGTTTCGTTAGAATGTCTTATTATGACTGCACCGCAACCCTGTGAAATGGAACCTGAAGGGTCAACGGAAACAGCTATCACACGTGATGAGAAAAGCCTTTCTAAATCCAGCAAATGGACAAACCCACTTGGGTTGGTGGAGAATTTAAGCCCTCAACCCCTATTTTCCTTGCGAACTGTGAACTTGGTACCGTAGATTTCACTTTCAATAAGATCGATCTCCTGGAGCGAAGAAACTGTTGATTGAGTTGATGTTTTGATACTCAGGAGCGTTTGGAATTGACAATAAGAAACGGTTAAATAAAATTCTATAGTGTCGGTCTCTGAATTTCTTTTCAAGTTGATTACCTAATGAGCAATGATGCACATCCATTGATAAGACATTAGTGGACAATTGATCAAGATATTGGAGCCTAATTCAGCCCTCAAGATCAGGCTGATTCGACCAAGACTGATCTAAGTCGTCCATGCATACCTTTTAAGGACTCATATGGTATTGAGAAGAGTTGGCAGATTATGGATTTTGTGCTTGTTCCATTTCCCAAATCGAAAGTAGTAATTCAACTAGAGTATGATTTGAAGGGAGGAAATTTTAGATTGAACATAGCATGATCTAGATTTTGGTGGCACACAATATATATGAAAATCCTTCTGTTCCAATTAAAGTTAATTTTTTTAGCCGTTGCTTCAAGTAAAGCAAATGAATTTTTATGGCTTTTTAGTCATGTCCCAATGAATATAGCTGCAAACAATGAGCTTGTATTCCTCTTCGTCTCTGAACCAAAGTTGCAATAAGATGCTGAGAAAGTAGTCTCAATGCAGAAGCTGAGAAGGTTGCTAGTCATCGACATGCTGGTTCCACTGAGCCAGTCAGGCGTTAGCATAATTTCGCATGAGTTTCATTGTCGGATTTAATACTCCCCAGGATGGGCAGGCTTTGGGAACCTGCTTGTCTGACGCATTATCGAGCAGAAGTTTCATCGATCGTTGCTTCACTGAGGAAAAGAGAAAAACAAAGACGGAAATGTACAGCAGCATCGAATAGAAAGATGATGCGTTGACCCGTTTTGGAACAACGCCTTTGGACGTTTCCGGCATTCCACGAGTGGATAAAAATACCAGGCACTCTTACCATAGCTTGTCTCAGCCGTTTGATATAGTTTTTTTTTTTTTTTTTTTTCCGACAATTACAACAATCGTTCTACAACTTTTCGCAATAATATCCTTGAGTGTTAAAACTCTTTTCTCTGAATTTACTTATTCATTGAAAATAAACTTTCCGTCTTCCAAAAAATTCTAATAAATGCGAATGCTAAACTTTTATTTGAGTTGAAGGTTGAGTGGGCATAAACATTTCCTCTAAAAACTTTAGGCTTATATCGAGTCAAAGTCGAGCAACTCGATTCACTTTATTAACGAAGTGTCAAAATGACTCCATTTTTTTGTCCCTTTTTACCTGTGCCTCCACGCACATTTGCAGGGGCACAATCAATCGGTCAGGTGTCCATCTCGTGATCCACTGAATAAAGCAAAGGGCGAACGGGGCGCAATGATTTTAGGGTTTCCTCCACACACATTCTCATGCAACTGAGATTTACGCCATGCATGCCTCTGCTGGAAATAATGTACGTGCGATGTGCATGGATCGATGAACCGTCCACCTAACTTTCATCCGCCAACCATAATTTTCTTTCTTTCCTTTTTGTGTTTTAGAAGCCCGATGGTGGCCATTATGCGTAATCTTATGATATTGTCACTCAAAAGCCGAACATCCCGCATGAGCGAGAGGATGCTATTGAATTATTTTGTCAAGTAGTTTGCCCTAGAAGGGTTTCGTTAGCATGCCAAGAAGTAGATGCAAGTTTCCACAACCCTAGTCTTCCGGGAGATAAACATAAACAAATCTTGCCATGCCGCGTAGCTCGTAGGTTTGGTAATATCGGCATCGTTTGCATGTGTTTCTTGAGATTGTAGTTGGGGCGGCAACAAGGTGTTGCTTTCTCGAACCCTTTCACGCTACGCCTCCCCAGTTTAGGTAATCATGTACGATAAACAAGGACTCGGGCTTTTTAAAATTCTGTATTACATCGGATCCAAGTCAAAAAGATATATGTATTTCATAAGTATAATTATCTCGAGAACGAGTCAAGAGTGATAAATATGGAATATATATTCCCGAATGCTCTTCCATGCAGGCCGGGTCATACGAATGAGATACTTATAATGTCAATTCTATCACACTGGCAAAACAAAAAGGGAACAGAAACTTAATAGTAATGCATAATAGTGATGGAGAAATCAACGAGAGTGATTGCGATGATAGGAACCTCTCATACGGGCTTTGATGCCGCGCCGGGTAATATTTTGTCGGCAAAAGATTAAGTTATTGATTCCATCTCTTACTTGGAACTAAATGCCTTCGGAAACGGAGTATTGCCGGAAACCCTTGATTGCATATTGTATGTCCACATGTTAAATGCAGATTCGCTAAATTAATCGCGAGCAAGATAGAATCTGCACAATAAAGTTGTGATCTTCAGATGGAACAAAGCATTACGAATCTGTCGACACGAGATGATAGAGCTTGATTTTATATCAATTTTGACTGGGCCAATATAGAGCCTCGGACTGAGACTACACATGTGCAAATGGAGGATCTGCATGGGCACCAAAACAAAGATCACCAAGTGTGCGCCTTGGCGGGGCAGTCCACCATAACCACCACACTTAAGTAGAGGTAGGTCCATGTACATTAATATAATCAATAACATGGTCCTAAGTGGATCTCCTTCACATATGCTTTATAACTTAAAAGGGACATATATCGAATCAAGCAGTACATAGAGACCTAATCAACTCTTGAGAATCGTCACTTTTTATGTTTAGGTCATGACATGATCAGGTTGAAACTATTCCTAGACAAATTGCGGTACATATAAACATAAACATGCGAGATTTCAGTCATTTCTCTATAGATTTAAGTCGGTGGATGAACGTCGATTCTCTGTTCATTATGTGAATTAGGTAATTGGATGTATGATGTGGATGTATTAAATGTGGGGCGGCCAAAGTGTCTGGAAAAAGCTACGAATCATTTCCAACATGAGGGGCTAGTTTGTAGGGGACAACTTCTCTCCTTCATTATGAACTACTTTCATCCAGAAATAATTGCCGACCTGCATGATGAAGAATAAGGCAATAACAAAAAGAAAAAGAAAAAAGAAGAAGATAGTAGCTGAAACCATATAATTATACTGTCCCCAGCTACTTTTTTTAAAGAGGCATATATTATTGTTCTCATCTTATATACTGGGGTAGAGTAGCTGATTGGAGGTGGACTTCCTTTATAAGATACTGTCACTCAGAGAGAGTTATAGCTAAAAGTTTGTTCTTTTGTGCTCTCTCTCCGTAACCAATAATACACCACATCTGTATTTACCTACTGAAAAAGGCATTGCTTGGTTACCCGGAGCTAGCTAGATTTTAGAAGGAGAAAATGCTTCAAAAGACCTACGTACTTGGCCCATTATTCAATCAAATTTTAAACATTTGAGAATGTATAATCGAGTCCTGCATGTTTGAGTCATGTACAATTAAGTCATTCTGGTAACCACTCGGATAAATTTGATAGGAAGAGAGCATCTTTCCACGGTTCAGCCAGAATTTGCTGCTAATTAGCTGGTCGCATATGGAGAAAGCGACGGAACTTGAATGATGAGATAAAGGCCAGCAGGGCAAACACGTAGACGAAATATCGGTCACTAGATATGAACGGAAGCAATTAAGAACAGTAATGTCGTGGATCGCGACCGCCCCCTGTTTCTTCCAATTAATTGGAAAGGTACCTCGTGACAAAAACGAGCCACCCCCATTGACTTTTACAATGCGTACCTAAAGGTGAATGAAAAGTCACCACTAATTAGGGCTAGATCGATGTTCATAATGGGTGCTAGCACCCCCTCTAGGGTTTTAAATCTTATGTTTGGCAGGCTAGAATGGCAAAAGGCGCTGACATTCGCCAATCGCAATGTAGGGATGAGCTAAAGTCGGTGTCGCATTTGACAAACCCAACAAATGATGGGAATCATGTAGTTTGGTTTGGTTTCAATAAGTAAAAGGTGTCTGGTTTGGTTTGGTTTCATTAAGTAAAAGGTGTGTGTTCAATGGGATTGGCTTATCGGTTAAGAATCCGATTTGAGTGTCTGATAGTTAGGCACCATATGTGTTCGATTCTCCACGCACCATTGAGTGCAAGCAATTTCATATCTAGGCCATCTATCATGGTTCAAGCTCACTTCATGGCCCATTGTTTATCCGTTTAAGATGGAGCTGTTTGTCAAATATACGCATTGGCATGACTTTCTATTAAATTTAATCAGATCAAGAAATCGATTATAAATGTGTTAGATCATGTTATAAGTATGTAAATATCTATTATAATAATAATAATAATAATAATAATAATATCATATGAGTAAAAATATTGAAATCGCATACATAAAAGTCACGTTTCATGTACAATAGAGGCATCTAGTTAAACTAAATAAAATAAGGTCCGGTACCTATTCAGTTGCGTGTTTCAACTTTCCATGATGACGTGGCGATATATGCATCCAAACATGTGAGTTAAGATGAGTACAACCATAGTAATTGAGGATTTTGTCCTCTACTCTCACCAAGAAAAATGTCTCCGATAAGTCTTAAATTCGTCGTACGAATGTTAATTCAATTATAAATCTATTTGATATATCACATAGGATGGTTAGTAATAACTCAATCACTATGTCAACAATTTCATATAATGATTCATAATTGAATTAGCAAAATTTTGAAATGTCCAAAACTAATTAGTCGTCCGTACAATAAACTTAGAAATAATTGGATAAATCGCTTTTCCAAAAATCATGCCACATTTGATGGCCTATAATCGCAGGAATATGCCTCGTGAGTGTTTGAACATGTGAGGTGTGTTTCCCATCTCGAAAATCTCACCTGTATATATCAACTCTTTGGTAAGTCGTCATGTGTCTATCAAGTTGACCGACATGACTTGAATTTAAACGTGTCGTCATGCGCCCATCCGAAGATCCCAGACGAGAAAGCTAAACGACGGTTTTCACCAACACCCATGACAATAATTTAGGACCATGGCGCCTGATTTTTTCGACCTAACCAAGACACACTTTTCCTAGGCTTTAACAGCCGTACATATGGAAAGCATAAGAAATTAGGGCGAATTCCCCCCTCCCTCTTTTCAACCGGGGAATAAAGTTGGCCCGTCGACGGGAAAATTCACGACCCCAACGACGGCCCTCCACCCAAAAAAGGGCCGTGCGCATCCTCCAAACTCTTCAATTAAGGAAGGTCCCTATCATGTCCAACATGCGGTTCCCGCCCCGGCAGACAATCGCCAAACCCTTCCCTTCTCCTATACGACTCCTGTCCGAATTTGTTTCTTGGGTAATTATGTCGCTAATTAGTTTATGGTCTTTATAATTAACGAACTGACGTGCTTAAGACCTTGTGAGTAGCTCGCGTCTTTGGGTAGTGCAAGACAATGGTAATCATATTGTCTGCAGTTGCGAAAAGATACGTGGACATCCGGCGTTTTATAATGCTGAGTGGGTCGTCCACAATTCCGTTCTTTCGCCTTTCATATTGGAGGAAACGCAGGCTGATATTCTTCGATATTTACCTGAGCCATACATGTCTTTTTAGATAGTTTAGCACATGAAAAAAGGCACAAAAACGTTAGTCTGCCTCTAATATTTAAGTCAGGTCGATGACAACGGTCGGTTAACCTCGATCAAGAAAGTTCGAATCCATTTTTTGTATATCACTGACTTATTTCTCTGTCTTTTGTAGATTCTGTCTATGGTGTACTTCTACGTTTTTCGAAATTCCAACATATATATGTTCAGACAGTACACAATACGAAAAGTAAATCGAATAAGAGATTAAAAAAAAAAAACTTTGTGAGAAATACGGAATTTAGGGTGCATTTGGGAGAAGCTTTCGAAGGGGCTTTGGGCATCAAAAGCTCGGGCCAAAATAATGGTCTTTGACAAAGCTTTTTAGTGAACAAGTTCTTCATCACGAAAATGATCTGGCCTAGAGGCCCAAGAAGAAAAAAGCTGGCCCCAGATAATGATAGAGTTGACACATATAAAATTCACTTAGCATGTAAATCTATTTTTCGGCCCATATCAGTTTTTGGCCTTGAAAGAGTTCACACAATACACCATACAACCATATGCTTTGATTTTCGGATTAGAGAAAGAGAAAAATGATTGTTGAAGCAAATGTTGGGCCAGCCCATTTGGACGAATCCAAAATGCCGCGATTGGGCTTTTGCTTTAGACACCCTGAAACCGTTGCTTCGGCCACGCCCAACTCAGGTTTAAAAATCTCTCATGATACAATTTGCTCCTATGTAATTTAATAGATGAATCATTGATTTGTATTGGATCGTCAAGGCACGGTGCACTTACATATGATATTCGAAACTAATGTGTGCCTTTTGCAAAAGAAAAATAAAATCCTAATAGAGACGACTCTTCACTTTTTACTCAAAAGTGAGACATGTAAATTAATTCGATTGTGTCATCATGAATTTGTCTTTTTGGGGGTTATCCTTGTTACGAGAGAGTATTCTATCCAACCCAAACATTTCTTATGTATTTAGAAAGTAAAAACCCTGCTCATTAATTTGTCATTGCTGCTAGAATAGTTAAGTAATAAATCATGCTTTTATTTAACAACTTAAGCTTTTAGTGCAATTGACATCGATCTCACAAAATCTCATATGGTATCAGAGCGGAAAGTTATGAGTTCAAATCTTCAAAGTGTCAAAACCCAGCCTGCACATGAGGGGGTTTAGAATATATAAATAATAAATCACGCATTCATCCAATAATTTAAGTTTACGTTATGCGTGGCCAATTTGTTGAGAAGTGCCTAGACATGAAAATGCATGATGCTTTCCTAATTGGTAAGGGAAGCAATCAACATGCTTTTTATCAGCACAACCTAAATGGCTACTTGAAATTAGAGATTTTAATCTAAAAGAAGGATGATCCAACTGAAAATGCCAAGTTTCTTAGGACATTTAGTAAGGAGTTGGGAATATTTAAGGAAATGAACTCAAATTGGCATCCCACTCTACAACCAGTTTCAATTGTTCATGGATTCTGCACCTAACAACGATGAAAAGAGAAGTGAACGTCAAAGCCAAGTTTACACAATCGTCCTGCTGAAATCCAATTTAAAGAGAGTTAAAGAAACCATAACAGTGTTAGGTAAGGACAATGTGGATGTGGTAATGTTTTTTGTGCAGTTGACTTACATGAGAGAATTATCAATTGTGTGAATAGTAGGCACATGTTGAAGGGAATGATTTTGACCCAACCAAATGATAATTTGATGTCATGTGATTATAGCAAGCTAAGTCACAAAACCATGAATCAAAATCATCTAAGCGATAGATATACTAGAATAAATAGAGGAGTTAGAACTTCCAAATTCTCGAAGATTGGAACAAAGATCCTCTAAGTGACAAACAATATATTAAGAGAAGCCTCTATAGTGCGGCATTAACAAATGGATAAATTGGAAAATAACGTAATGGAGGAAAAATACGCAATATTGTTCGTTGTAATTAGAAAAATATAATAGAGACAATAACACTAAGAAAGCGATAATAAAATAATAATTAACGACCAAGCCTGTGTGTGTGTGTTTGCAAGTAAAGATGATTGATTAGAAACCAAATATAAATTAGCAAGATGTTATAAACTCATAAAGAAATTAATGAGGAAGTATGATATAGTTAACCGAATCTCCTTAAAGCGATTAGTTCATGTCGATAGTGCTAAACAGCTTTATGAACTATGCCTCTCAAGATACAACACCTCAACCCTATTTGAATTAGCATTATGTAAACAAGACTCTATCAAATATTTCTCGAAATTAGATACACTTAGAGAAAATTGAACTGAAGAGATAAGAGCTTTTTTTTTCTTCTTGTTCTTTTTTCTTAGAATGAAGAAGAGTTTGAATCAATTTATAGAATTTTGAGAAGTCATGTATGAAAAGACACCGAACTAAAGTGATGAGTGATTTTAAGAGATACATGAATTAAATAAATGCATAAATTTAAGAGATACACAAACTTAAGAAATACATGAACTAAAAAATTCAGAAGATACATGAACTGAAAAAACATATTTCGTTTTGCTCACTTTCATTAATCCATTAATAAACCATAATTACAACAGGACATGCATGTGCACGTTGACATTGAGGTCGATTATTTGGTTCAATAGGTTGCTTAGGTCATTATTAATAGAAATTAGATGTCATATGATCACATCTTTATCTAATAGTTTAAATTTTTTTAACAATTATAATTAGTCTCACAAAATTTCCTAAGTACATTGTGTCGTTGTGTATTATTAATATTTTTTGGAACGTAAAAAAGACAAACATGCGTGGCATGTCCATACCTCGTCCAAGAAGCGAACAAATAGAAAAGAATGCAAACGATACATGACACGAGAAACGAGACCTTTACATGCGAAGAGCAAACACGCAAGTTGGCTTTGCCTCTTCCTCTGCGTTGGAGTTAGCCAAAACAGGCAAACACATCTGCAGAAGAAGAAGGTCAACTTCGGGGTGAGCGCGAGAGAGAGAGAAGCATGAAAGAACAGAGATTTGCTGCATAATCTTTCCCTCGCAGGCACAAGCAGATGCACGTTTCAGGAAGCGACAGAGAGAGATGCTATTGTTGTGCATCTTCTGGACAAACGAACGGGAAATTTCTCCATGGACTCAGAGTCTTTGACCAAGAAATAGAGCAGTCTACTATACATGTCCAAAAGTACCGCAGTGTAAAAGAGAACCATCATTAGAAGAGAGGGAATTTGCAGATGGGGTACATATTCAGCCGTCAAGAGTTCATTTTGGCTTTTGTCCTCTCGTGGGACAGAGACGCAGAGATTGATCTGGAGAACAATAACTGACGATTACATAAATGAATCTGAGCTATATTTGTGTATCTTTCCTTACTACTCGAGTCTTTGACACACATATTGAGAATGTTACGTCCGCTCGTGATTATTCATCTGCATATACATAAATCCAATGGTATAAGGGGCTGAGCTATGCCCAGAAAGGAATGGTCAAACCCCACTAAACCCCCTCCAGCATTAGTCTCCTTACATGGTTTTAGCTTTTGTTCATGTGTGTGTTTTAGCGCAACTATTCATGAGCATATGCATGTGTAAAAGGTGAAGTTCATACTGAAGAAAACAAAAACAGGACAAGGAACAAGGGCTTCTTACTCGCAAATAGAAAACATGAAGGGTGGTACAGCCCTCTTCTTTGCGCTGGAGTCTAACCAGAACAATGCAAGCAGAAACTGCAGAAGTTAAAAAAGATTCAGCTGAAAGGTCAAACCCTAATTTACTCAAGGTCAACCAATATGATCATGTGAAACTCTTAAAATTCGGACATAAATGGATCATATCCGGCCTGGGATTCAAGTAAGGTTCGTGTCATTAACAGTTGAGACTAACCTTGTCTACAATGGATTGAGATAACTATTTGCTCTTCATTGAAGAATAGTGCTTCACAGAGTGCGAAATGACAAAGTCATGGCGTAAAGGAACTTTAGTGCCATTTATGCAATGTGCGGATGATACGTAAGTGTAAAAATAACTTTCCCATTGGTACTGACCTAATTCTTTTCCCCATCTTTAAATTATTTTTTGCATAAACAAATTTTTCAACGTGAACCTCACAAATCTTGAATAGCATACCCCTTCGCTAATAGTAGTTGTGAGACAAATATTCACGAGATTAGAATAAGGCATTTTCTAAATGGGCCATATTTCGCTTCGTCTCTAATCGGAGAAGTTTTATGATTGTTGTAACGCGGATATGAAAAGCATTCGCATAAAAAATGAAGGAAAACGTGGCGATTTCCAAACACTTGGACAATTGACGAAGGATTCGTAACTTAATGGACTATTTTGAGAATAGCGAGCGGGAAATAAAATATGTTCTTGATAAGTTGATTTGGAAAATTTCACCGGCTAGGCCTTGATCAAACCAATGCAATCATAATCCAAACAACATAACTCGGTCTTTAACCGTGAACGAGAAGTTAACATGCGAATAAGAATTTTCTACTTACTCAGATTTTGTGTTTCCACTATCGAACAAAAACAAACATGGGGATCACCCTTGAATCACAGCCTTAGTTTTATTTATTTATTATTTTTTTCTGAAGTATCACAACTAGGGATGAACACAGTTCCATGGTAGAATTTGAACTCGAGAATCGGACCAATGAGATCTTGTAAGTTCTAAGTTCCAAGATATATATGGTAGATTCCATGTTCCAAACATGTAGATTTCAGGTTTTTAATTGGAGGAACTTGAAACTTGAAACTTAAAACTTGTAACTTAGAACATTGAACAAGTTTTAATGTTTTTCTTGGTCCATATCTCCATGTGATTCTCTAATATTTCATGCCGTTCGATAATGAGTGTATAATCTAAAAGTACCGTCAAAGTTTCTATTTTATGACTAAGATTTTTACTCTATCAATATTCATATTTATCGTTTGTCTAAATATAAATTATGATTAGTGAATTGTGATCGCTTAAATAATAATATAGGTGGAACTTGGGTAAACCTTATAACCGACCCTGAAACTTATGATAAGGTAAGTTCCAGTATCTAGGGTATGCAAGGTAGGTTCCACGTTCTAAAAAATAAGGAATCTATTACAATGGGTATGTTTTGGGTTTTAGATGGAATCTATATGACATTTGGAACCGCTCATCTCTAATCACAACCATAATTGAACCGATGTGATTAGATTTATATTTTCCAAAAATCTTTCTATGTTGAGAAAAACCGATCAATTCCTTTCGAGTAGCAAATAATTGTAGGATTGATTGATTCCCAATCTGGTCCTGGGAACCAAACAGATCATTCCTAAAATCGAGAATCGGACTGATCGACGGGTCCAATGAAACCCATAATTCACACATGAGCAGCAATAATTCACGGTGGGCACCTAAAGTGAGAGATGATCAGGAGTCACAGAGGTCGGCTTTTCAGCCGGAGTGCCCCAGCAATTCCACATCTGAATCTCCTTCTATTCCCCCTTCCTTCCCATCTTCCTTCCTCGGGACCATGGGCTGAAAAGACCCTTCTTGTATCTAGGTTCAAGCAAAAGAGAAAAAGCTACCCAACTCAAAGACACGCAGAGCAAGGTGGTCTTCTTCAACCAATTGTGGTGCCTCTCCCTCTTTTCTTTTCGGTCTTGTTCCCTTTCCATTATTCAACGTGTTTAATTTATCCTTGACTCTCCAACCCCTCCTCCCTCTTCCCACTCATCTTCGGGTCCATCTCCATGTCACGCTGGTTTTTTATTGCATCTGGTGCAAGAACCCATTTCACATTCCCCCAGTTTCATCACGCCGCAGTTAAAAAGAAGACCAGGTCTTCGTTTTTTGTGGTACACATGATGAATTTTAATTCATGGGCAGGAACATAGGGAGAAAAAGAAGGGAGGAAGAAAGAAGAAAAGGAAAAAGGGGGTGGAGCTTGTTCCGATCGGTCCTATTTTCATCTTGAAATTGAGAATTAGACTGACCACCAATTTCAAGAATGGCAATCAAAAGTTGTACCATCTTGAAATTGCCCAAAATCGGTCGGTTCGGATGATTCTCAATTCGAGTAATTCGGTCGAAGAACCCTAGATAATTGAGAGTTTCTTGGTCGGGGTTGAAGGGAAAGTTGATCTGAGACTGATGAAAAGGCGCATGGCAATGTTCAATTCGCCCGCTTGGTTGGGGTTGGTGTACGAATGAAATCGTCCTTCCCCCTACCCAAATCCCGAATCGCCAGTGCGGGTGCGGCCTCCTTCATTAATGACTTGTCCAATCCATCCACAACTTAACGAGTAGGGAGAGATACACCATGTTTGCTGGATTTTGTTCTATCGACTGTCCACTCCACGTGGAAATAATGATAATATAGCTTTCTTTTTTGCAATGCGACCCTATTGCTCCGCATCGACATATGGACTTAAGAAAATTCTCGCGCCGTTTGCTATATGTGATACCAAGCCGAATTCGATTGGATCGGTCGCTCGTCATTAGCCACGTTCGAGGTTGCACATGACCACCATGACAACAACCATCACCGTGGTTATAACATTAGATTGTTCTATCTCACTCTCTCCCTTTTCGTTTGCATGCTTTTCTAATCTATAATCTATCTTATTATCTTGCGACGGTCATCGAATATTCGCTCTCTCTTTTTCCTCGCCATCCTCATGACTTCCTATTCTAAAGATGATCCAATCCTATCATATCGAAACTCGATGCAATTCAAGAACTTGTAACTGTCTACTACTTTATATATTTTAGGCTTGTAAGATCTAATTTTCACTTAAATGCAACTAGCATAATGGTATTATTATGCTCATATTGTAATGATGAGCTATGATCACAACTCTTAAATAATGTCAGATGCGCGACCAATATAAAAAGGAAAACGGTGGGGTTATTGTCTAAGTAGCAACCGAATTAAAAAAAGAAATGGAATTATTAAAAGAAATAAATTTAAGTGACTAATATTTTAAAGAAATAAATAATTTACAGACGATTCAACTCTAACTCTTAAAATAATGAATATACATTTTCATTCCAGAATAATTTGATTGATAAAAAAGAACCAAAAATATATTTAAATGCATAAAAATTTCTTCATTAGTTTCAAAGTCAATATTTCGAGTTTTTTTCATCTTTGTGAATTAATAAATCTTTCAATGATATCAAACAATCTCTTTTTAATTAGCGATGGCACGTGCCTATTGGTGATGTTTTACATTCTTTAATTATCCATTTCTTTATGTTTATTTTTTCTTTCTTCATCTTTATAAAAATTCTCACTCAGTGGGATTCGGAAAGGTTTCCTCCATCTCAACTTTGAAAATAGAAAATGAGGAAAAACCAAATTTAAACAAATGCCAATGCCCTCGGTTCGCGTCGCGCTTTACCCATTTCGAAACAAACCGCGAAAATCCCACAGAAGAGCAGACTCCCATGTCTGATGTTACACGCGGCTCTCCCTCTCTCTCGTCAGATGGATCGGGAGGAAGCCGCCGACGCGAGCGGTTTGTCATCTTCCGATGACGAGCATTAAATGGAATGGAGTGATACCGATGCACGTAAATCTCTCCATATTCCTACTTTCATCATTGCTCAGATCTCTTATCCCGTTACGTGAAAACCAAACCCCCTGCAAACTAGACTTTTCATTTCACACAACCTCTCTCCCTCTCTCTTTCTCTCTCTAATATCCATCGCCATCGCCATCATCATCATCATCCCCTCGAGCTCTGCTCCATCAGAAAGTTCAGACTTCTGTCGCGACCCTGTTTCTCTTTTGGGTTTTTCCCATCGAGAAAAAGGGTAGGGAAAAAAAGGGATGATATAAACTCGCAAACCCTAGCCCTTGCGCGGTGGAACGAGGCTGTCCGGAATAGAAACCAGGAGAGAAGATCGTTATCCTGTCGACAGCATGTGGCTGAAACCCAGCGAGGCTTCTTCTCTTCTCTCCAAAAAGTGGGAAGGAGAAGATAAGTCCCGTTTGAATCCGCTGGCCGAGCCTTACAAGCCACCTCACTTCGCTCCCCAGAAGCTCCGACTTCATCAGTTCCAGCCTCCGCACTTGGTGTTCTCGAGCTGGGTGTGTCCTTCGCCTGTTCACTATTATCTGAACCCTCAACTCCACAAGACGTTTCGCCCTCGACCCATCAGATACGGTGAGCATGTGACCCCGAAAAGGCCCCACCCGGTCTTCGGTGGCGATCTTGGGAAGAAGCTGCCAGGAAAAATGGAGGTTCCAAGAACGGCCTTCTGCAAGGAGAGGAAGAGAGGCGGTGTGAGGAGCTTCGTGCCTCCTCGGTCGATGAGAGAGAGACAGAGGCATGGAAATCTGATCAGGTCCTCGGGCGGGGGGAGAAAATGGGTTCAGAAGCAGCACGATAGCTGCGACGAGAACAAACATGGTTACGGTGAAGCTGTGCTTGGTAAGGCTTGGGTTGTTGCGGAGAACGTGACCGACGACGATGTTGTTCGCGATGATCCGGAAGTTGTACTCAACGGAAGCACGACGGTCATGATTCGGAACATCCCTAATCAGTTCAAGTGCGTTCGCTTGTTCTTGCTCTCCGAACAAGCTTTAGTACTTCTTCTGATTTTTCTGACTTCTGAAATTTCCTTTGTCTTGTGGCTATTTATCTTGAAACGTAGAAGTGGGGAATGAAAGGTCGTTACTGTTGGTTTAACTTCCGAAGTTCCACGCCTGAGCACGCTGCGATTTATTTGAGCATTTATTACTCTACATGCAGTGGACCTATATGCCTCCTCGTGTAAAACAATTACCACCAAATTCCGTCGTTTATTACTGGTTTTGCTTGTTTTGATCATGATTTTGTTATCGTTTTATGTTTGATTTAGGAGGAAAGATTTGTTGTACATTCTGGACAAGCATTGCGATGAAGCAAATGCCATGGCGGATTCGAAGGAGGACCAATCCGAGTACGACTTCGTCTACGTCCCAGTAGACTTCAAGTAACGAGCTCGATCTCGGCCACTAATTTGGCTGGTTGTTTTTAGTACTTTGCGATACAGATTGTTGGTTATTTTTTTGCTTTGTTTCTGTTCACTGTTTGATTCATCATTTGACCCTCCTTTGATAGATTTTTACTTTGATGATCAGAACCAAGGCCAACAAGGGATATGCGTTTGTGAACTTCACGAACCCGATCGGGGCGTCGAGGTTGTACCAGGCTTACCACAACTTCAGGTGGGAGTGTCTCCCAATCAAGAATTTGAACTTCAGGAGCAAGAAAGTGTGCGAAATCAGCCCCGCCAAGATTCAGGTGAAGCTTTCAAGGACCCGCACCTGCTTTCATTGTTTGTGTTGCTCTTGTCCTGAGCTTGAACGGATGGTCATGAGTCATTATCTGTTGTTATTACCTTTTCTGCTTTGGGTACTATTTTAAACGATGTTGGTATTTGTTATGCATATTGTGTTGGTATTCCTCCCGAAAATTAACAGAGAGCTTAATTATCCCCAGAGAAGTTGATATGGCTTCTTGCATTCGAAGAACCTGTTTAACTAGATTTTGTTTTTGTTAAATTTTTGTCTTCAAATTTTAAATCTTATATGGTCCTGTAATGATCTATGTTTGAAAATGTTGTATTTTTTTATAGGGCAAGGTAGCGTTGGAGTGCACCTTCAAGAATAGGGCCTTCCCGTGTAGGGAGTATCAGCCAGTGGTTGCCACCGAAACGCCAGGCAATGGCCGCCAGAAGAATGGCCTGCTCATCGTCATTGGGAAATGTCCAGGTGCACCATCAGCTCGAGAAGCCAGAGCCGAAGCAACCATGGTCATAGCTGGGGAACAATTTGGTGGGTGTGATGAGGCCCGATAATGCACGCATTCACACCTTAACGTCGGAATGGCAGCATCGTACATGTCTCACTAGGAGTCTCCCTCCCCCTCCCCCTCTTTGTCCGAGAAGTGTTGTGTTTTTGTAGCATCATTTGGCAGTTGTAAATGGCGTCGAGGTCTATGTTTAGTTTTCTCCGGTTCTCTGTGAACCAAGTTGATAGGTTTAGCGTTCTCCTTCCTGTGTTTTCATTCTCTCCCTGGAGGAAAGATGAGATGATGAAGTCCAGGGTGAATTGTAAACACGTGGACTTTGGGAATTTTCATTTGTATTTGCTGTTGCCTCTTGTTTGGAAGAAACGATGTATGGTTTGTTCTATTTTTGTTCATGAGAGTGGTGTCGGTAACATACCTTTTTATTGGGTGTGCCGGTATAACCGGTTCTCCTTCAGTTTAGACGGTCTGTATATTGCCTGTTTTTGTTCAGGCATTATCACTGTTCTACTGGTGTATGTTTTGCTTTGATCAATGGTCTCTCGTGTGTTGAACGAGTAAAACCTTCTCGCCCGTTACATTAAATCAGCTCCATCTCCACTGTTAATTGCCTGCGCTTCACATGTGGAGTCTTCACGATTGGCGGTGGAGAATGATCAATTCATGTGAACCTGGGTCTAGTTGATCTAGTAAGGATGCCCTATTAATAGTTGTGCTGCTCGGTTTCATGTGCATATCCTCTCAGAGTCCAAGGCTTTGCTACTTCAGGTCTTTTAACTGAGACTTGATAACGTGTTGCCAAAGCTTCGTCCGTAGATTTAGCCACTGCTTAACGTGTGGCCATAGGTTTGTCCATCGTGAGCTTTCTGTCAATAAAGTTCGATGCTGTGGATTGGTCTTCATTTGCATTAATCATGTTTCAATCGACTCTGTGGTGTAGAGGCCTTATCAGCGCGATTGCTCTCTTTCTATTGGGAGTTTGGATAGTGAAGGAATTATACGATTTATTTGGTTAGTTTTGTCATCGACCATCAAATTTTAAC
This sequence comes from Eucalyptus marginata, assembly GCA_014182565.1. NCBI lineage: Eukaryota > Viridiplantae > Streptophyta > Magnoliopsida > Myrtales > Myrtaceae > Eucalyptus > Eucalyptus marginata. Next base: position 46,109,219 of record CM024590.1, on the reverse strand, counting down.
AAACTATTATAGGATACAAAGTGATTTGATGCGAAGAATACTAGGAGTTGAAAACTGAGGTTGTCAGGAATGGGAGCAGACATTGACCACATGGCCTGTGTTAATCTTAACTATCTAGTTTTAGTGACTAAATGATGGATTGGTGATCCAGGAAACCTAATAAGTTGTCATGAAGAAAGTAATGGGGTACTAAATTGAATCCCGATGAAGACATGACCCAACATCGAGAGAAAGACCGGTGATCTGGACAGAGTAAATGCTCGAGCAATTGACGAACGAATTGCAATGTCAATACACTACCGACAATTGACTCCAAAAAAGATGGCTTGAGATATTACGAGCTCAATGAGGTAGAAGATTAACAGGGCCACAGAAAGCAGCTACATGAACAAGTGAAACCGAGACTGCAGAAAAGACAGTAATGACTAACCAAAAGAACATTCAGAGCACAGATAATGCAGTACATATGCAGAACATGCGGCCGGACCAAGGTATCATGCGACTCACCAACACGACAAGGCATCCGCCAACTTGTGTGTAGCAAACACACAAACTACATTTGTCTCAACCAGATATCAGCTTCTCCTGATTATGCAGTCTGTGATTTTGAAAAATTGAGCACGATGATGCAACACCTCCAATTCTCTCAACTACAACTCGTTATACTGAAGAATCGTGTTTCGGACATAGGCAAGGAAGTTAATGATTATGCAGTAAAGGAGATGCTTCTCAAAGTATAGAAACCAACTAAACTCAGGCACTGCTGAAGTAAATTTCATTAGCTTAAAAAGATGCGTTTTACTTCTCCTGCACAACAATGAATGGAGTTCAAAGTTGAGTTTTCATTTCGGCGATCATCACAGATAAACGAACCCGTTAAATTTGCCTAACGAGGCGCTTTCTTCTTCCCTGCAATAGTGACGCGCTTGCCCTTCAGTGTCCGGCAATTGTTCTTGGTGCGCTGTCCTCTGCAAGGCAGCCCCTGGATGTGCCTCGTGCCCTGTAGCACTGGATTTCCTTCAATCTCCTTATGTTGAGTGCATTGAACCGCCTCTGCATAACCAAAACACGAAAAAGGATGCTAAGAAGGACGACGTCAGGAGATCAAAGACAATAACGCGAAAGGGAGGGCAGACTACCAAATCGCCTTCAATCATGTACTTGGAAACTTCATCACGGAGCGTAGTGAGCTCTTCCTCTGACAAATCCTTGGTGATCTTGTTCTCCATGCCAAGGTCGCAGAGTATTTGGCGAGCTCGGGTCCGGCCTACTCCATGGATGTACTGGAGAGAGTACTCCACTCGCTTATTGTTTGGGATTTCCACACCTCCGACACGAGCGCATCGGATGCTTAGACCTTGGACCTACAGACGACAAACGAAACCAGCATGAATGACACCATTCCACCAGAGGGAGATAACATCTGTTTCGCTATCCAGAAATGCAAGAGCGGAAAAGAACAACACCGCACGGCGAATCTTCTACTCAATCATATCTTAACAAAACCTAAACCCGTAAACTCATCCAGTTCATTCAATCGAAGCGCAATGCGGACGAGATTCTAGGTAACGACAGCGCACTAAGCTCGCATTGCAACCAATTATACGATCCTAAACTCGCCTGAGCTACGAGAAACCAGCACAGACGAAAGAAAGGATTTTGAACTAAACCAAGTCAGTATCTCCGCCAATGCATCAGCTCTTCCACGCTTCGCAAATCATTCAGAGAGCTTGGCGAAATCCTCTAGTCAGCTCAATTCAAAGATAATCGCTAGAAATCGAATCCGATAGAAGGCCGGAACATTCGAATTCCAGTCGATTCTCCAGGAAATTTCACCGAACATCAAACCGAGGCGCGAAGAATTCCGGAAGCCGAAGCCCGCGAGAGAATGGGAATTACCTTGGGAGGGGCGGCGACGGGGAAAGAGAGGGCGGAGAAGGGTGAGGCGGAGCTTCCTCCTCCGCCGCGGTTGCAGATGAGAGAGAGTGACGGCGCCACGGGCGTCGCTACTGCCTGTGCCATCGTCTTCTTCTTCCTTCTCCTTCGTCGTCGGCGGCGGCGTCGTCGGCGTCGTCGGGGCAAGTGAGCTTTTCCGAGGTCCGGATGAGAGGCCACCATTTAGCTTTTTATCTCTTTCGGATTTAAAGAAAAAGGAAAAGCGAAAAAGAAGAAGGCCCTGACCCCAGGCCCAGTGACGTCCGGAAGAGAACGAGGCCCTATCGGCCCATGAAGTTACTGGACCTGGATCCGGGCGAGATTGCGGATCATGGGGTTTCTTGAAAACGTGGGTTCGGGTCAGCTTTGGGCCCAAAAAGATATCTTTTTTTTTTTTCCTTTTTCAAGTTAAGTCTCACTAGTCACGTTGCTCTCCGACGCTTTTGGGAGTTGAGAACGGGTCTCAGCCCGTGCCTTCTTGATCCGACGGTGAGGATTGATTCATCTTGTCATCCCCCTGCCCGGCATTGCATCCCTTGCATCGGGACGGTGAAGAGTCACGGCATGATGATTATTTTATTGTGCATCGGATTAAATTATCATAGAAACGCCCATCCAAAAGTACCATCACTATTTAGGCGGCTCTTGAGGCGTGCTTAAGTGGGAAAACCCATGCACGTCTTATGAAGACCAAGTTAATTATTCTGACCAAAAAGAGAAAAAAAAAAAAAAAGCTAAATATTGTAAAGCTTTTAATCTTCATGTGTACTATAGTCAAACTCGCCCGCCTTCCAGTCTTAGGGACGATGCAGTGTGGAAATTAGGAAAAGGCCTCCCTTTCTTCTTAATGGCGAGGAGCTTTGTCGTCATGATTAAGACGAACAAAGCTACGTGCAGCGAATCAATTGATGGACACTTTCTTCCCATTGCAAACAAAACATCTGTTTAATTCGCGGAAGATGAAAAATTTAAAGAAATTCTTTTTAAAAATTAATTACTTAATATAATTGATCAATGGAAAATATTTCACTTATCAACAATATTTTATGCATATGCATTCTATTGAAGATTAAAGTACATTTCGATTTTTCATTTAAATAAGTGATGAAGTGATCTTTTTGTGAAAACCATATTTCAAATTGATGATTCTTTGCAAAACAACGCGGCCAACGGGTAAGGTGAAGGGGCAAGAAAAATAAAAAAGAAGAAATGCCTAGTCAATTGGGTGGGTCATCCAATGAAATTTGCAGTAATCATTGGGACAATTGTCGAAGGATTCCTAAATTTATTGCACTGTATGCCATTCAATATAAACTTTTCAATTTGGCTTTTTTTTTTTTTTTTTTTTTTTTTTTGCACTTATTCCTATTCTAACGCCATTCAAACCCATTCCCCGAAATTATAGTTTAAAACTTTTCAATTCGGCTAATTTAGTTTAAAATCTTTTGACGATTTGCTAATTTAGTTCTCATGGCTAATTTTGGCTCAAAATTGCCAATGTGAATGTTGGCCATCCTAATCGTAGACAATTTCTGCATTTTTTTTTTTACTTTTCTTTTTATATCTTTTTTCTTCTTCCTCCACCAATCGCCAACCATCACCAAGGCCTGGCATAGCAGAATGATTAAAAAAGTGAAAAGAAATAGAAAATATAAACAATTCGAAAAAATTAAAAATTACAAAAAATTATCCATGCCAGTACCATATCACATAAGTCATTAATGTTTATGTTAGCGATTTCTGGCTAAATGTAGTCATAATCCTTTTGATTTTTTGTCAATTTAGTTCTCATGGCTAATTTTTGGCTTAAAATGACCAATGTTGATGCCGGCCATCCTAATCGTAGACAATTTCTGCAATTTTTAAAATATTTTCTTTTATATTTTTCTTTGCCAACCATATAGCGGAGAAAGAATGATTAAAAAAAGTGAAAATAAATAAAAATATATATATAAACAATTCAAAAAACTTAAAAATTACAAAAAATTGTCCATGTTAGTATCAATTGTGTCATGTAAATCGTTAACGTCTATGTTGGCAATTTTCGACTAAATTTAATTATGAATCTTTTGATGATTTATCAATTTAGTTCTCATGACTAATTTTAGCCCAAAATCGCCAATGTGGATACCGGCTATCCTAATTGTAGACAATTTCTGCAATTTTTTTAATTTTTTTCGTTTTTCTTCTTCCTCCGCCGGTCACTAGCTGTCACCAAGGCCTGGCGGGTAGTGGAGAAAGAATGATTAAAAAAAGAGAAAAGAAATGAAAAGCATATAAACAATTCGAAAAAATTAAAAATTGAAAAATTTTGTCCACGTTATATTGCGCCACGTAAGTTGCCTAGTGTTACGTTAGCGATTTTTGACCAAATTGTCAGAAACAACTAAATTACCAAAATGTCAAAATGTTTAAAATTAAATTGATCAAAACGTGCATGCATTGTCATGAATGTGTCAAATCCATCCACAATTGAACTTGCGTTTTTAAAATGTTTGAGATGGTAAACATCAAACGACGGTGCCACCAATAAGTTCATTCTTCAGCAATTTGAACAAGTAGCCATGCCGCATGCTGAATAATTTAATTTACAAAATTGGAAAAAATTTGAAAGTAGAATCGAGCATTGACTGCAGTGCTTTTGTTCCTTCTCTCTATTTTCTTTGGTGCCATTCATTTCCACAATGCTTCTGAATATTGATTATTTTTAAATGACGAGAATTACAATCTGTAAAATAATTCATTAACTTCATGAAGCAAGTAAAAAGCGAGCCAAAATTCAACTGGAATGGGCCGGCATTTTATTTATCTGTTTTTTTTTTTTTTTAAATGTGAGAGGAGATTAATATATATTCTTTTCGCATTGTCCTCCACCAGACCAAGCTGGCATTTTATCTCCCTCGGATAATACAAAATTACAAATTGATTAGGAAAAGGCCCTTTCTTCTTAGTCCTTTTGATTTGTTTGACGTGTAAAAGAACATATCTAGCCGGCAAGAAACTTTGTCATCATGATTAAGATGAACGAAGTAACATGCAGTGAATCAATTGATGGAAACTTTGATCACAATGAAAACTGGACATCTATTTATTTGACGAAAGATGAATAATTTAGAAATTTTCTTTTCAAAAAATTAATTGCTTAATATAATTGATCAAAGAAAAATATTTTAATTACCAACAATATTTTATGTGTACGCATTCTAATGAAGATTAAAGCACTTTTCAATTGTCCATTTAAATAAGTGATGGAGTGATATTTTGTGAAATCTATATTTCAAATTGATGACTCTTTGCGAAACCACGTGGTCGACTGGTAAAGTGAAGGGAAAAAAAGAGAAAAGAAATGCCCAATAAATTGGGTGGGTCATCTCATGAGAACTGCAGTACTTGTGGGGACAATTACAAACAAATTCCTAAATTTATTACACTTATGTCATTCAGTTTTAAATATTTTAATATGGCCAATTTAATCTAAAACATTTTGACGATAAGTCAATTTAGTTCTCATGGTTAATTTTGGCTCAAAATCGTTGATGTGGATGTCAACCATTCTAACCGTAGATAATTTCTGCAATTGGTTTTAATTTTTTCTCTTTTTTCTTATTCCTCTATCGGTTGCCGGCCATCGCCAAGGCTTGGTGGGTAGTGGAGAAAGAATGACTAAAAAAAAGATATACATAAACAATTTGAAAAAATAAAAAAATTACAAAAAATTGTCCACATCGACACTATTTATGCCAATCCGCCTAGTGTCTACATTAGCAATTTTTGGCCAAATTTAGTCCTAAATTAGGCCTTTTAATGATTTATTAATTTAGTTCTTATAACTAATTTTGACTCAAAATTGTTGATGTAAGTACTAACCATCCTAACTATAGACAATTTTTAATTTTTTTTTTTTTAATTTTTTCTCTTTTTTATTCTTTCTTTGCCGATCGCCAGCCATCGCCAAGTCCTAGCAGGTATCAAAGAAAAATGATTAAAAAAGAGAAAAGAAATAAAAATATATATAAACAATTCGAAAAAATTAAACATTGCAAAAAATTATCTACGTCATTATTTACTATACCACATAAGTCGCCTAGTATCTAGTTAGCAATTTCTAGCCAAATTGTCCGAAGTAACTAAATTAGCAAAATATCAAAAGTTTTAGAATTAAATTGGTCAAATAAAAAATAATAATTTTTTTTTTGATAATTTCCCCTGGCTTCTGGGTGCGGTACATCTCAATGTCATGAACGTGTCCAATCCGTCCACAATTGAACTTGCGATTTGAAAATGTTCGAGATGGTAAACATCAACCGCGGTCGCATCAATAAGCTCATACTTCAGCAATTTGAACAAGTGGCCACGTTGCATGCTGAATAATTTAATCTACAGAATTAGAGAAAATTTTGAAAGTAGAATCGAGCATTGACTATGAACAGTGCTTTTGTTCCTTCACAATGCTTCCGAATACTAATTATTTTCAAATGACGAGAATTATGATCCGTAAAGTATTTCATTAACTCCATGAAGCAAGTAAAAAAGCAAGCCAAAATTCAACTGAAATGGGCCGACATATCCTCCACCAGACTAAGTTGGTAGTTTATTTCCCTCGGATAATACAAATTGCTAAGTATAAGCATTCACACACAGATATATTTTATGTCATTTCTCACTTTCCTCCAACTCAAACTTCTTGTCAAAGGCATTTTTGCTACCGTCATGTTCTATTTAAGTTAACAAAAACCATGGGCAGACTGAAGGGGCTGATAGGTGAGACAGGCCATGGTCCACGTCATGATTTTACATAACAAGTGACCTATTCGGCTATCTTGTCTTTTAAATATATATCAATAACTTAAGAGCGAAACGAGTAAAAAATAAGTGCATGAAATTTATCAGGATCCAAGCTTTATACAAGTATTATACATGCATTCACATGATTATGAGAGTGAATTCGAAAATTTTAAATTGTGGCGATTGGCATTAATAACCTTAGCTTACATCATACGCCAAAAGCATTAAAATTCATTCTGATATCGACTTTGGCAAGTGGACATGTGGGCATTGACCATCAACTTTTTTGTTAGTCCATGGAATTATTATTTTTTAAAAATTAGGATAAGGGCGGAGTGATCCACCTCAACGCTCTCTTTTGCCTCCAATCTCCGCCCGGTCTCCTTGGAACTCATTTCCAAGCTCTTCGGAATAATTTAGTGCGCATTACGCCTTGACCAACTAAAATATTTGATTAATCACTTAGCCATCTCCCTATTCTTTTTTTAAAAGAGGAGCGGATGGACTCTAACCGCGACGTGACCTGTAGAGAGAAGACAGATTAGTAAGTATTCCCAGGTCAAGGCTGAGGTGTTAAAGGGATCTCGGGACGTGTTATTACCTTGTTTATTTATTGTCCTTCTGTCTTATCCTTTGAATATTCTTTAGTTCAGGAATTTTTTGATAATTTCCCGTGGCTTCTTGGTGCACTGCATCTGAACGTCGTGAACGTGTCAACTCCATCCATGAAGATTATCAAATGGACCATCTTGAGCAGACCCCAGGCCTGTCCCCGAACTTTTGAATATTTTTTATTTCAATCTTTAGCTCTCGAATCGCACCCGAAAAATTTCTCTATGAGACTCACTCTTAATGCTCACAAACTCCGGAGTAATACTATGGCGGGCCATGAACGCTCTTTTTAGCTCGCAATTCGAGTTAAAATGGATGCAAGAAGTTATAGTGAGATTTATAGACTATGTGGATTGATTTAACATAGTCCATCAATCATATTCGTATCTCAAGACACATATTATCAACGGTTTAGATGGACGAGAGACGATGCAATATTTCTTTTCACCGATACGCCCCTTCTCATGCCTCGGGCGTGAGAAGAGGGGTCAGAAGAAAAACCGATCTTCTTTTATCCACCGAATTGTCATGATGATGATGGTGCCCATTTAAGCCATTGTTTACGTTCATACCCCGTTGGTTCACTGTACAAAGAAAGAAAGGAACCGCCGTAAAGAAAATCCTACTTTCTTTTGATAAGCCGCGCTTGATCCGGGTCGCGTTCCTCTTCTTGACTTCTTACCCTTTCGTTTTCCCTCGTCGACGACTACCGCCGGGGTCGCCGGGGCATGTGCTGTGACCCTGCGAAGATCGATGTGATCGGACGATGGTTGAAAGAAAGGTCGCATTATTCAAAACCCCCATCGGGCCAAATTGAAAGCACATATATTCCTTTGAACTTAGGGTTTTCGTTCTTTGGAGGCGTGAGGGGTTTGGCTTCGTCGATTCCGTGGGCAAGGGGAAGGAACGGCTAGTGGCACGTACGTAGTACCATCAAATAGAAAAAAAAGAGAGAAAAAAATAAGAGGCAAAGGGGGAAAAGGAGGCGATTGAATTATTAGGGTTATTGCGCGCGGCGAGAGAAACGAGAAGATGAAACGGCCCTTGCCATGCACCAAGCAGCAAACGAGAGGGACCCCAGGGGGCCAAACCATGCTGGTTAGTCGCGGTTTTCTGCACCTTTGGCTCCCTGCAAGAGGCGTCGTCCTCTTCGGACGCGGCGATGGTCCTTCCTCGCACGTGCACATCCACCAATCACCGATGCACAAACCCCAGCTTTGGATGTGTGGGCCCCTCCATCCTCGGTGTCATGAGGGGCCTCTCGATCTGTCTCTCTCGAATCGTGCTGACCGTTCTTTCACGCGAACTATTTTAACACTGTAGATCGCCAGCTGTAACTGACGTTTGTCATTTCACTCAATGTGGTTAATCCAGAGTGATAGTCTATTGAAAGTGAAAATTTATCCTTCATGTTGTGGAGGCCCCTTGGTCCGTCTTTCTCAAATCGTGCCGACCGTTCAGTTTATGAAAACTATTCTAACATTCGAAATTACCAGTTATGTTTGATGTCTGTTGTATAGCTTGATCTAGTTAATTCAAAGACGTGGCCCATCGAGAGTTTCGATACTGGAAATATGGAGCACCCATATTATGTTTTGATTAGATATACCACATAAATAGTAAGGTCCATAAATTTAAATTACTTCAATAATAAATGACAATGTGGAATTGGCAGGTTACTAACCCCTCTAAGTCCTTTAAACGAGTTTCGATATTCATGAAACTACACGACGCGATTACTTAGTACATAGGATTACGATTTTGTAATAGAGGGACTGTTGGGGAAAACGAAAGTCCAATAAACAAGAGATAACAAAAGAAACAAAAATAAAAATGCTGTGAAATGGAGTTACGCTGGAATCGGTTATTCACCTACACCGGCTGGAGATTGATCAACGATGATTAAGAAGTTCACTATTGTCAAACTTTACTGGCCAAATACCCAAACTAGAATAAAGCAAACTTAAAATGACCGCTGTCCAGAGGAAAATGTGAACAACCCAATTCGTCCGCGCCGCAAATTCAACCCGCAGATTCTGTCGTTTTCTTCTTCTTCTTTTGCATGTAAGTTACATAAAATTCATCACCGAACATATATAATAAACCAAAGAAAAAGGTCATTCAAAAGGTCGCAAGTAAAAGAACCATCGCTTAGGTAGCAACTTTTCCTTCACATTGAAAGAATAGTCTTGAATTGATACAGGATAGATAAATCGTGCTATTCCTAAAGAAAGCCGAAAGCCCCTGCCTCCTTGGACACTCTCCTCCTTTTTTATTCTCCCAATAATACATAGGACACATACAGGAGATGAACCAACGAATAGCACGTGGCAATAATATGTAACGCTAGCATATTTACATTCTCTCCCTCATCTCTCTCCCCTTATATATCCTCGCCTCTCCTAAAATAGTAGCAATGAATCCTTGACGTCGTAATTCATCTTCTCCAAGTTGGGCTGCACCGCGAACTGAATCATCGGTGGCGGGCCACAGGCCAGCGCCAGCGTATCCTCGGATCCTTCGGGGACGTGCTCTCTCAAGATGCCCTCGTTGACGAACCCAGTGCTGTATTGCCAACCTTCTCGAATTGACTCCTGGACCACATACCAAACCTTCAACCGGTCGTGCTTCTTCGACCACCCGTCAAGCTCTTCCCTTAGAAGAATATCGTCCTCCGTCCGATTCGCATAGACCACATACATCTCGGTCTCATCCTCAGGGTCCTTCAGGATCGCTTGGATCACTTGATATATCGGAGTTATGCCCGTCCCCCCGGCCAACATGGCCAGCTTCTTGGCAAACTTGGGCTTGCCATGCACCAAGAAGTGGCCCCGTCCGGTGTATTCTATGTGCCCTAGCGGACCCTTCACGTCGAGGAACGAGCCTAAGGGGAGTGACTCCAAATATTGCGACAATAGCCCACCATTAGGGAATTTCGGGTGCACGTTCTTCAAGTATATTTTCACCACGAGCTCGAAGTAACCGACCACGTCAACGCCACTCGTCGGCGTATACGCCCTCATGCAGAGCTTGTCCTCGATGGTGGCGCACAGGAATACGTGCTTCCCCACAGGCAACCCGAGCACCTGGTCCTCGGACGGGAGAGCGAACCGGAATATGCGGACGTCGTGCGAGATGGCCGTCTTCTCGACTAGTTTGCACGGGATTTTCTCGCGAGGGACAAGGGCAACGGGGCGAGAGGGCACAATTTCCTTGATTGGGGCCAGGTGAGTCAAGTTGGAGGAACCGTGCGTTGAGTCGTTCGGCGAGGACACGGTGGAGTCGGACGTGTAGCCGGTGGTTATCAGCTCGCCGATGTGGTATTCCTCGAGGAGCTTCTTGGCCTTGTCGGAGTGGATGGCATCGAACTCCTCGGTGCAGTCTGTGCCGGCATTGATGAGGATGCTGTCGGTGCCGCCCGGATGCTCCTTCAGGAATCTCGTGCAGTCGTAGACGTGACCGTGGACGATGATCCATGCCGAGTCGGCCGAGTTGTGCTTCTTGACCTCGGACGCGGAGATCATATTCGTGTCGGTGTTCATGAAAGGCGAGGAGACGCTCTTCTTCAGGCTCTGATTGCCCTCTGCCGACCGCTCGAGGTGCTTCTCCCGGGCCATCCAACCGCCGGATTGGTTTCCCGGCTGGGTTGGGTGCTCGAACGCGATCCCGATCTCGCCCTTGTGCGGTCGGCACACGTTGGTCTTTACTCGGAACCAGCAATTATTCATCATACCCTGTTTCCATCAAAGATTCCATGAGAATTTTCGTCCGTTGACCAAGTCAATGCGGACCAACCCACTTGTCCCGATCCGAATATTGTATATATTCCCATTCGAATTACCATGGAAAGCGAGAAATTTGAAGAGAAAAAGGGAAATCCATCTGTCTTATTACCTTCCTGCAGATAATATAATCTTTCCAACCCAGACAAACGAAGCACGGATTCTACCAAATTATATAGAGTGAAGTAGGGGCACAAGTCATCCTTGCCGTACCGTATCAATCTCGTTTAGACAACTACGTGCAAGCCCGGTCCTTTTCCCAGTCTCTAATACACTTACATCCCATGAAAACTACATGCGGTCGTTACTAGCATGCCCTAATAATTCGGTCCTCGACGGTAATTCTTGTGTTACGATAATTAATTGCTTTCATGCTAATAGTAATAGCGAACATAAAATTATAGTGCATATCTATTATATTCCTTAATCTACCCATTATCCTGACACGAAATACCTTTTTTTCATATAATAAACACCGAGTTGGAGAATCCTTTTGGGTTCTCAAACACCAGCAAATGAGTTTGAAAACCCATTTAGAGTCCACCAAAATCATCATACAAAGCAACTTTCCGGTGACTAAACTACATTTATAAATGGGTCTTCTATTGTACCAACCTCACGTCGTACGATATAGGGAAAGGGACGCGGACCTAATGAGGAAAAAAAAAATCACGAGTCAATTTAAAATCCTCAAAAGATGAACGTACCATGAGGTTCCAGATGAGCTTCTCGGGCTGGGTGTTGAGGGACTCGTCCCAGGCGCGGACGGCGATCTCCCTGGCCCCAACCAGGTCCAGCACCTCCACCTCCAGCGACCAGAAGCACCAGCACCAGTAGCGGCCGTACCGGCTCGGCTTCTCCGGGTGGTCCAGCGCGCACACCAGCCACGTCTCGCCGCCGTCCATTGTCACCTCCACACGCGTCACCTTCTTCCCTCCTCCTGCACACACACACGGTCATCCGACAAAGGGAGTCCGATGTGAGCACCAGATATTTTCCTCCTCGTGTGTACCATATTTCTTTGGCATGCTGCCCTCAGCGTGAAGAAATAATAAAAATCTTTATTCATATGTGAATTCGAACCATCGAATGTGTCACAAATCTGTCACGCTCACCATACAGAAAAAGACACATTGCCCGAAGTAAAGTCCAGTCCGCTCCCGTGCTCATGTTTCCCGAATGTCTAATATGCCTAATCAATCACTTTATAAAAAGTGATTAATTATCATAATTCCATAGTAATTTCGATTAACAGAATTTTATTTATGCCACAGTTAACTTCTAACCGCCTTTTTTGAAAAATTAAAAAAAATCCTCTAAGTAATCGCTTTGTGAAGTACCTATTCTTTACAGTGAAAAGCTTGTGCTTAGTATCACTTACTAACATTGACATGTGAATCATATATATGGAACCCACGTGATCAATAAACTAGAAAAACTAGAAAATAATGATCTGTACGATTTATAGACCTTTCTACATCCATATTTAAGAGGTGTAGCTTTCTCCTCAAACGGGCAAAAAATCACTATATCTAGACAATAAAAGATCTTACACTCGTCTTACTCTCACCAAACCAATTTACCATATCTATTAATTTGCTTAAACCTCACTCGATATCCCATACATACACGATATAACGAATATATGCATTGAATTCACATGGACCCCGATACAAGCTTCACCGGACAGCATCTACCTTTGCATGCATCAAAGGTCAATTCTTTTGTACTCGCGCGTGGGAAATAGATAAGATGATCCGAGCTTTTGTTTCGCACGAAAGAGGTGCAAACAAACCGTCTCCGTTTAAATCCCAGTGAACGATAATTCGAAAAAGGCTCACCAGAGTATGCATAGCCCCTCAACGTGTAGGGCCTCTGAGTCGTCCACGAGTTGATGGGCAGTATCTCCTCATGGCACGGCGTGGTTATCACCGAGTTGATGTTCAGCTCGTTTATTATGTACTCCGGCTTGTACCACCATGCTGTCCAAAAGCCAAAAGCCAAAAAACAAAACCCACCACATCTCAGTTCGTCCCAACAAGGTCGTGACCAAACAATTCATAACAATAACGAAATAAACAAAAAGATCTTCAGAAGTTACCCACGATTTTTAACCTCAATATCCGAAAGAGACTAACTGACAAAAAGGCAAAGGTAGATCCCAAACAACGTCCCTATCGAAACCATTAATCATAACCCCACCAACCCCCACCATGGAAAGAAAGACCCTTTTGTGGTCTGTCCATTTCCAGCTGAGCGAATAGACTTCGCGGAGATTGACGTGATTAATACCCAATCTGCAATTTCTACGAAGCGAGAAATCATTCCACCAATGGATCGACCGCACGCATCGTTCTCTCCCCGTCTTTTCATCTATTGCTTAATAGAAACGGATGTTTTTTTTTTCTCATCGATCGGCAAGGATCAATGTGAAAAAGAAAAAGAAAAAGAAAAAGAAATTTCCAGTCTCTCTCGTCCATGAAATAATGTATTCCTCGTAAAAATCGAGGAATTAGGAATCATTTTAGATGTACGAGCTAAGATCTGAAGCGTCGTGGCGGATCTTGACCCCGTACTGAAACTGGAAATGGAAATGAATCAGGCGGAGGGGAACGCCGTACCTTCGGCATTAGCGAGCTCGGCGTCCACATGAGAAGGGAGGACCCTGTTGTCGTTGTAGTGGTAGTAGTTCTCCGACTCCTTCGTCGTCACCACGATCCGCTTCAGCCACTTGACCATCCGGCCGCCGATGAACCCCGGGATGATCATCCGCACCGGGAACCCGTGGTCCGGCGACAGGAGCTCCCCGTTCTGCCTGTACGCCAGTATGATGTCCCGGGACGGGTCCATGGCGACCTCCTTCCGCACGCTCGTCCCGTACTTGGACCCGCCGCCGCCGGGGAGGTCCTCCGCCCCCTCGAAGCACACATTGAGGGCCCCGCCCCGGCGGCCCATGATCCCGCACCGCCGCAGCACGTCGCGGAGCGGGACCCCGCGCCAAACCGAGGTGGACATTCCGGCGGGGCCCCAGTTGAAGCCGATGGTCTGCCTCACCATGTTCTGCTCCTTGCGGCGGTTGCCGGCGCACACGAGCGTGACCGGGAACTCGCGGCTCTCGAACTCGCCCACCAGCTGGTCCATGGTGAACCTGGCGGGCCGCTTGACGAGGCCGGTGACCTCCACGGTCCAGTCCTGCCAGGAGGCCCGGGGGACGGGGCCGTGGTTGCGGACGTAGTGGAGCGGGACCGGGGTGATGAAGCCGTGGTGCATGAGCCGGGCCAGCGGCGGCTCGGCGTTGAAGGGGTGCTTCCCGGTGAGGCGGACCATGGAGGGGTTGCGCTCGACCCACTGGTCCGCCGTGCCCTCGTCCCGCGGGTCGCGGACCGACCCCTCGACCTCGGCGTTGCCCTTCTTGACGAGCTCCTCGTAGGCGGTCTCCGCCTCGTCCTCGCTCGAGGAGTCGGCCGGCTCGGTCGGCGGGAAGGGGCGGTGGGTCGGGCCGGGCTTGAAGGGGCGGACGACGCCGCCTGTGATGGCGGCCTCGAGGAGGGGGTACTGGCGGTTATCGACTGAGGCCGCCATTGGACTGACTTTTTGAACTCTTTTTTTCCCCTTTCGCTTGCAAGTATTTCTTTCTTCTTCTTTTCTTTTTCCCCTCAGACTGGGAAGGAAGTTGATTCTCTCTCTCTCTCTCTCTCTATCTCATCTCTCTTTGGTCCGAGCCTTGACGGAGGGGAAAGGGGTTGTCCTTTCGAGTATATATAAGCCCCCTCCAAGCTGGAGGAAGCAAACGTGCGAGAAGACGACTGATCCCACCCCTTCTGCCGGGTCCCACCTGATCTACCCCGTGACGTCATATGTGTGCGAGAGAGAGAGAGAGTGGTTCTTTTATTATTAAGAGCTGAGTCATAATAATTGGACATTTCGTTGCCGGACGAAATTATTACGCGAATCTAATAAATATGTGTATTTAAGTAGATTCGAATCTAATTTTGGTATATATACCACGTCGATGTAATAATTTTCTTAATCCCTTTTTTGGTCAGACACCATATTTACATAGTCATCTTCTATTTAATTTAAAACGTAATAGAAAAATATTCTCAACATCTTGCGTGATATATATCATTGTTATGTAATATTTTTTTAATTATTTTTTGATTGAGTGGTGGATGCGGCCCCAAGAGCAAAGGGGTGTTTGGCCAGAGCCACAAACGCACATGGAGACGCATAAAGGAAGAAGGGCAGGCCAAGAATAATGGCCACCGCTTATTTATATTGGATATTTCACCACATCACCATTTTTTTTATTTTTTTTTTTAATTTTTTTATGTTTGCATGAGGGCGGACTGCCTTTTTCTCTGTTGTTGTTTAAGCCAAAACCCGTTTGCCAGCGGAGCATGCCGCCAAAATTGGAAAATCAAAGTCATCTTACCTCATCCCATAGACAATTCCCATCCTGAATCATTCTGAAATCGAGAATCACCATTAAAGATCGATTCCAAAAAATTAAAATTAGAACCGCTTATTGATTTCATGAACCTACTTAGGAACCGGACTATCATATCCCCACTTTGGAAGAGGTGTTAGACCTGAGAGCAAGTGACGAGATTGGAGGCCGGAGGCGATCGAGAGTGAGAACAACAGAGGGAGCAACGAGGCCGGAGGTAATTGAGAGTTAGAGTGAGAGAGGCATCGACGAGATTGGAGGCCACCGAGAGCAAGAGTGAGAGAGAGAGTCAAAGCCATAAGATGAGTGAGGCGAGAGATGGAGAGAAGACAAAAAGAAAAAGTTTCAATCAGAAAAAACAAATAATATGTATATGTACTGGTCCATTTTGGGTAGACGGTTCCATACTTGGAACCATTAAATGGACCAATACTCATCATTCTAGTAGATTGGAACTAAGAATCGCCAATTTTACTTGGTCCATTCTAGGCAATTCCTAATTTTTTTGCACAACCCCTAAATACGACCCATGGACACTTACTTTTTCTTACATGGGCTTTTACAGGCCACAAAGCGACATATTTCTATCATATGCCTACATATAATTTGTCACATAAATCCAAACATTGCACGAAGTCTCAATATACTAGCAAGAAGACCCCTTGACTTTTGAATAACGTGCATCACTTCGTCGGATAATTCTAATATTTACATGAGCCGACATTGGATTCACAAATTTAATCAATACATGATGCTATTTTGACTCAAAGCAAAGAGGCGAGTCCTTTTCTCAAAGTCTTCTTTCGTGAGTAAACCCCTCACCAATAATATGATTAATTCCTACATCACCTTATCTAAATAAGAAAATGAAGAGGCCAACGTAGCAGAACTGGTCCCCAAATTTTGTCGTACGGTCAAGTATAAATCATCCTACGTCATTAGTATTTCCCGCAAAGATACCGTGAACAACTATAATTTTTATTATTATTGCAAATTGTAAATTGTGTCTGCCCAATGGATATATTTTCTGGTCGATAATGACCTATTTTTTTGTTTGTGTTTTCCTTGTATTTTCCCCGCTTCTCTACACGGCCTGGGGCTGGGGAAGTGGCTCCGCCTCTTCGCCTCCGCAAGGGAAAGATTATACATGTAAAATCCGATTATTTTTTCTGACCAAAAAACAAATCCGAATATTTTTTTAGGATAGCTATTACTTGTAATTTTTATTAGAGAGAACGACCCTACTAATCATTTCTATATGTTGAATCATGCACAATGATGGATTGATTGTAAAAGCATGCAACCATAAGGTGTCTCGGTTCAAGGAATTCATTATATACACACAATGCAGATACGCACTGTATGTATATATGTATGTATGTATGTGCATGTATGTACTTAGAATAATTTAAGTAGGTAGCTGTTTGAATGCTTAGATTTGTCAAATAGCCTTTCTTGGACCCTGGGAAGGGCAAACCAGAGGGCAATATCCCTGAGCAGGCATTGATTTCAACGTTTCAAATGGTTTTTGGTTTTACGATTGGGGAAGCATAACCTTGTGACATTATTCAGCGTAGATTAAAACATTATACGGAGTTCTATACTGATTTTTAGGTGCACGTTGTGAAAAATAATGAACAATAACATTCAAGACGATAAATGCGAAAAGTAAATATCCAGTACATATCTGACCAAAAAATAAAATATCCGGTACTAATCTTTTATCTACTTATGGGTGAAAATGTTAGCCTCTCTTTTGAAAAACAAAGTTTACTGGTCTCTTATTAACCTTAATCACACCACAAGTAAATGGGACTTGAACATCGAATGTTAATTGTTATTTATCATCATATTTATTTTTTCTTGAAACGAGCATGCTAAAGACCATTTTTTATTTCAAGTTTCTTTTCAATTTGAAGTTCCATTTACAGTAATTGGATTGATGAAACCATATTATATGAGCGGTTGAGACAGATTATTTAATTAACGACGCTAATGATGAAGATATCTGACAAGTGCATACATTTTATAATATCAAATGGAAAAAGCAATGAGTATAAAATTCTTTAGAATGTGATAGAAGATTGAACCGGATATAAGAATTCGACCCATCGAACATGGTTTCATACTAGTGATTATAAGAATCTTGGTATCATTTTGCTTACTTCGACCATCTTTTTTAAGGGAATCCGTCTCAATGAGATTTGTAACAGATCCCACCAAGAGGATTCTTGCTTCCCCAGGTGAACCGGATAAAAAAGTTATACACAAAAATATGTTATGCATACTGCTTGCTTCCAATTTTCATTACTTAATACTCCGTCTCATGTGTAGGCTAATGCTAACACATGGAAACATAAAACATAGATGTAACTACATCTAGTGAACAACCTGATATAGGAAAGCAAATGGTTAAACAAGAGTAATAGACAGGATAAATATAAGAGAGATTGTCGGGGTCCGATATTATGATCTTTAATCATGATACTAAAATTTTAAAAACCGGTTCTTTTCAAAAGTTTAAGCTATCAAAAAACACACTATAATTTGTATATAATATACCACGTGACATTCTTAAATCTACCAAAACTATTATTGACTTCTTGTGAGGGAAAATTTGCACTCGGTTCAAGTACAATGGAAACGAACCAAAAAATCAAAAATAAAAAATAAAAAATCAACAGAGGGTCTTAAATTGTTTATGTGCTAATGTTCATAACTTCTTACATTTGTTTCACCAAATTATGTGTGTGAAGGTCTTTATTATTATTATTATTATTATCATTATCATTATCATTATTATTATTATCATTATTATCATTATCATTATCATTATCATTATTATAATTATCATTATCATCATCATTATCATCATCATCATCATCATCATCATCATTATTATTATTATTATTATTATTATTATTATTATTATTATTATTATTATTATTATTATTATTATTATTATTATTATTATTATTATTATTATTATTATTATTATTATCATCATTATTATTACTATTATTATTGTCATTATCATCATCATCATCATCATCATCATCATCATCATTATCATTATTATTATACTGCTGGTGCACCTAATAAATATCTTTAAAGTAACTATACTTAGATATTCAATGGAACTTAAGTAGAACCATAGAACCTCATTATAAATATGACCTATACGCAATTGATTCTTTCTCCCCCAACCTGCCATTAGTATGAGTGAAGCTTAAAAGATCGGATAGATTTCATGTTTGAGGATTGTGAAGTGTAAAAGTGATGCGCATGTTACCATATTGTCTACGATGACATAAATAACTAACGATTAGGTTACATTTGCTTATGTCACAAAGGAGTCGGGATAGCATTTCATTCTTACACGTTTTCAGAGGATTAAGGCGAAAAAAATTAAAGGAAGTTGAAAATACCAAAATCACAATATAAAAATAGAAAGAGGCAAGCGAGTGCATTTTGAAATTTTATTCCGAAATCGAATAGGAATGGAGCGAAATGAAATGGATGTTGTCACGCTCTTGAGATGGAAGGCCTGATTTCCATTATAGAGTGTCGAACTGGAGAAGCAGCCAAACATTTATGGCAAGATGAAATTGATTTCAACTTTTTTAAAATTATAATTCTTTGTGACTTTGATATTCGCTTCGGATGATTGTTCACGTCCTAAATGTGACTTTTCCATGTCAAGTTAGATGGGAAAAACGCCCTACAATCTAACACACATAGATATGTATCAATCATCAATAATAAGAAGCCAGATTCGGAATTTTGAGGGCATGTGGTCTTTCTCTTCGTCGTGCCCATCTTCTCTCGATGGCCATGTTTAAATTAATCGAAAACTACAAGCTCAGAAAATGGGGTGGACTTTCTTCGTGGATCCACAGCGATGTCATTCCTTCCATGGTTTGAACAGACCGTGTGTGAGCCACAGACAACCCTTCCCCAGATAAATAGAGATGGCTAGGGTTTCTGACGAATGACATGCATAATATTTATTTCAAGTCGGTTTACCAAAACGAGGTGCTTCTTGTTAAGTACAACCATCTTATCATAACCCGGTCGCCGAATCACATGATATGGTTGTATTGCTCAATGCTCATGCCTCGTCGACCTTTTCTTTTTCTCATTTGTCTCGCTGTTTTGGCTTCACATATGCCTTTACGTGTCTAAACTCTTCCAAACGAAAGATTACACGAATCCAGAATTACCCTCTCCGGGTGCCAACTTCCCCGAATGCAACAGCCAACCGATCGTGTCGGGGCAAGCTGATGAATAACCTAATAGGTTCTCCATTTGAGGTAACTCCAATGGGAATTCGCTACGCGAGGGGCTAAGCGGGGTTGCCATTCCAGAGCAATCATGTAGGGACAAGTTCATGTGCATTTGGGGATTAAAAAAAGAAGAACAAGAGAGTAACTGCCCATCGATTAGGGTTTCGCAAGGCTCGGGTGATCTAGAGGGGGTCCCCATTGGAATAAGTAATCTTATCCAGCATCGAAAGCTAATTTAAAGGAGGAAGTCAGATTGGAGAGTGATGGAGAAGGGAGCGAGGGAGGGAGGAAGGGAGGGATGAAGTGGACAAAAATGGTTGGGGGGAAGGAGGCGATGGGAAGCGGCGCATGGAGGCTCCAACGGCCAATGAGAAAGAAAACCTGGGGCGGAGTTTCAGTAACGGAGGAAGAGAAAGATGGGGGGAAGCGCATCGGGTCCGTACAATCAAAACCAAGGAGGTGACCCAATGCATCACCTAAAGGCCAATTTGCCTATTTGACTTAGCCCTCTCGCACTTCCATTAGCCGTCCCCCGCTTTTTGTACCCTTGCCTGACCCCTCCCTTCCCTAAATCTTTCTTTACCACACATCTCTCTCTCTCTATTCCCTAAATCTTTCTCTGCCACACATCTCTCTCTCTCTCTCTCAATTGTTGTGAAGTAGGTTAAATTTAATGGATTCGATCAATCACGCATCGAGATACATCATCAGCAATAAAAGGATTATAATGATGCTATTTTAAATAGATTCGGCCAAATTTTCTTTGTCTCGATAGAATTGGTCGGATGATCACGACACGGATGATGTACTTGAAAGATGTCTTTCACATGAACTTATACGGGCGGTGGATAGATCGCCAGATGTCTCAAAGATCATCTATTGATTAATATGCCACATCCCTTGACACGAGCGCTATATAATTCATTTCGTTTTATGTTCCATTCACTCAAGCGATTTTAGAATCGAGTAAAACTCAATTGACGCCCGACACATTGTAGCAAATAATTGGAAAAAAAGGAAACTCAGGTCCTATACTTTGTACAGATGGTAAAGAAACAAAGCCCTTTTCGTTACTCTATCTCGATGGAACTATTCTATATATTACGAGGGTTTCAGCAAACTAATGATAGAATTCATGAACAATTTTCCTCCCCATAATAGGCCAGTGACAAAATGAGTCTCGTGTGGACTAATCTGTAGTGTCCCAGCTAGAGCAAAGAGCTAGGGTTTCGCCAAGAGTCGAATCAAACCCATGCATCGTGGGGGACAACAAATTAAATTCGATTTTTTGCTGTACACGGTTGGCACACTCCTCTCCTCACATTGAGGGGGCGATGTGACTGTACTGAAGTGGTCATCGGGAGGGGATGCAATAAAAAAAATAAGGAATTGCCGGCTGTCTGTCTAACTATAATAATAAAAACAAATAATAATATAATTATAGCAGCGATAATGTTTATAAATATGATAATGATAACAACGATTGTAAAAAGAAAGGAGCAGATGCTAGTCTACATTCGTGTGGCTCTCCTACTTGGACACGATTGTCTCCACAAAAGAAATGCCACAGAGGCCACATTTTCATTTGGCCCTGTGGCGCGGGGATAATTTTGGCCCCTTGGCTTTTGGGAATACCAGCTTGTGGCCCCTCGAAAGAGCTAACCTCGTGTATATCGATATATCATATAATTATCTACGTCAAAAAGTTAAATATGGATGATCTATGATGGAAAATATGTAATAACTATGCATGTGAATGAGTGATTGACGATCTGGCATCAGCCTATCGCAGAAATGTTCCTTATCTAGTTTCGTGTTTCCTTTTTTTGCCATCATCTGTGATATGGTATCTACGTCATTGGCAGAACAAAGGGCCATCAACTCTCTAGTTCCAAAAAATTTCTATTAAGAGGAAAGAATTTCAAAAGAAAATGTATGTTAATTTTAGTGAAAAAAAATGTGTCTCACCTCCGCCAAGCTCGAATTCTTGATATACCATTGACCTACGTCTTTTCGAATACATGCATCGTGTGAAAAAGTTAAACCTAAAAGATTAAGATATTATGTGGAGGGAATACTAGCTCGTGGCCTGTTAAAAGAGCTAGACTCGTATGAATCTAGATCATATAATTATCTATGTCAAAAATTATATTTGGATAATCCTTGTTGGAAAAGATGCAATAAATGCATGAATAACTGATTCGTGACATCGCATTAGCCTATCTCGGAAATGTTCTACATCTAATTTCATGTTCCCCTTTTTTTTGTCATCATCCATGATCTAGTACCTATGTCATTGGTGGATGAAGGGGCCACCTCCGTTCTAATTCCGAAAGTTTTCTATTAAGTGAAAGAATTTCAAAAGAAAATGTGAATTTGTTATTTGTTATTTTAGTGAAAAAAATGTGTACTACATATATATAAGGCATAATTTGACCGTGTATGAAGGGTTGTAAAATAGGCAATGGCTCCTATTTGGTGGGAGCCAGTTGTGGTTACCTAACCACGAGCTGTGAGTTTTTGAGAAGGGAATACCACGATTTGAACTCAAAACCTATCTTTAGATACCATGTTGGAAAATCCAAGATAAAATCTTAAATTATTAGGTGGAAGGAGATTATATGTATATAAGAACTTTTAATCACATACTTAAATGGTATGAGATTATACTTGAACGCCTATGAGAGACAACCGTTGAATTTTGATATGATGATCAATGTCAAGCAGACCACACTTGGTGTGTGAGCATGATAATGCGAACGGATGTATAAGGTGCAAAAAGGAGAGAGCCAATTTTAGCTCAACTAATTATCGAAGATTCACAGTTTATAAAAGACTGTGATTCGCGACAGTATATAAAATAGTGTATAAGCTCACTCCATGTTATGCAGCTGCACGAGTTGCGACGCATCATTAATCTCTTAGTTTTCCTTTATTGTTCCGTAGAGATCATGTAAAACGCATAAGCGGATAGTAACAGTATTTGGAAAATGAAAGTTCTTACACTAGTTATCTTTTCACATTGGGTTATCATCTTTGCATCCAGATGTCAAGAGAGATTGAATTGCGTAAATGTTTGCATGCAACTCATCAAGCGTTGCTCCTGTATGTAAAAATATCGAAGTAGCATAAAGAAAAGTTGTGTAACAATAGTAATAATGTAATCCATATAGCGTCCCTAATACTTAGAACAAAAAGGAATAAGGTAAGTGAGCGAATATTTCACGTATGTTGAGAGTGCATTGTCCTCTTCGCATTCATCAAGTACAGAAGCGGAATCCCGTGAAAATGTGTTTGCTCTTGAGCTATCCTGAAGTTTAATAAGGTTTGCTTGACTCGCGAGGCTCGAGCCAGCGAGGGAAAGTCGAGAGCAATAGAGAGACTTGTGAACGAGTAAGGCCGGAGAGGGCAGGGAAAAAGAGAGAGAGAAGAAAATGGCACCAGCGGCAAGATTAAAAAAGAACGAGGGTTTTTATGGATTGGTTTCCAGTTTGGCCCAATTGGTGTAGTTCCACCCTGAAACAGGATTTGCAAGGCCGGTTTTCGGATGGTTCTGAACTCAGAACCGGGAACTACCATTTTTGGAACTGGAAATCGAACCGATTTCCAGGGAATTAGCAAAAGCAATGTCTCATTGCATAATATGGATTCCAAACATTCATGATCTGGATGTTGCATGGCCAGCTCCCATAGTGTGACAGGCGGTGTGTACAAGGCCCGGGAACGAAAGGGCTTTTTCAGCTGGATCCAGAACGAATAGGAGATCTATCAGTACACCATCCGCTCCATATCTTTCGTAGTTTAGGAACTCGTCCATCCACGGGACACGTTTCGTAGTGAGGGAACTCCTCTGTTTTTAGCTTGACGAGCAACTTGAGTTTCCGAAAAACGCATAAACCCTGGGATTTATCCCCGATCCCTTCTTTCAACAAAAACGCGTAAGTAGGGGCTATTCCAGCACTCCCTCTCAAGATTGTTAAAGATCTCAAGGGGCCAATTTGGACCAGTTTCCAGGTAGAACTAAATCAAATGCACAGCACTAGTTGCACTTATGTTTACTTAAAACAAAAGGATAACATAACAAATTGAGCAGAAAATATCATAATAAAATACCCTTTAGCGTGCCAATTATAAAAACATGAATTGTAAGATTGAGACACGCATAATCGTACCATTTTTGTTGTTTTGCCCAGATCCAGATCTTTCGTTGCTTCTTTCGGAAAAATTAAGAAATAAGCTCGATGACATTCTTGAAAATTAACTGAAATAGAACTCCATAGTTGTAGTTTGCAGAAAATTGCAGATCTAAACGCATCCATTGTTTGATTCTTGCAGTTTCAGATTATGTGAGTTACGACGTACGACTATGAGTATAATGTCGGTATAATTCTTCAAGGTTAATGATGATGCCACTAGAGAATTGGACAAGATATGGTAGTGTTATTTTTTACATGTATTCAAAGTAAAAGATAGCTGATGCTTTACAAAATGACCTTAGCTAGAATATATGCAATGGAATAACTTTCCCGAGCTACAGCCTTTCTTCATGGAAAATCTTGCTGCACTTACTAAGAGTATAAGAATTGCTTGACTGGTCTTGATTTGAGAGAGCAATTTTTGGAATTGCTTTACTATTGAAAGATATTTTCTTCAATATGCTCCCACAAGGGGGGTGTTCCGTCGCAAATGCTGATCTTGGATCGTAATTTAATAAAATGTTGTTGTGCAAGAGGCTTTGTCGGTGCATCTGCAAGTGGATAGTGGACACATGAGCATGGCACACTCATAACCAACCTTTGTTAACCATGTAATGAACAAAATGATAATCAATAACAATGTGTTTCATATTAGAGTGAAAAATAAGATTAGCACACACATAAGTAGCATCAATGTTATAGCAGTAAACGCTAGGTGTAATCAAAGAAGATACTCCAAGCTCATGTAGAAGAGAGATTGAACTCATGGTAGCTCAAAAACTATCACAACAATAACACGATACTTGGCTTCAGTTGATGAACGAGCAACTTGTTTTCAAGAGAACCATGATATAGGATTCTAGCCAACATAAACTATACAAGCAATTGTAGGCTTATGGCCATCCGAATTGCCTGCTAATCAACATGAGAGAATGCATGAAGCAATGGAGAAAGACTATTTTGCAAGTGTAGTCCAGGATTGATGGTCCCTTTAAAATAATGTAAAACATATGTAATAGCACCCCAATGTATCTCAATTGCCTGCCAATTAGCATCAAACAGTGCTTGAAGCGATGGAGAAAGACTACTTTGCAAGTGTAATCCAAAATTGATAGTCCCTTTGACATAACGTAAAATCTATGTAATAGCACTTAAATGTATCTCATTTGCCTGCCCAATCAGCATCAGAGAATGCATAAAGTGATGGAGAAAGACTACTTTGCAAGTGTAGTCCAATGAGATTCGCTTGACTTGAAATATCTGATTGCAGCCAATGATATTATTATGAGGTTCACACAGTACAAGTTGCTAGGAGTGAGCAAGGTTCGAGTTGAGCCGGTCCATCCCCTAACCCTAGGACCAACCCGCATAGTGCCGGTCCTCAATTTTTGGGACCGAGGACCAACCATATTAAGCTTGGGACTGAGGACCAAACCGACCTTATGGGTTCGGTCCGGTTCCATGGTCAACCCTGGGACCAATCGATAATTTTTTATTTCATTTTTTGTACTCCTTAAAAAAAAACGATTGAGGACCAGACTACCCAATGGGTTCATTTTGGTTTCGAGGTCAACCCAGGACCAACCAATAATTTTTTATTTCATTTTTTGTACTCCTTGAAAGGACAACCGAAGACCGTCCAACCCAATGAGTTTGATAATAAGTGAGATCAGTTAAGGAAGGCAAGCGATGAGGGTCAAGTGGGGTGAGCGTCGAACGAAATGAGCATCGAATGTCGAGCGGGGAGCAACAAGCCAAACGAGCATCAAGCAGCGAGCGGCACGAGTGACCCAAAGCGAGCAAGGCGAGTGTCGAGTAACGATCTTTCGATTTTGGCAAATTAAAGACTAAGATGACAAATAAGACAGAAGAGAACGAATACTAGAGGAGGATGCCATAAGGTGCCTTTTTGGACGTCGTGAGAACTCCTCAAAAAAATATTTTCCTCCTTAATAAATTATGACTATTGACGTTGTAAAAGACATTAAAAACCTAAGTTATTAAAGAACAATGTAAAATTACTTAAACTCCTCACTAAAGAGTTATTTAATGTTGTTGACGCCGTTTATTTTAACATTTTCTTTATATAAAAAATTATAAATAATATTATATATATAGCCAAGGTTGGTCCGAGTTGGACCGACCCGGAACTCTCAAGATCGAGGACCGACCCGCACAGTGCTAGTCCAGGAATTCTATGACCAATGACCGACCCAATCTCCCTAGGAACCGGACCAGGACCGGCAGGGTTGGGCCGGTCTAGGGTCGGTCTAGAGTCGACCCTAGACCAATGCTCACCCCTACAAGTTGCCATGTACTATTTTGAAGAATTGCATTTAACTCCTCTAACATGACAGCACACCAAATTAGGTCTTTTAAGGCCTAGGAAACACATGTTAGTGCAAATGAGGGAGGCAAAGAATGTTTGATGGCTGAATGTATCTGTTTGGGTTTGCAATGTTATGGAACAAGTGATCATCGAATCACAACATGTGGCATTGATGGAATTGCGGTGGAGGAGCCAAATGAAGTGTTTGACTCCGTGGGAGGCATAGATAGGACTTGAGTGGCCGATGATGGATTTCCATTGGGGGATGTTAAATTGGTATTTCCCACTAAAGTTGTAGGGCCATTTAAATGTTAATTTAGAACTTCTCTAACCATGGAATTTGTATGACTTGTTTGATCGTTCATGTTATACCTTAACTGTCTATTGTTGAAAGAGTTGGCCAAATTGTTTATTAAAAATGGGACGATGCACAAGTACTTTGAGGTTGTACAAATAGGAATTGGGAAGTGATACGATGGAGCATTTTAGTGTGTTTGGAATAAGAAAAATGGAATCATCCAACACCATATGACATGAGACAAAAACTTTGTTTTGTTGACAATAATACTTGTAAGCACTTTAAAAAGAGAGTATAACTAAAAAAAAATACAAGATTTCAATCGATTCAAGTTTGTGCTTGCCATATAGTTTAAACCAAGAATAATACAGGCAATCAAAAGCTCGAAGTTTTGAGTAGTTTAGACAGATGTCAAAGAGAGTCTCAAAAGGACTTTTGAGTCGTGAGATTGGTATAGTTAAGTGACTTATTAGAAATGAAGCAGCTTGAAAAGTATAAGACCAAAATAAGGATGGAAGAGGTGCTTGATAAAGCAATGCAAAACTTGTTTCGACAACATGTCCATAATGACATTTTGCAATCCCATTATGTTGGGAGCGTATGTAAGTGTTTGTAAAGGTGCAACCACATGAGATAAAGAAAATCCTTTTAGTTTTTAATATCCTCCACCACCGTCAAAGTATAATATTTATGAAATTTTGAAAGTAATTTTCCACCAAATTCTTGAAGTTTGGAAATAGGGAGAAAATGTCAGATTTTTGTTTAATTGAGAAGAGTTAGATGTATCTAATATAATCATCCACAAAAATAACATAATATGGAAAGCCATCTATTGATTTCATTTGAGTGGGACCCCCAACATCACTATAAAGGAGTTCGATAGACCGTCAATTAGATAATGTAGAAACATTGGATAGAAGTCCGTGACTTTTATTACATTAACACGACTCACATAAAAATCTAGAACAAGACCTAGAAAGAGAAGGAATTGACTGTTGGATGCAATTATGCAATCCCTTTGATCGCCATAACCAGAACAAGAACATGCATAATTAATAAGAAAGATTAACGCACCTGTCTTGGGATCCATCGTTCTTGAAGTGGAAGCGGAAACACGATATTCCACGCGCAAGTCCTTCTCCTCTATTGCCCTCCTTATCACTGGCTCAATGAGACGGCCCCCTCACCACTTAGCGTTAGGTTAACGCCCCTTATGTGAGGATACGTGTGATCAATTAGGGTTAGAGGAGAGACTTAACGCTATTTATAGAGTTTCCAGCTAGGCCCCCTCATTACGGGCCAGGCTCAACTCGGCCCACACTAGCCAGCCCCATATTAAACTAATTAAGAAACCTTCTATCTCACCTTAGACCAAACCCCGTAAAACGGTAAACGTTAAACGGTAAATTATAATATCAATTAATGTAGTCCACATAAAGAAAACTCTTACATTCTCCCACTTGGACTATATTAATTGAAATCGTTGTATGTGCGCACTTTGGTCTAGAGATAATTCTTAATAGTCAATCCTATCCCATAAAGTCTTAAACACCGAATCATGGCGGTAATCGCATGTATACACACAGAGCCTTCCATGGTCACGAATGTTCTCAACTCTATTGATATGGATCCAATATGGTAGTGTGTCAAATGGACAACAT
Organism: Eucalyptus marginata; assembly: GCA_014182565.1. Classification (NCBI taxonomy): domain Eukaryota; kingdom Viridiplantae; phylum Streptophyta; class Magnoliopsida; order Myrtales; family Myrtaceae; genus Eucalyptus; species Eucalyptus marginata. The sequence continues at coordinate 46,080,885 of CM024590.1, read as the reverse complement.
CTCTCATAGAGATCTCATTTGTCGATCACCATTCTCTTACTTTAAGCGTCACAAAAATTGTGCCACTAGAGAATGTCTTTATGGTTCCATGAACCCACATATGTCTTGTCCTTATGGTTAACCTTTCTTTATATATAACAAGACATATGGACAAGGCTAATAATCGTATGCCCCTAGCCTTCACTCAAGGTTTAAGCAATACCTTGAGACTTTAACAATATATATATATATATATATTCAACATAATAACAAACCATTCAAAACATTTTATTGAATGCAAAAGTTGACATATATATATATATCGAAATGTTACTAAATTATAACAAATACAGATGTAAACTTTATTCAAAGAAAAATAAAACACAGCTCCCACTAAATGACAGCATCCCAAGATGCTCCTAAGCCCATGCTTATGACATGTCGCTCAAATACACATGGGCGTAGGCCTTTAGTTAGTGGATCTGCAACCATATCATCTGTAGAAATATGATCTACAGCAACGTCACCATTCTGCACTGATTCCTTTATGATCAAAAATTTGACCTCCATGTTTTTAGACCCCTTGAGACTTCTGTTGTTATTAATAAACAATACTCAAGAGTTATTGTCACAATGCAACTGTATGGGCCTATTCACAAAATCATAAACTGATAACTCCCTAATGAGGTTTCGAAGCCAAATAGCTTGAGTAGCAGCTGAAAAACATGCTACAAACTCCGCTTGCATGGTTGAAGAAGATATGGACTTCTGTTTCTCGCTCTTCCATGATACTGCACCTCCTGCCAACATAAATATGTGTCCAGTTGTTGACTTCTTATCATCTTGACAGCCAGCAAAATCTGCATCTGAATACCCTACTAGCTGCAAGTCTGGAACATGTCTGTAAATCAACATATAATCTCTTGTTCTCTTCAAGTACCTTAAAACCTTCTTGGCAGCAACCCAGTGATCATGTCATGGATTAGACTGATATCTGCCTAGAAGACCTGTTGCAAAAGCAATATCCGGCCTAGTGCAAACTTGAGCATACATAATACTTCCAAGTACACTAGCATAAGGTACATCCTTCATTTGAGCTTTCTCAAAATCTGAATTAGGGCATTGTGAAAGACTCAATTTATCACCCTTAATAACAGGAGCAATTCCTAGTTTGCAATGCTGCATATTGAATCTTTCTAAAATGCGATCAATATATGCCCTCTGAAACAAACTCAATGAACGGCGAGAGCGATCCCTATGGATCTCAACACCAAGAACAAAAGACGCCTCACCAAGGTCTTTCATGTCAAAATTTTTCGATAACATCCGCTTTGTCTCATGCAATAAACCAATGTCACTTTAGCTAGCAAGCAAGATATCATCCACATAAAGTATGAGAAAAATATATTTCCTCCCACTTGACCTTGGTGTATATACACTTTGATCTACTTTGTTCTCAATAAATCCAAATGAAGTAACAATGCTATGAAACTTCAAATACCACTTGTCTAGAAGCTTGTTTAAGGCCATAAATAGACTTTTCAATCTACAAATAAGCTTACCTGAATCATCTGCTGCAAAACCTTCAGGGCTGCACCATGTAAACCTCCTCATTAAGGTCTCCATTTAGAAAAGCAGTCTTAACATCCATCGGTGTAACTCCATATCAAAATGAGCTACCGGTGCCAATATCACTCTAAAGGAATCTTTAGAAGAAACTGGAGAAAATGTTGCTTCATAATCTATTCCTTTTCTTTGAGTGAAACCCTTAGCTACCAATCGGCTTTAAATTTTCAATCTTCCCTTTAGAATCCCTTTTAGTCTTGTATACCCATTTGCAGCCAATAGGTTTACAACCTTCGGGCAATTCAACAAGCTCCCAAACACCATTGTGTTTCATAGATTGCATCTCATCATTCATCGCATCTAACCACAAATCGATTGAGGAGATGAGATGGCATCCGTATAAGTCACCGGATCGACAACACAACCAATATCATAATCATGCTCTCCTAGGTAGACTAGATAATCTGGTGGTATAGCGAACGTCTTTCCCTAGTTGATCTTCGAGTGGAACTACTTCATCCTCATTCTAATGCGAGGAGCTTGTGGAATTTCTTCATGAACTGTCTCAACAATAGGATCCACAGGGCCCCAACGGGCTCATTTTGTGGCGCGGGAGGCTCCATAATTGTCTGCACGGGATGAGACAATGATCCAAGGTAATCCCCACCATACTATCATCTTCAATAGTTCGTAAGCAACTACCATTTTCAGTTACGTCAAATTCCAGAAATTTTGCAGTTTGAGACTCCACAATTCTTGTACCTCCATTAGGGTTATAAAACCGATACCCCTTTGAATGATCTGGGTAAGACCCGAAATAACATCGAGTAGTTTTGGAATCTAATTTACTCAATGTCGGATTGTATAACTTCACCTCTGCAGGACATCCCCAAACTCTAAAGTGATTCAAGCTAGGCTTACATCCAGTCCATAACTCAAAAGGAGTCAATGGAACCGATTTAGTAGGAACACGATTTAGAATATAAAGGGTTGTTTTCAAAGCTTCACCCCATAAAAAATCAGGTAAATTGGTCCTACTAATCATACTTCTCATCATGTCCATAAGAGTGTGATTCCGCCTTTCAGCCACACCATTTTGTTCGGGACTTCCGGGCATAGTAAACCCGACCTATTATCCCAAAATCTTCTAAGTATTTAGCAAACGGCCCTTTGAGTTGTCCAGCATCACCGTGCCTACCAAAATACTCACCACCACGATCGAGATCGACAATCTTTATAACTTTTCCCAAGCTTGTTTCTCCACTTCAGTCCGAAAAATCTTGAATTTGTCAAGAGACTCGGACTTTTCTTTAATCAAGTATAAGTATCCATATCGGGAAAAGTCGTCAATAAATGTGATGAAATAAAAATTTCTGCACAAGGTAGCCGTGTACGGTCCACTAATATCGGTGTGAATAACCTCCAACAAGTCGAACTTCGTACGGCGGATTTCTTCTTTATCTTTGTCATCTTACCTCTACAACAGTCCACGCAAGTCTCTAGATCACATTTAAGAGTAGGCAAGATGTTAGTCTTTATAAGCCTTTCTACTCTTTCTTTAGAGATGTGACCAAGACGTTTATGCCACAATGCATAAGACTCCTTAGGTAGAGGCCTTTTGGAAACAACATTTTCAGCTGAATAAGCAACGTACATGTCGTTGGGAGATAAGCTCAATCGATACAATCCATTGGATAAATTGCAACACCCAATCTTATTTGAATCATAAAACATGGAAATGGTATTACTCTTTATCTCAAATGAGTATCCACACATGTCCAAACAAGACACGGAAACTAAATTCCGCCTAAAAGAAGGTACGTAAAAAGTGTTTTTAAGCATCATCCTAAAACCAGAATCTAAAATCAAAAGGACATCTCCCACGAACTCGACGTCAACTCCAATGTTGTTTCCCACAGTAAGCTTTAATTCATCCTGATTTGGCGTCCTTCGGTTTATGAACCCCGTATGGTAAACGCAACATGATTAGTTGCACCACTATCTAGCCACCAAGAATTGGTTGGGGTTTCGATAGATTGGATTCACAAACAAACGCCAAAGAATTATTACCTTTAGGCTCATTCTTAGTTCTCTTGGACAACCAAACCTTAAACTTATTGCAACGTTTCTTCACATGTCCTCTCTCTTTACAAAAATGGCAAAGAACACCATTGTTCTTGGTGAATGCTCTCTTAGGACCCAGAGTGTTAGATGGGCCTGCACCATCAGAATTTCCTTTGTTGTTGGAAGGACCAGCAGCTTCAGAATTGCCTTTGTGGGTATAGTTCTTCAACTTCTTACCCTTGTCACTAGCAGAACTTGAAGCATAAAGAGCTATGTGCCCTTTATCTTTCTTCAATTTCTCTTCCTTTGCCACCAACCTAGCAATTAGGTCATTAATAGACCAGGTTTCATCTTGGGAACTATAATTGGTCTTGATAATCCCAAAATCATGAGGAAGAGTATTTAGAGCTTGATGGATGATACAAGCAGTAGGAATTTCAACATTGAGAGCCTGAAGCTTTGTCTGCAAATCAACCATCCTCATAACATAATCTCTAACTCCACCAGAACTATCATACTTCATTGTAAAAAGTGTTTGTAGATATGTCCCTATCTCAGCATTAGGTGACACACGGTTTCTAGCCATCAAAGCTTCCATCATTTGCCTTGCATTGCAGTCTGCAGGCAAACCACTTTTCAAGTGTTCCTGAATGGAACGCTTCATGGACAGCAAGCAAATTCTATTGCTCTTTTCTCATGCAGCAAAATTTGCTTTCTGAGCCTCTGTACTCTCAGCAGTCAGATCTGCTGGCCGATCAGCAGTAAGAGCCATATGAATATCTGCCATTTCCATAGCAAACAGAAAATCCTCTCTCCATTTCTTAAAATTCGAACCAGCAAGAACCTCAATAGTGACGGAGTTACCAATTACAGAAAAAGTGACTGAAAAAACAAGCAATGTATATAATTAGCATCATGTGAGCAATGTGTAACTTGACGCACAAATACACATCCAGAGAGTTACATGCAAAATCACATAATCACCTTTGGGCGAATACATGACAAGCGGTTGTAAATTCCCCACATGATAGCGGTTATAAGAATATATTCCAATCTTCGTGAATTCATCACCTTTGGGCATATGAACCACTAGGATCAGTCACTCCTCCACCACATAATCATGTATCCCTCCATGACCTAATACATAATCACCCCCTTTGGGAGTATGACTACACATTAGACCAGGAGACATTACAATCATTATACGAGACCGAAATTTCTCAAACCCAATTAAGTGTGCCACTTTGGCGGTCACATCAATTGAATTATTGAAACTCTCTCATACCAGGGATATAAAATTCACATCTCACATAAACCATAAATATGTGATTTTAATTTTAGTGACAGGGGCAGTAAATCACTAAAATCACATATCATGCTAATCACATTGCTTCATTCATTAATAAAATAAAAAATAAACTTTATTGTATATTATTAATGAATAACACTCATAAAATTCATGTGATAACATACCAGTAACCCAGCACCTGTATTTCCACAATCACAGAAAAATACAAGAAAAATACGCAAAAATACACTAAAAAAGCACATATTTAGGGTTCCGTATGTATTTTCACATCCATAAAATTATCAAAAATGTAAAATAAATATACCACGACGTAGGAAATTACCATACGAGTCGAACGCCGCAAGCCACGCGCGAAACGGAGCTCCCATGCGCCCGCACGCGCCGCCTGGGAAGTGCGCGGCGTCAAAAAAACTGGTCAAACCGGTCCGACGGTGGCGGTCCGACCGGTTCGTCCGACCTGGTCCGGCCGGTCCGACCGATTGACCGGTCCAGTCAACGGTTGACCGGTCGGGTCGGGTCAACGGGTCGGTCGGGTCGGTCGCCATCCAGGTCGCTGACGTTAGCGTCCGCGTGCGCCGCACGCGCGAGCAGCGCCCCGTGCGTGGGGGCACGTGAGGGCGCGTGAACGCGCGTGGGCGCGCGTCTTCGACACCCGGCGGCGCGTGGCCGCGCGTGGGGGCACGTGGGGCCTCCCCCGGAGACGCGCCGCCCACGGTCTTGCTCGCCTCGTCGAGCCCAGTCCGAATATGTGATTTAATTTTACTTTTACTGTATTTAAAAATCTCGAAAATCACAAATTAGGGCAAAATTCTATGCGTTCGAGTTCTAGGATTATGGAGGCTCTGATACCACATGTTGGATGCAATTATGCAATCCCTTTGATCGCCATAACCAGAACAAGAACATGCATAATTAATAAGAAAGATTAACGCACATGTCTTGGGATCCATCGTTCTTGAAGCGGAAGCGGAAACACGATGTTCCACACGCAAGTCCTTCTCCTCTATTGCCCTCCTTATCACCTGGCTCAATGAGACGGCCCCCTCACCACTTAGCGTTAGGTTAACGCCCTTATGTGAGGATACGTGTGAATCAATTAGGGTTAGAAGAGAGACTTAGCGCTATTTATAGAGTTTAATTGGCCTCATTACGGTAGCCAACTCGGCCCACACTACTATTATGCCCCATATTAAACTAATTAAAAACCTTCTATCTCACCTTAGACCAAACCCCGTAAAACGGTAAACGTTAAACGGTAAATTACAATATCAATTAATGTAGTCCACATAAAGAAAACTCTTACATTGACTTCAATTAAAAAAAAAAAAAATCTAAGTTCTTATAAGAGGGATGATCAAGACGTGAATGTCAATCACTGAAGAATGCAAGGACATCAATCATAATGAAAGGTGGTGTATGATTCACACGGAGTAAAAATAGAAGCTCATAGACGACATTATTATTTAGGTCCGTTGTCTTACGCCAACACGATCATCGACCCTTGATTCAGTGCCACCTCGTTCTCGTAACCAATTTTCTCGGCGCCATTGTCGTCTTCCCCCCACAGGGATTGTCATACCCACTACTTGGCCTTAGATATCCAACATCGTGGACCACCAGCAACCCCACATAGACAGGTACGAGGTTACTGAAATCGAGTGACCACAGATTTACGCGACCCAAGATTTTAGTACCTTTTTTTGGTAAAAAGAATTAAGGAATCCACTAATCAAACGCCTAATTGAGACTAGGAATGGAATAAAAGAAACGCAAGCTTTCTACTTAAAATGGTTATTAATGCACTATTTATATGTTGGCGTGCTCCTCCAAAAGTTTGGACTTTTGGAATGTTCATTTTACTCGCCCTAATTTTTGCATCATGGCACGATATCTTGAGTTCAAATCCCACATCTCTAGTTCAATTTTAAATCATTCAAGAGTTATCCTTCTTCACAATTCATCACTTGCATTTCATCTACCTCAAAAAGAATAATAGGAAAATTTCAAATAAGAGCCCTTCGTTGACACTAATATGATCATTTTAGACTCTTATTTGAAATAAGGTTCATTTTATACCTTTATTTGAGAAAATGAGAGCACTTCGGACCATTAGTTGAAATTTTTCTGAGAATAATCAGTATGTACAAGTAATTGGGGATCATCAACTATAACCCCTAAAATCATTTCCCAACTCACTCTAACAAAAACCATACGAACTCAAGAATGTAAAAACGAAGAACGGCCTTTCCCTTTCCCTTCTTTCTTCTCTTTCTTTCTTTTGGAATTTGGGCTTGGTTGATCTTTCTATCGTGAAATGCACGATAAATCCAGGAACTAGCAAAAACCCAAGGATGAGCTTCAAGGGTTTCACCTTGGAGCTTCATTTTTTTTTCCTCCTACGAATTAATTAGATCGCGGCATCCCCGCTGTATCCATGCAAAATATGTAAAGATAAATTAAACCTTACAGCTAGATTCAATTGCAAAAGCAATTCTAGAGGATTAAGGAAGAATGCTCGAAATACAAAGAATAGTAGATCAATCGGGTCTTGCCAATGAGTATCTTCGAGACACTTATCAAGACTGCCGACAATAGAAACTACGCATACATGTTTTTGAAAATCAAGCAGTAACATGTAAGGTCGCATACTTCAATTAGAAATACAATTAATGAGATTAAGGCTGCATTTGATAATAATTCTATTCTAGAAAACAATTTCTTTTCAAAAATAGTTTTTTTCTATGTCTATTTCTTGAAATATTTTTTTAATAAAATAACGCGTTCAGTGACTACACAGAATTTCTATTCTTGAAATAAAAAAAGAACAGGAATGCGTTTAGTACGACTCACAATTTTTTTATGCTATAGAATTTCTTTTAATTTTTTAATAATTTTTTTTTAGAATTTTCCTTTTTCCTTTTCTTTTTTTCCTTCTCTTCTTTCTCCTCCTCTAGTCGATAGCGGCAGTGGTGATTAGCGTTCAACGGTAGCGGCTGCGGGCGGCAACTAACGGTGGCAGTCAGTGATCGGCGGCCGCAACCGACGACGAACACCAGCCAACAACTGGCGACCATCGGCGGTGGCACCGGCGGGTGACCAACGGCGGTAGCAAGTCTCCACTAGCTGATTAAAAGGGGAAGAAGAAGAAAAGAAAAAAAGAAAATGACTTATTTCTAGAAATTGTTCTTATGAACACGAAGTTACTTTTTTTCTATTTCTCGCTCATGTTCCAAATTTATTCCCTAGCCGCTTTTCTATTCTAAGGAATAGAAAAATTAACCGACAATACCAAACGGATTTATATTCTTTTTTTTTTATTCTTGGAAAGAAAAGAACAAAAATAATTCTTAATAAGAAAAGAACAAAAAATAATAATAATAATAATAAAGAAACAAAAACGTTGATATGCAAATCTTAAAACGACTATCCTAGGGGTATAATATGGTATCTATAGAATCTATTTAGTCACGTGATGGATACATGTCGAATGCCTAAATGGATTCGCGGACTTAAATGACTAATTTCAATTCGCCATGTTACTTTCGTAAACGAGTTTGGCGATTAGTATCTTAGCATTACTCAATTCCAAAGTCGTCGGGTGATTGGCGACGGTGACCGGAGATTCAAAGATTATCACAAGCGAGGGTGATGAAATGCTAGTACTTGAGGGCCATACGTCCCGTTAATGAGGGTTCGACGACGGCGCGGCGGTGCCAAAACTAGCTTCCCCAATCCTCAACAAAGCCAAATTTGGCTCGATCAGTTGAGGATAGTGCAGTCTCCGATGAGCCTCCGGTGTAGACATGGACGACGATTATTACGATTTTTTTTTATGATTTTCTGAAATTTTTTCCACTGTTCACTTTCCGCTAGAGTGTTTTGGACCAGGGAACGTATAGACAATGGATTAGGTGGAAAGTTCATCATTATTAGGGAAGTGGTTACGGATCATGGCAAAAATAAGACTAAGAGGGCTAGTCGTCCAGAATTTGTCCCGATTGCTAGGGGACAAAAAGATTACTATCTAATTCATTGTCCAACTCCACAAACTATCTAAAGGGCTGAGATCAATTCAATTAATCTTGGACATATTTGATTTTGATCGATATCTATGATTAGGTTCATGCCTGTAATTGCGAAGGGAACACGAAGGAAACCCTTAAAAAAAATGACATTATCATAGATGCATAGAAAGGCACTTCACACTTGGACTAGAGGCAATAATATCTATCGAGAATTTACTTTCTTCTGACCGATTTCAAGAATTTATCTCAAATTGGATCATACCTGGAATAGAATTCAGGAATAAGGAACCAAATCAAGATCCCACGTTAGTAATTATGACCTCTATATTGACCCTATAAAAGATTAATGAAGCGGGCAAGCGTTCAACTTGAGTGTGACACATCTCGGGTGCTGATCACATCTTCCATCTCTAGGAGGCCACGTTGGCCTCGCTCTCGTGGAGTCTTACTCGATGCAAATGAATGCCATTTTCATATACTTATGGAGATTGATTGGGCAAAATGTTCGAATATCAGATATTGTCCTTAACGAGTAGCAAGAGGAAAGACACCGAAGGCCAAACCCAATGTAAAACTAATGAAAGTTTAACCCGAGAGCTGACGTAGTCCGAAGCATAAAGCCAAAGTTACCTCAACAACTTAACTTAATCCATGAGAGGTTGCGAACTAAAACCCTTGAGATTTGCTAGCATTATAACTACCCTAGTTTTATCCATCTGCTAAGTTGTTCGGTCGATCCTCAACCACTTTTCACGATCCATCCATGAAGAGATCGGCGAACACCGATCCAGTCATCATCTCCGTCTATGTCGAATCGCCATCATCGTCTTCCTCTCGAAACCCTAATCATCCCACCACAAAGATCAAGCCAAGCTCATTCCTCGAAGACCCTCAAATTCCGAGAACATATGGTTACGATCGTCGCGCTCAGCTCCTCGCCTATGCAAGAGGAATGAGAACCAGCGGCGGCTCTCGGCCGGCAGCGCAGCGGACTGAGCATAAGGTACTCATATATTATTTGAGTACGGGCTAATCTTCGCATCGGTTTGATCATGTGGTGGGTGAATTAACGTGCGTGCATTGCTTTCGAATGCAGAAGAGTGGATGGTCAGCCCAAGCCGGGCCAAAGAGGCTCCGAATATGTCTCGACCGGATTCTTCGGCGACGGAGCAAGAGTCGGAGATACGAGCGCCTCGGGTCCGACGATGAAGAAGAAGAAAGATCTGTGACTCCTGAGCGTGCCAATCAGAGAAGTAAAATGCCCTTTTACGTAAGGAATTCTTACAGAACCTTTTCATAATCATTCTTTGCGACGAGTTCATTTACTTCTTCAATCAACTCGCATTATTCTGTGGTGATAACGTTCTTGCGCTTTTCTTCCCTTCTATCTTTGTCTCGACAGAGGAAATTCAGACGCATGCTCGGAAAGTTATCATGCGGATGGAAGTGCGCAAAAGGATCATCATGACAAGAGGTGCGCATGAGTAGTTGTTCGAAGAGGTATTTAATCGATTGGCATACTAAATTCCATTGCTGTAGCCCTGGGACTCTTCATCTATCGAGATTTACATTCTACTTTCGAGTCTGCGCTTTCCGGTTTCTGTATATTTTCCGTCTGTGCTCGTTGATTTAGTCATTCCCTCGATTTTTTTTCTTGGTTCATCCTCGTTAGCGGCAGATCCATGAACTTCTCAGACGCCGATATCTTCAAATTCGGCAATTGATCAGCGCGCTTTTTGCCAACAAACGCATACCAGGTTCGATAGAAATATTTGAAGGACAAAAAGAGAATTGAGGGATCTTGGATTAAAGACAGCGATTGCTTATAAACATATATTAGGAAAGAGTTCTCCAACTGACGATGCAAATAATTGCCAAATCTCTATTAGCTGAAGGTAGTGTCTGCCCTGATTTCGTAAATGCTCTCAAGCAACCGTCGTTACTTCGCATATGGTTCATGTCCTTCCATATGCACAGTGATTGATTCATTTCAACTCCCAAATAGTTTCACTTTTATTGCAAGGTAGCTGCTTTTTTTTTTTTTTTCCATTTATAAGAGATTTAGATCTTTTATTTCTTAATAGTAATTGCCTAATAGCCTAGTAAAGCTATATCTTATCTAAGGAAAAAAATCTTAAACATTTTATACTTGTAACAACTTAGTTCTAAACATTTCAGTTAAGCCAATTTAATCTTAAACCTTTTGACTATTTGCTAATTTAATCTTAAACATTTTAACAATTTGCCAATTTACTCATAAAACTTTTGACAATTTGTCAATTTCGTCATTTTAGCTAAGTTTGGCTAAAAATTATTGACATGGCGATCTAGTCAGTGTTGGTCATCTAATGTATCACAACCTATGCTCAGTATGCTGACATAAATAATTTTTGCAATTTTTTTCATATTTTGAATTTTTCTTCCTTTTTCTTTCCATCGGCCAGGGGCAAGAGCCTAGATGCTCTTGCCAAATTGCCCAATGAGGGCTATTCGCTGGGGGCAAGTGAAGGTTTTGAGCTTGAGGCCCCCGTTGGCGGAGGAAAAAAGGGAAAAAATCAGAAAATTTAAAAGAATTTGCAAAATTTGTCCACTTAAGCGCTTGTCATGCCACATAGGGTGGCCGGCATTGATAGTAATTTACATTCAAAATTAGTTAGAGCGACTAAATTCATAAATCGTGAAAATGTTCGAGACTAAATTAATAAATCGTCAAAAGATTTATGACTAAATTAGCTAAATTAAAAAATTTAGAACTGAATTGCGAGAAATGCAATAAATTTATGATTTTTTAAATAATTTTTCCAGGGATATGGTATAAAGTCTTTACACAAATCTAGCATCCTCGTAGCGAAATGGAAAGAGTTATTGTAAATAGTGTTTGTAGTCCACTAACAGTCGGTCATCACATGAGGATTTTCAGTATGTTCTGCAAAACCTGCTTTTTCTTTTGATGTGCATCCACTGCTCACAAGTCACCAGTCAACGATAGCATGGCTGATAGGATGGATTCTATGACTCCGACAATTTGGCGAAGGGACGAGGGTTGTGTTTTTCTTTTCCGCAGGGTCCCCCGTCGTCCTCGTGCAGGACACGGTTTTTCTTCTCCCCCCGTAGACTTTTCTTGGCCCTTGAGTTGGGCTCAACGATGAGACGAGTGGATGAGATTCCAGGAATTCTTGGGGATCGTTACAGCATTTCACCAGTGAAGAAAATACAGCGTTCCGTCTATGACAGAGTGCAGGAATACGACGTCGAAAGAGCAACTGCTGTTCACTATATATTTCAGATATTTCAGATTTTGATGATGCTACAATGATTATTTTGCACCTCCACAGAGAGAGAGAGAGAGAGAGAGAGAGGAGAGCTTGCAGTTTCAAATTAAAGATTATGCTGTTAGGGCATATTTGTTCCAATAATTGAACCAGTGAATACATGGATATCCAACTGAGGACTCTTTTCCTTGCCAACATCAACCTCCGAATCATAGACCTGGCTTCACTCAATTTAAATACACGCATTTCATGATAGAGATATATATATACATTTGTCTCCCCGTTTCATTTTCTCACCATCGCCACGAAGACGACGACAATGACAGGGTCGTCTTGTCCCTTGCAATCTTCACTTTCACCAGTGAAAAAAGAAATTGAGAGAAAAGCAAGAGGCAAAAATAAATTGACCTACCCTAGGCATCAAACTAAACATATTTGCAAGGCATGAATTCCTAAACCTAATAATACAGACCAAATACATGCTCTCTGTAAGTCACAGGTCTACAGCTAGATCCGCAGCAAGGCAGGGAGAAGTTGATGTCTACGAATGAGCAAAGATGAATTTGGTATGGTTTATGCAGTTGCTCGTCTACCGAGATCGTGGTAAGGAGATGCCGAGCCCGATAATGTGGGGACTGGCCTCTTCACAAATGGATGATCTAAGAGCTGAGCAGCAGTGGGACGCTTGTCAGGATTAACTTGTATACATTGCGAGATAAAATCACGAGCATCTCTGGATAAAGAATCCGGTAGCAGTGGTGGCTCACCCTTTCCTATCCGAAACAATGCTTGCATCTGATTTGGTCAACAGTTAAACAGTCAGACATAATCTTTTGCTTTCTACAGGATAAACGTAAGTGCAGTTTAAGGGATAACAGGTTTAAGCACATAACGATTTGAAATGATTCGGTTTTTTACTAAACTGAAAAATATAACAAGAGTACACAGTAAAGCAAAAGCAACACAGAGAAGGTATCATATGATTCTACATTATTGAAAAGCTGTTATCAGAAGGAAAACCCTCATTGTCCAAGTTAAAAGAGTTGCCTCATCAGAGAGAACTGGTTGGAAAGATTCTTCTTTTCTTGGAACAAGACAATCGGAGGAAGATATTTTAGCAAGAAGTGTTGGAGGAACATACCCATTCCAAAGGAGAATATGGGACCTGACCGGTCAGCATCTCTAAGACGGTGCACCCAAGGCTCCATATATCAGCGGGAAGCCCATAGCCATGGTTTTTGGCCTTTACAACCTGAATTAGCCAAAGTTTGCATTACAATCCTTTCAATAATGTGTATCAGATGTAGGAAACTTGTTGATTGGATGACTCAAATGTCTAAAAAGAAAGAGAGAAACAATTATGCATATGAAGCATTTGACTAATTGAAGTTTAAAAGTATCTGTTAGTGGATAATACAGCACAATCAAAGAAACAAAGTAACAGTAGCAACAATAATAATAGAAGTAGAAGAAGAAAGAAGAAGTAGAACGACAACAATAACCACACCTAGATGCAGCTTGAAAACTTGCCACGAACACCAGACTATGGGATCAACATCATCCGACATCACTTGTAACACAGCCCATGATCCACCCCCAAACCAAGTTTTGCAAGACGCACAACTCTCCATCCACAGACAAGACACAAACTAAAATTCAGAGGATATCAAGGTCTTTTTAACAGTTCGAAAACCATGACATAGCACATGTCATGCTTCAATAAGATATTCGCTCATAGCACCCCCCTTGGTAGTCAGAAAAATGGCAAGAATGAAAATCCATTCAACCGTCATTCCTTTCTTCGGATGCAACAATTTGAGCTAGAGGGGACATCCACTTTTGACATATTCTTGGGTGTTACGGGCGTTTCATATCTTTCCTAGAAAATTCCACTTTGACCCTATAAATTTCTGGAAACAAACTAATCACTATTTGTTTGCATTGATGATGAAAATGAGTATAACACTCATGAGGGTATCATCCTATCACATTCCATTCCATGCCTAGTACTTGTTGCCTAAATGCTCATAAAAGGCCTCATTTGAGGCCACTCCACCAAGAAGCAAATTTTTAATAGCCATGGAAGTGGGGGAGTTTGCAGTCATGTGCCACATGGTGCAGGAAATTCAATGACCACACTCATTAGTTTTTTGATTATTACAGAGAAGTGATTGCAGGATGTACTAACAGTATAATGAAAAACTGTTGCAAAGTAAAACAGAGATGAGGGCTCCATGATTTGCCTGCAAAATGAAGTTGTAAATCCGATTATGACTTATTTTTTATGCGTCTTTGACTTATTTTCAAGAGGGAAATGTTTGGAGTCCAAATTACCACATAAGTACTTCCTTTGAGCACTTACATTGTACCATGTATTCTAGGAAATTAGATATTTAATTACATTTTATAATATCCGATTGCTCCAAATACCGTCCAAGTCCAACCGAAATTCCATACTAGATCAGAGCAATTGCCCATCCTAACTCCTCTACATTCTTCATAGCCATCTTTGTCTCAAATACAGTCTCATTTCATCCTATTTTATCGTATCAGGAAGTGGTAATTTCAGTACAAACACCCCCCATGGGTACAAGGAGATATAAAGGATGTATGTAGCTCCTTCAATCTTCACATTGGCAATGACTGCCAACCAAACATATAAACGGATACATTTCCTCCTTCGCCCTTTGAAAGAACCCATTAAGTTCGATGTAAGGGACAGTCACTTAAGCAAAGACAATAGCAGCAACTGAAAAGGAAAAGACTAGAATCTACACATTATCAAACCCTTTCATCCAAATAGGAAATGTTTTCAAAGAAAAGAAATATCAATATATGCCCAGATAGGAAAAGTCCTGCCCAGACAAGTCCTGCCCTCGTTCACTATCAAACCTTTCATCCAGCTCTACATCTTTTTTGTCCTATATATCATCTGATCCACTGGAATATGATGATCACATCAACCGTAACTTATGGACCACCAACCATCATTTGAATAAAATAATCTAGTCTGACACCAACTCAAAAACTCAAAGTTGCAGTAAAAGAAAAGAACCGGAAATAGAAAGGATGAAAGACAACCTCCGGTGCCATCCAAAATGCAGTGCCCTTGCAAGATTTGACATCATTCAATTTGGTTGCCTGAGGCAGGAGAGGAAAAGGATTAGCCAGTAGTGTTAGCAGACTCGACATTTATAGAACCAAGTGTCATCACATACAAACCCCCCCCCCCAAAAAAAAAAAAAAGGGAGAGAGAGAGAGAGATAATTACCTTTGCTAATCCAAAATCTGCAAGTTTCACCATTCCACTTACATCGACCAAAATGTTTGCACATTTGATGTCCCTTGAGCACAATAATGAAAAAGATGAGATGCCAAAACAGGTAAAGGAATTGTGTACAATGAGGAATGGCAATTGACAACCGCTAAAACTGAATCGGATTCATAAATGATTGAACAACTATAAAAGCAAGAGTGAAGAGAGCTTAATTAACGAAATAATATGATTCAAATAAACCTATGAAAGCAGAAGACAAAGTTCCAGGGAACAATGTAGTATTATTAAACAAAACTGTAAATTTTCCAAGTATTTGGCACTGTAAACCAAACAACTTCACAAGGGTTGCGTATCGTTTCAGAATCAAGAAATCCACATGGGCAGCTTAAGTCAGCAAAGAAAGTCATTACTTCGAGAATTACTTCGCTCCATCATATTCGCAAAAAGCAGAGATCAATCCAAAAGCAGAAAGAAAGGTCAAAACAGTACATGAATCAATAGGGAATAACTATGCGGAAGAATGTTTTAATGCACCAATACCACTAGATATTTTTCCAACTAAAGGCAGTTCTATTGCAACCACAATAAAGGCAGCTACAGTGCAATAACAATATGTGGTAAAAGACAATCTAGAGAAACCGATGAAGAACGGATTAAGTCTCAAAAGGAAAATCAGTGTTCAAAGACCTCTCACTTAAAGATATAGCCAATAGTAATTACATACGGAATACACACCATAGAAACAATATAGAAAGAATTTCTTCTAGTAAAACATGAGAAAAATAAAAAGATTTTCTTGGAGCAAGAAACACAATGTGTGCCCAAAGCATGTAGAGGTCATACAGATACTGCTGCAAAAAATTGGCAGCAGTAGCACATTGGTAATGCAGACATAACATACCAACAACACCCGCTAAGAACACCCAAATTTAAAGATCTGGCACTAATAACACGACAGGAATTAGGGTATGGTAACATCAAAGGTGCCTATAGAGATTGTACAATAACACTACAGGAATTAGGGAATGTTTGCATGTCTCACCTGTGGACCACATTGCGATCATGAAGATACTTTAGACCGCTTAAGATCTGTCGTGTGTACGAAGAGACTTGAGAATCTTTTAGATGATATGTTTGATAGAGACTTGCAAGGGAACCTTTCGTCATGAGCTCGAGAAAAATATAGAGATTGGATTCATCCTGTTCATGCATTTGTTGATTGTAAGAATGTGGAGAGTCACTTGCTATAAAGCACGTCATCAACATAATAAGAAAGAAAGCCTTACCCTGGCTGTGCCGTAATACCGGACTATGTTCTCATGTTCAAACTGACTTAGAAGAGCAATCTCCTGAAATGAAAGCACTCGATGAGATCAAGAAAATACTGGTACAGATTACAGCTTTGACATTTCCAGCCTCTCCTAATTACGTTGACGTTCTAGACAAGGCAAAGGAGAAAATATAATTACCTGTTCCAAATACAAGATACTTTGCCTTCCCAAATCTCCTTGATCAAGCAATGAGACTTCCTTTATAGCAATAAAGAAGCCATCACTGTAGAGCAAGAGAAAGGAAGGACATTAATGAGAATTTCCTAATGTATGGATTAGAATTCGATGAGTCCATAGAGTACCAAGAAAACCAAGTAATTTCCGGTAGAATAAACTCTCTCAGTAAATGGAAATTACATAATGCTGCAGATGTAGGAACAGCAGGAACAAAAATGGCATGTAAAGTATATGACTTTCAATGACAGCAGGAAAAAGATTGATTGACAAGTACAGGCTTTCTTAGTGTAGGAGTCCTACCTACATAAGCAGAATAGTCACATACATTTGTGATATCAGTCAAATGCATCCTTTTTCATTAATTTGCCAATTCGTGAACCTTAAAGGACCAAACTCCACTATCACTGCAGCACATCAATCTAACTCTGTGAATCTCTCTCCCACACTCAGAGCTAACAAAACTCAGATCCATATACTCCTTTTGCTTGCTAATAGCAACTCATCATCCCACAAGAAACCAAAAAAAAAAAAAACAAAACAAAAAGAAAGTCAATAGTACTCCTTTTGCTTTTGCAAATCGAATGTCCCACATGATGATCTTAGACTGGGTTTTCGGCAAAAATTAATAAGGTAATAAGACATCTGAGCCGTGTACTTTGCTCAATATCCAAGCAACTCCTAATTTCCACCAGCTAACGTGAATTATACAGAAAATTCGGAACATAACCTTAGAGCTGCATTAAATAATGACCTACCAAACGGTTCAGGAATTACACTAGCAAAACTAAACGATTAGCGTGAGGCCTGGAGAGAATTTTGCACTTACTCAGCTATTCCTTCGTAGACTGTTCCAAATGACCCACGGCCCAGAAGCTGACCCTTATCCCAATTTTCGATTATTCGTCTGAATCTCTCACTCGGTGAAATAATTATCGGTGTAGTTGTAGTAGTACTTGAAGAGTCTTCATCATTTGAGGTCGAAAATGAGCAAGATGTCGAGAGCACCGCGGTCTCCCCTAACCTTACTCCCTTTTCCTGCTCCTCCTCAGCCGCAACCCTAGTCGCTTCATTTGCTAATCGATTCCGCTCTCCTGCATCTCTGTCTTCTTCACCAGAGGAGGGATGAACCCGTTCTCCTTCTTCTTCTTCGACAACAGGGGCAAAATGCCTCAGTAAGTCCCACGTCGAGCAACCATCGTCAATTATTGGAAGCCGAACCGAGGGTGGAGGCTTGAGCATAGGCGGCCTAACGCCCTTTATCCCAGAACTTCCTCTTACCGCAACGGGAATTCCACCCGGCTCAACAAACTTGTCCTGAATCGACTGGATTGCATCCGCCCCGAGTCTCTCGCGAAGGCTGTCCCCTGAATCCTCAACCACTTCATCGCGCCGCTTCGGCTTAGGCGAATGGATCCAAGTCAATTCAGTCAACCCCACATCCCGCGACGCGGTTTCCACCGCAGGCTTCTCTTCGCCTCCGTCCTTGGGACTCTCCATCCACTGCAACCTCGACCGGGGCAGGAGATCGGAGGACGACCTGATCTTCCTCGCCTCCCACGCCGCCGTCGGATGGCGAAGTCCTCGATCCCGGACAGCCCCAGGCTCCGGCATATCAGATCGATCTCGCCCTCGCCCCCCTCGACCCTGAAGCTGGTCTGCTCGCACAGGTCCAGCGACCGCGTGTGGAGCGAGGCCGAGGCCGAGGACGAGGAGTCGTCGGGGGAGTACGACGAGGAGGACGCGTCGTAGTCGTAGTGCTTCGCCGCGTTGCGGCGCTCGAGCCGCGGCCGTGAGCCTCGGTTCTTCCTGGACTCCATGGCCTTCGGTCTAGAGAAGAATCGACGCATGTGGCCGCCGCATAGGCCTAGGGTTTGGAGCGCAGATGGGGAGGAAGAGGGAGAGAGAGTGCGCTCGAGAACTCGCCGACGCGGCACGGAAGGAAGGAGAAGAAGAGGGAAAGAAGCCGCGGCGGCGGCGGCAGCTACAACAACCACCTCGTTGTCGGCGCTTCGCTCCGATTTCCCGCGGTTAAAGACGGCGTGGAGAGACGTGCTCGGGCGGGCCTCGCCGGTCTCTTTCCGGGAAAATATTGGCGAGAAAAAATTGTGGAAAGGAAAAGATTTTTTTGCAGAGAGAGAGAGAGAGCTGACCGGCGAGAAAGAGTGAAAGACTGAAGAAAGGAGGAGGAAGAGAGGGGGAGGAGAGGAGAGAGAAAATACGGGTAAAAGCCGCCGAAGGAGATTAGAAAAGCGGGACGCGTTGCCACGTGGAGGGATCTGACGAGGCCGGGGGGCGCCAGGATGTGGGGCCCCCTCGTCTGTTGCTCTACGGCTGGCGGTGGGGTTGCAATATGCCCCAGCGGTGGGCCCCCCCCTCGTCCTCGTTGTTCGTCCGGATGGTCCTTTCCTGGTCTAAATACTCCCAATTAACAATTTTCGTACACGAGGATGTTACGCAACCAGACTCGTCGCCGGCTCGAATATTTTAACTCATACGCGGAATTATACGCGAAATAACGAAAACAAAAAAACAAAAATCCGTATGGTCTTTTCAAGAATGCACGCGAAACATTTTTTTTTCTTTTTTTTTGGTCAGAGCACGTGAAATATTAAAATATATCTTTTTTCGAAAGAGAAAGAGGTTTTGTTCATGCCAGCTCTCATTTGCCGGGAGCTAACGAATCTCTCTCCTTCTAGATAGCACCATTTGTTCATGAATAAAGCCAAGTCGTTTATAGAGATTCTTTCTGGGTCGAAATTTATAGAGATTTATATAAGCTGTCAAATTCCTTTTGAGTTCCTAAGCAAAATGGGTGGGCAAGTCGCGAGCTGGGGATAAAAGAATCCAAAGCCCTTGGCAGCATACCTATCCAGCTCAAGACGCGGCCCGTCAAGTTCCCGGTAATATGGCGATGTGCAGATCGGCTGCATCAATCTTCTTTAAGATGGTGAAGAATGAATCGATCGACGCATAAAATCAGTTGGGTTTGCATGAGAACATTTCTATTCCTAAAAATTTATTATTTTGTTAACAAAAAAAAAAACCTATTGTTTTGGTACGCCAAGCTTATTTTTTTTTTGGTAAGGTAACGCCAGTTATTTTTCATTTAGGAATAGAAAAGTTAGCTCGAGAATAAAAGCGAAAACAAAAAAAAAATTCTTCTTTAAAAACGATTTCTAGAAATAAACAAATTTTCTTTTTATTTTTGTTTTATTTCTCTCTTGCCGCGGCCACCTCCAACCACCCGGAGCCACCGCCGCCGCCGCCCGCCCTGCCACCCCCTAGCCGCCGGCCACCGCCGACGATCCGTGAGCAAGAATAAAAAAACGAATAAATACAAAAAGAATCGTTGCGTTAAAACACATTTATATTCTTTTTCATTCCAAGTAAAAGTTTTGTATAGTTATCAAACGGGTTCTTTTACTCTGAAATTGTTCTAATAAAAATAGAATATAATTACTTCGAAAAAACTCTTCCCCAACCAAGAAATGTTGTCATGCGCACCCTTATAGTACTCAAAACATATCATCCCTAATAACAACATCCTCCAATAGCATATTCCGTTACAACCCAAATTCTATAGATTTGGAGTGACATAGCCATATTTCCACCTAAAAGACACAGCATCTAACCACCTATAAGTCAAACTCCTATCGCTCTGATGGCCACTAACCAAGGGGCCTAAAAATATTGGAAAATAAAAGGGTGAGCAACCGCAACTCAACGAATAATGCATATCACTTCTAAGTAGATCAAACACCCACTATGCACTTTACATGAGTAATATCAAAACTCAAAACTTATTTCGTTGATTCGAGTGAGCTTTGTTATTTGATTTGGGGTATATCCAAGTGAGTGGTATTATGTCTTCATTGAATTTGTAAAAGTCATGGTCTGAAAATATTATGAATTATATATACTATGAGTTAAAACTAGTGCTACACATTGTATGATACATTACCTTATCGCACTCAAGTAATGTAGGATTCGATTTATTCCTACCCCGTTTGCTATCCTTGAGACGGAGTCTTGAAAAACAAAACCGTGAGGGCAATGGCAGTGCGGCTGCGATCCAAAGCAAATAATATCATTGTGAGTGGGATCAAAAGGCAGCCCTCACATACTCGATCGATATTTTCTCGAGGTCCTGAACGTTCGTGAAGTAAGGATACACGTTCAACATCAGAGGCGCCTCTTGGCGCACGAGTTACGGGATGATCTTGTTCAGGGCTTCTGCAACATCAGTGGAGAATGCACCGGCGGATGGGGGATACGAGCATTCGAGGGCACATTCATCGTGATCACCATTGACAACTTAGGTACTGCATGGTAAAATTTCATTTTTTCTCAATTTCTCTTCGTTCCCCGGACGATAACACAAACCGTTTCTCTATTTTAAACTGGGATGTTTTGGAGGAGAAATGAGAAGCTTTGTTCATTTCTTGAGTAGAAATAGAAATTAATTTCTCCACCTCTCCTCTCCTTTATCGTGCGAGCTCCTCTCCTCTCCTTTATCGTGCTTTCCCCCATTCCTTCTCCTCACCACAACACACAAAACCCTAGCGACTCGAACCAAATCCGCTCATCTCGCCGTCGCCGCTCATCTCGCCATCGCCGTCGCCGTCGCCGCTCATCTCGAGCCGGCTCCGGTCATCCCGTCGGACCCTCCTCGTTCGTTCGTGTCCCCGGTCGCCATCGCCGGCCCGCGCCGTCACCCAGCTCTCCTCTCCGGTGCCGTCGCCGAGCTCTCCTCTCCGGTCGCCCTCGCGCCCTCGCCCTCGCCCGGCTCTCCTCTCCGGTCGGCGTGCCCGACTCTCCCTCCGGTCGGCGTCGCCCGCTCTCCCTCTCCCGTCGCCCTCGCGCCCTCGCCGTCGCCCGGCTCTCCTCTCCGGTCGCCGTCGCCGTCGCCCCCTCGATGCCTCAACCACATGTTTGCTGCTGAAATCTTTATGCATAGATTCCCTATTATCGGCGCTGTTCGCACTCTTAATCCGGAGGAAGCAGACTGGTTTATACCCCTATTTACACCACCTGTGATCTTACACCCACTGGCTTGCCATTACCCTTCAAATCTCCTAGAATGATGAGAAGCGCGATCCAACTCATTTCTTCAAATTGGCCATATTGGAATCGGACAGAAGGGGCAGATCATTTCTTTGTTGTACACATGATTTTGGAGCCTGCTTTCATTATCAGGTAAAAATTTGTCTGTACATTCCTGCTGTAGAATGCTGTGCTTGGATGTTGGATGACAAATGAAGCCTTTTAATTTTTGCTTGAAGAAAGAAATAGACGATATGAAGTCCCAGCTCTTATAATGTCGATGATATTTATGTTCAATTGAGATTTAGTTGACCTGATCTGTATACATAGTGAATGAGGAATTCTGATATTAATAATTCATCATCAGCTTCACCCTTGTTTTTGACACTAAGAAGAATGAGACAGAGATGAGGCTGATGGAGGTCTATCCTTTATCTCAGTTTTTTTGTAGCTGTCTTTATATGATCCGATTGGAAATCCTCTACACATTGTTTTATTCTACGTAGATTGGCGTTTCGTGAACTTGTAAGATCAGTGGATGACTTGGTCTTTGCTAAGACACATCTATGGTTGTTGCTGGGAATTTTTTATGCAGGAAGAGAAAGCTATCGAGCGTGGAATTCTGTCATTACACCGGCGTGCTACTTTAGTCCAGACTTTTGGACAGAGGAACCATGTGTGCTTGAAGGACGGTTCGATAACGATTCCTCCTTTTGCCCCTCCTCAGAAAATGCAGGCTCACCTGATTCCTCAAGACACTCCTCGTTCCATCTTCGTGTACTTCCGTGGCTTATTCTATGACGTGAACAATGACCCTGAAGGTGGCTACTATGCAAGGTACAAATCTAGTTCTCTTTTTCGCAATTTTACGAAGCGATTTGAGGTCGATTCGATTATTAGGTGTTGTTACTCCCTTATGAGCTGTCCTTTATCATGGTTTGGTGTGAGCGTTGCTTTTGAACTTTCCTTTGGTTTGACCAATAGAGGAGCGAGGGCAGCTGTTTGGGAGAACTTTCCTTTGATTTACCAACTTTTATCAAATTAAATTACCATCACAAGCACCAAGAAGAGTGAAGTAAAAGGATGGGGACAACATGATTCATAGAAATAGAAATTTTTTTTTTTTTTTGTTATCAAACGGTTTTTTTCGAAATATAAATTTTCTCTGTTATCAAACGGATTTTTGTTTTGAAATAGAAATTTTGAGTCGTTATCAAACAAGGTTTAACTTTTACTCGAAATGGTAGGGAATAGAAATTGAGAAATTGATTTAAAATCATTTCTGTTTCGAAAATTTTGTCAAATGCTACCTTAATGGTCTTCATTATACCAACGGTGAAAATTGCCGCTAGTATGTTGTCTATGGATTGAGCTAAGTAAGGCGCTTCCTACCATGGAATCACCTCATTACCTTCAGTGATATCTAAAATGTCGTCATCATCCATATATAAAGGACGACATGGTTGAGGATCCATGCAAGGGGCCGCACTTCAAGTCGGTGAGGGATTTCGTATGTCTTCATTTTGAGTACCGCGGGAGATGATAAATGATTTGCCCCTAAACACTTTTGACATTTCTAAACTCAGGTTAGGCACTCAAACTCAACCTATTTTAACCAGTTTCTGTTAGAATAATTTAATATTAAATCACACATTTATTTAACAGTTTAAGTTTTTAGAATAATTGACAATGGCCATACACAAATTATCACATAGTATTAGAATAAGTGGTTTGAATTCAATTTGTTTATGCCCCAATTTACCTTCCTAATTATACATTTCCACGCTTTAGGTGTAGGCCAAAGTCCACCATACGCGTGAGAGGGAGTATTAGAGTAATTAAATAGTAAACTATGCCTTAATATAATAGTTTAAGCTTTTTAAACTATTGACAGTGGTCTTGTACAAATTCTCACAATTTCCAATAGGTTGGCAACGATGGCTGGAGATGAAAGGCCGTCTCAATGGAACCTATAATTGATGCCAACATCGTGTGCACCTGGAAGATTTTAGTCTTTAGCAATTATTCATGTACAAAAACCAAACAATTAACCCAAAATTACAAGCCGTCAGTTACATGTAAGATCCTGGCCAGAACAGGTAGACAGGCTCCATGTTGGGATAAATGAATCCAAAGTTCTATTCCACCCCGCCTGCCTTCTCGTCCTCATTGAACAGGTCGAAAATGGAGGCGTTCATGGCCACTCCCGGCCTCCTCGGTGTCCCGGTCCGGTTCAAGATCCGTTCCATGAAATTCCTGTTGTAGGTTTTGGCATTGTTCGTGCTCGCGTGCAGCGGGTTTCTCGGCACTCGGCCACCTAGTCTCCGAGATGGTGATGCTCGGGTCGGCCGCATTGATCTTTCTCTAGGGCCACAAAGACCCAATCGACCATCGCGTTGAACAGGTTGTAGTACTCGAGGCTCCCGTCCCTCGTGACGACGTCCCTTGATGTGAGCAACGTGTACTCGAGGGAGGATCTTTTCAGGGTCTGGGAGTACGTGAAGTACGGGTACACATTCAGCATCAGGGGCGTCCCTTGACGCACCAGCGACGGGACGATTTTGTTCAACGCTTGTGAGGCAGTATGGGAGAATGCGTCGGCCGACAGAGGGTACGAGCTTGCGAGCACATCCATCGCGATCACCTTGGACACCTTAATAATGGTCTTCGTGATACCGGCGGCGGAGATTGCCACCACCACGTTGTCTATGGCTTGAGCGACGTAAGCCGCGCCCGCTCTCAGGATCACTTCATTACCAATTGTGATGTATCCAATGTCCATGTCGCTTATGTATGGGCAGACATTGGTCTAGATCCACATGAGAGTCGCATTTAAACTCGAAGCAAGGTTTTCAATATCCTCATTTTGAGTGCCGAGTGAGATGACAAAGGGTTTGCCTCTAAACACTTCCAGGATATCTTTCCTTAGTTTGAAGACTCGGACATAACTTATCCGACAAGTTCCCAAGGGGCTGACGATGTGAGCTGGAGATAGGAGATTATCTTCATTGAACTTGTAATTGACACCAATACTATAGGTACTTGGAAAGATTTGAAAGATGAGTACTCAAAAGGAGCACACCATCTCGAAAAAAATAGTGACGTAAAGTTCGAAAACAATAAATTTGAGAAGATCACTGAAATCTTTCCCTTCTTTCTTTCTTTTTCCAAGGCATGAGGAGGCTTAGGTATTGCATGGTAAAATTTCTATTTTCCGGTTTACTTTTCTTTACGTTCCCCAGAACAGAAATTGAAACCCGTTTGATAATACAAACTGATTTTACCATTTAAACCGATTTGTTTCGAAATTGTTTTGGAGGAGAAATGAGAAGCTAGAAATTGTAGCTTCTCTATTTCAAGTAGAAATAGAAATTATTTCTCCACTTCACCTTCCAGACGTACTCCTCTCCTCTCCTCACTATCGTGCTTTCCCCCATTCCTTCTCCTCACCACAACACAAAAAACCCTAGCGACTCGGAACCGAATCCGCTCATCTTGCCGTCGCTGCTCATCTCGCCATCGCCGTCGCCGTCGCCGCTCATCTCGAACGGCCAGCTCCGGTCATCCCGTCGGACCCGCCTCGTCCGTTCGTGTCCCCCGATCGCCGTCGCCGTCGCCCACTCCTCTCCGGTCGCCATCGCTCGCCCCGACTCTCCTCTCCCGGTCGCCCTCGCGCCCTCGCCGTCGCCCGGCTCCTCTCCGGGTCGCCGTCGCGTCGCCCGGCTCCTCTCCGGTCGCCATCGCGCCGCCCACCTTCTCTCCGGTCGACGCCGAAACTCGCGCCGTCCCGACGTCCCCGAGCTCACGACGCCATCGGAGCCCCAAATCGGCCGTCTTTGCGAGCCGATTTGCCCTTTTCTTTTGCCGCAGCCCATTGTGCCCCGCGACATCGAGTCGCCTTGTTGTGGCCACGAAGACCCGCGCCCGCCTCCTCCGCGGTGCTCGTCCCCTCACCGGAGTTCGACGCGGGACCGCCCATCAACCGGAACCCGCGACCCACTCTCGATTCCGCGGATCCGCTTGCCGTCGCCCTTTTCTCGCTCGATTCCCTCACGAGGTTCGATTGATCCTTCCCTTTTCGCCTCTTTCTTGGTTGTTCTATGCTTGTTCTGTGCTTGTGCTCGCAATTTGTGCCCGAGTCTGTGCTTGTGATCTCGCAATTGCGGAAGTTCAAAAGAGGGGCAAAGACTTATGGGCAGAATTCGAGCTGTATGTTGCAGATCTTTTGGTTGGGGTGGTGGTCAACATTGCTTTAGTTGGTATGCTAGCTCCTTATGCTAGGATTGGTCAACCTTCTTTTGCCAAGGGATTCCTCGGGCGCATGCAGCATGCATATGCAGCCCTTCCTAGCAGGTTCAGTTCATGCTTTCTCTTAATGAATTTTGAGTCCTTGAGTTTTTTCGGATTTTCAATGTCACAGTAGAGTAGGCATAAGTTGCTACATTGCTTTGCATTAGTGATTTTTTCACTACTGCTAAAAATTTGTTGAGAAAAATGACTTATCATTCTGTTACATTTGTGAATCATAGTCTTTCTTAGTGTATTTGAAGCTGAAAGACCAGGGTGTAGATTTTCTGTAAATCAGAGAGTAGGCACATACTTCTTTAAGGTGAGCTTCCTTGGTGTAGATTGAATTTTAGTTTTTCGTATAAACAAGTAGAGAGCTGTAATAGTTGGTTAATGTTTTTCATTCTCTACAACAATTACAGGGAGTCCTGTATGGTGCAGTTGGGTTTGCATGTGGTATCATAGGACAAGGAATCGCAAATCTGATCATGACAACAAAGTGGTAAAAATTTAATTTTGCATGTTCGGCATGATAATCACATCTTTTTGGTCATTGCTTTCAACTTTTTTTCATGATTTTGCTCACAAGAAGAGCATGAGTGTCTGGATTTTTGCCTTCAGAGTTATAAGGAAAATATCTAAACAATGTGGGATTGTGGAGGTGATTGGCGTTCTGTTGCATCTACACTGCTCATTATGCATTTCTTGCATCTCTGTCCCTTCATGTACTGTCTGTCGTGTATGCCTTTTCCCTTGTCCATGGTGTTCCTAGATGATTTATTTTCATTTCAATCATCCTGAAGTAATTTAGAAGTGACTTAAGCATGGAAGCTGCAAAATAAGTCAAAATAAGCTGTATCATCATGGTGGAACATTATTTTCTTTGCACAAATCTGCTGCATCAAACTTTTCACAATGATGATAGATGATAGTTTCTTCAGTTGTCACAATGTATTATAATTTGAGTTGATATTGCTATATGAGAATGGTCTGAACCATCTCCTCGGCCAAAATACCAAATTATCTCTGTAGTTGTTGCTCTTATGAGTATTAATATTGAATGATCCACTTGAAAAGAAATTTCTTGTCTATCATGGCTACTTTCATGTTCATTATTTCCCGTTTCTTTTTCCACTTGTTACCTAGAGGAATGTAATATAAGCCTCAAGCAGTAACCGATGAGCTAATTAGGTGCTTGTCAACCTTCCAGGTGATCATTCAACCAGCCCCACTACTACCTTCTCCTTTGTTTATTTTGTATCTCGAAACTCGCAGGCGTTTTTCTTGCTGTCTCTTCCAACACCCGGTATCAGATAATCAATGGACTAGAGAGACTGGTGGAAGCATCGCCTCTTGCCAAGCGTATGCCGCCCGTCGCAATGGCCTTCACGGTGGGGTACGATTCGGAAACAACATATATGGTGGCATGCAATTCGTGGACTGGGCAAGGTTGAGTGGGGTGCAATAGTTATCTAATTTTTTCCCCTTCAGTCATCAGCTCATCGATTGTAAGTCTAGATGCTTCGGGCCATTTGGTTAGACTGCATCAGGGCATTTATTCCCCCGGAATAGGCGTCGAAATCTATATTAACGCTTGGTGATTTTTGAGGCTGGTTTCGAATTCCCACTTGGCCATAATGCAGAGATTGAGTGTTGCTCTTGACCTTAGGAAGTTTTTCTGCAGAAATGAATTTGTAACATACTGTGAGAATAGCGCATCAAGTGTCGAAAGGCTAACTTGTTCACAGATCTGAAAAGATCGAATTTCTGTGGTCTGGTTTGTTGATATTTGTGATCAGCGTGGTCATTGTCCTGTCCAAACAAGAGAAGAAAAGGGAATGTAATGTTTGTACGAGGTTGTTTCGTGAATCGCCATTGCAAGATACGGATGACATCGGAAATGAATGCAAAGACCTCCTCGTTGATGGATAAGCTTTCGTTTTGAATTCGAATTAATAGAAATAAAAGTGGACGATAATAATTAAAACGACCACTAAAGTTTTAATTTGTCGTGATTCTTAAAATTTTGATATGTATTCAATTTGATTTCCGAATCATATGAAAATGTGATCAAATCAAAATTAGATCAAATTGAAAAAAAATTAAATGTTGGAGGGTCATACCAAATCTTAATACTTAATACCAAATCTTTTATAGTTTGCATATTAGCATTTTTTATACTAATCACTAGCTTTTATTTACATAAATTGCTAATGTTTTGAAGTTCCTAACTACTCTATCGAATTACTAATATAAATTAAAGTGATTTACCAACTTTTATCAAATTAAATTACCATCACAAGCACCAAGAAGAGTGAGGTAAAAGGATGGGGACAACATGATTCATAGAAATAGAAATTTTTTTTCTCATTATCAAACTGATTGTTTCGAAATAGAAATTTTGAGTCGTTATCAAAACGATTTCTTTACTCTAAACTTGGTGGGAATAGAAATGAGAAATTGATTTAATAAATCAATTTACTTTCGTAAATTTTGTCACGCGCTACCTTACTTACTCAGTTACTTGTAAGAACAAGCCGCTGAATTTTCATAATCGCCACCACCACGAGCATTGCTATCCCCTGAGCAGAGCTCTTCATTTTAACCGGTTGATTCAAACTCGAGCAAGACGGTTGATTCATTTTTAAGATATTATTTAGTGCGGTGTTGGAGAAAAGCTGAGTGCAAGTAACGATCCTGATGCTGGCCCAATTCCGTGCAATCAGATACGAAATTGAAATCGAATCTAGCAAGATCGCAAAAGTCATGATTTTGTTTTCAAGGCATGGTGGTAGTAATTTTGGACCACACAAATTTAAAATTTGCTGCATGCATAGTATAGATAATGGGGTTTTCTAATCTCTACAACGGGCAATAAGGCCTATTTGGCAACTTGCAAAATAGTGCTTGTTTCTATTCTTTTATTGCTGGGAGTAGATTTAGAACAGAAATACGTTTGGTAAAATTTTTGTTCCCGATAACAAATTTCTATTTTTTTGTTATCAAAAGTAGATTTAGAACAGAATCGAGAATAAGAAAAAAGTTATTTATTTGTTCCCGGGAACAATTCTAAAATCAAATCAATCTATTTTTTTCATTTTCCTCTTCATTCTTCTTGTTCTTCTTCCCTCTCCCTTGTTCTTCAAGTGTTGCCGTCGCTGCCATCATCGCTCGCCGCGCCGCCCTAGCCACCGCCGCCGCCGTAGCCACCGCCACCCCCCGCCGTTCGCCGTTGCTGGTCGCCAACAAGCTCGCCGAGCCAGGGCGAGGTCTGGCGAGCTCGCCCGGCCACCGACGAGGCTCGGCCTCATCGATGGCCAGACAAGCCTCGCTTAGGCCTCCCCTGACCACCGACAAGCCTCACCTGGCTGGGCAAGGCCAAGCTCGCCCAACCGCCGGCGAGGTTCAACCTCACTGGGGCACCATGAGGTTGTTGTCGCCCAGCCAAGGCGAGGCCGACCTCGTGGTGGCTCGGCGAGGCTCGGGCGACAAGGCACTCGCCTCGAGAACCGGCGACCTCCGATGAGGTCGGCGACCCTCGTCTAACCGGGCCGCCGATCATCCCAAGGCCGGCAACCGACCACCTTGAAGAAGAAGAAGGAGGGGAGAAAGAAAGGAAAAAAAAAAAAAAAAGGAAAAAATAATAAATTAATTAAAAAAAAGTGATTTGAAGTAGGAATTGAAATTTTGCTATATATAGAATACATATTTAATTTTGTATTTTAATTTATTATTTAGTATTATATTTGTAGTTTATACTATAGTTTATTATTTACTATTTAATAAAAATTTGATTAGTTAATATTTTTATTACTTAGTATAAATATAATTAGTCAAAAGAATTTCTACGATTTGATAGAATTTTAGAATGGAATAGAATTCTAAATTCGAAATCTTTTGAAATTGAAAATATAATATGATTTCTTCACTCATAAGAAGATAATTATATTGGTGAGTGGTCCATGAGAATTCAATATCAAATTTACAGTCATCTAAAAAGGTAATTAAAAAATAATTGGAATATAAATTTTATTTGATTACCAAACGCATTTATGTTATTTTTTTATTTCAGAATCATAAATTTTGTGCGATTACCAAACGTGTTTTTTTACTTGGAAATTATTCCCAAAAATAAAATAAAAAATAATAATTTATAATCAAAAATTGTTATTAGGAATAGAATGATTACCAAACACATCCTAAAACCATCTCCTCGTGATTTTGAGTTGACTTTTTGGAGGCAAACCCACTTGTGTTGGTACATTTTCATGTGCTTTGTACGTCTGTTTTACCCAAATGTAAATATGCTCAGCAGGATTTTTTAAATTTTAGTCTAGAGCTAAAGGAATGTTTAACGGGATAAGCATTATTACCTTGTAAAGGCAGAAGCAGAAATACTCTCGAAATAACCCGTTGAGCAACCCGCGATCAAGTGGTTAGTTCCAAAAGCATTTTGAATCTAGCCGACCTCCACGGGTTAGGTTAGCTTTAGTAACTTATATCGCGCATGACGATTAGTCTCTCTTTTGAAGAGGCGGGAATTTTATCACAGAAAGGTGAGGACAGTTCTTGTTCATAAAATCCAAAAACATGGGAAATAGTACATAACCAATGCATGGAAATTTTGTGCCGCAAGAAACGTATATATTTACTGCTTTATCTGGTATATTGGCTAACTTTTGCTTTATCTGTTCGGCCTGCTTATATCTTTTTAAAAAGATGCACATTATATTCAACCAATCTAATATATACATTATAATTACAAGTAATATATTAAATATATTTCACAATGAAATAAATGACCATTATAATTAAGTCCTCGCTTTATTTAAAATTAAACTAATACAACAAATGTACTTTATGAAATGAATAATTCAAAAAGAATTGCTTTAGATAAATAAAGCAAAGCTCGTGGGATTAGAAATATTGAATAATTGAATAATATATAGAAGTAATTATTTCAAATATCTAATAATACAATTTTTGGTTGAACCTATTTCCGCCATCATTTTGACTAAGACGCTCATTTTTTTTACCAATATAAATGCCCATTCCTCCCAACAATTTATCATTCTATCCTTGCCATATTATCACTTTGCCCAGATAACTTTGTTAATTTTAATTCCCAATCTCATGTTTTGAATCGTAAAAGCTATATATAAGATTATAAACTTCCATTTGACGTCTTATGAATACACAATTGATTGCCTATTTTTGTTCAAATAGTTTGAGTGAAATTATATCATAAAATGAAAACCAAATTTCAATTTAACTGATGTTTCTTGTGGGTATTTTTGCTATAATTAGTTTTTAGATTTCCATAGTTAGAGTGTGTTTAGTAACTATACTATTCTCGGAAATAATTTATGCTAAAAAATAATCTTTTTTTTTTTGTTCCCTTGACAAGTTTCTAATAATTTAAAAACGTTTGGTAACTATACAAAATTTATATATTCAAAATAGAGATGTATTTGATATGACCCTCAAATTTTTTTGACTTATAATATCTTTTAATTTTTTAATAATTTTATTACATAATTTTTTTTTTTTTTTTTTTTTTCCTATAACCTAGGCGACGGTCGACGAGAGCTAGTGACCTTAAGGGAGCCTTGTTGTGGTTAGGCGAGGCCGGGCTCGAGCTGACAAGGCTTGGTCTCGTCGGGGTCAGCGAGGTCGCCAATTCTTGTTTAGCTGGTTGCTAGCCATTGTCGAGGTCTGTGACCAACTAGAGAAAGAAGAAGAAAAAGAAAAGGAAAGAAAAAAAATTGTTCGATTCTTTAATTGTTTTGAGGAATAAAGAAGCAATTTTTTTAATTTATTGATTCTATTCCAAATCTATTCCCATAAACAAAAATGTTATTGACGGATTTTTAGTCTTTTTTTATTTCAAAAAACGAAAGAACATAAATAGTTACCATTTTGTGCTTTCATTTGAGCTTTTCACAAATATGAATTGCAAATTAGGAGTCGAAACTCTAGTTACATTTTCTTCAATTTCAAACTCAAACTTTTAAGCACTTCTTAATATTTTGATTCTCTTGCTTTGAGATCGCATTCTCTTTTCCTTCTTCTTTTGTGCTTTATCTTTTGTTGATATTTGGGTATGATCTAAAAATAAACATCTTTTGACGTGTGTCCAGGCTTCTAACAAATTAGTCTTTCTACATTTTGATCGGTTGCTTAACATAATTGAATAGCGCGATACAGAAAAATGTTTGCTCGTAAGTCAAGGATGATAGGAAAAAAAGTCCCATCAATAAATATATGGTAGAATTTGTCGTTATAAGGATATTTTAGTCATTTTACCAAAAAAATGCACGCTTTTAGTGAAAAAGGATATCAAAATAATGCCTCTCAATTATTTTTGAAAGGACGATGAAAATTTTATGTTTTGTGGGGTCTAGTGCCCACAAAGGGCTCGTCTCTCCGAAAAAGGCGGTGGCAAAGGAAAGCACTACCTCACAAAGTCAAAATGGGCGAGGCATCGTTTCTTCTTATTTGTGCAATCCAGTTCCTAGATCGATGCTGTCATCGTTTTAATTATTTTAAATACCCTAAGAAAATGGCATGACTAATTATTTTCGATGAGATTTGATGTTATTGTGCGGCAACACAATATTGAAGTTACCATTAAAATCCGTGATCATTATAGAAATAAGTTCAGGAAAATGTCACAAATGATCCATTTATGAATTTTCATCTAATATTCGATTTCATCTATGAACTTTCGATTTGCTCAATTTGGTCCTCAAACAATTAATAAATGTTCCATCTAGTCCTTCCGCTTGTTCAAACCGTTAAGTGATGGCGTTGTGCATTAATTGATGACGTGGAATTAAATTGGATTACTAGAATTATGAGTCAATATATATCTTAAAAAGGGAAAACAAATTAGGGTTCAGCTAGATATGAGAGTATTGATCACAAAAGCAGAGAGAAGAAGTAGTTTTGTATCTTTTTTTTTATGATGGCCATAATTTGATCTTGTTTTAAAGGTAATTTCCATATGGATGTTCCACGTGTCCTTTTTTTTATATTCAAGAGACTAAAAGCCATGTAAGCCAATTCCGTTAACTTTAACTAACGGAATGACAAAATTGATTAATTTTCAAATAGTTAGGGACTAGATCGGACATTTATCGATAATTCATGAACCAAATTAAACAAATTGAAAGTCTAGGGACGATATTGCATATTAAGTGGAAGTTTAGGGATTATTTGTGACATTTTCCCAATAAGTTCTGATATATCGTTGAATGACAAAAAGTTTTACTCAGATGGCATCAAGTGTGATGTGTGAAGGACCGACATATGTATCTTATTTCATGCGAGGGATGGGGGAAAGAAGAGGAGAAAAGGGAAAGGAGGGAATTCATTTTATGCTTTCACCCTTAGGACGCAGGAAAAAAGGATAGATAGAGAGGCGCGGAGGATTTATTTATTTATTTATTTTTATCCGCGGAGCCTTTTTGCGACGCATGTAGGTATGGAGAATATTCCTTTTCTCCGGTAAATGGAAAAAAAAAAAAAGAAGAAGAAAAGAGAGAAGACCCTCCACTAGTTCAATCATCGTAATTACCAAATCGTCCTTCCTTTTCCTTCAAATGGCCCGAATTCGAAGGCCGAAAGCGTGATTCCACGTGAGAATATTTCCCCTTCTGTTATTATTGTTATATATCTGCTTCCAAATGAGGAAAGTGAAGATAAAATTCACTTTTGGGGGGGTGGGGAAAAATGGGAAAATAGAGACCTGTGGGAAAAGTGAGTCCAGAATTGACAATTCGCTTTATATAAAAAAAACCATTTCAATTTAGATGGGCCACCATTTTTGGTCCCTCCCCTTGTGGAAAGAAAAGTTGGTTTTTGGGATTAAACCATCATCAATTTCCGAAAATTCTCTCATCCTTATCCTGTAATTATGAAATGCTCGTTTTCAGTTCGTTTTGGATGATTAATTTGATTATGGGGAAAAAGGGAAGATTATTAATTGTCATTCACATGGACTTTGCAATTTACTACTATTGAGATTAATTACTTCTTATAGGTTCTGTGACTTAGGATTACTTGAGTTTAGTTACCTTGATAATGGTAAATTAGCAAGTGATGACGATCCTAATTTATGGACTCGTTAGGTGCCACTCCAAAGAATAAAGTAATAGCCATAGTTTTTTTTTTTCGAGATTTATGGCGACTACCTATAAATTATTATCGTTGGAGGTATGATTATTAGAAAAAGGAAGCTTTCATTTTCATGACCTATCGAGGAAAAATTACGATATTATTAGATAATCGGCATGTGATAGCATTATCGTGTGTAAATGAAATTTACCATTAACGATGGACAATTATAGAATATGATGATCTATTGATTACAAACACGTGAGAATATAATATATCCGTTATTAGCGACAACATCATTAAGTTATGAAGTACGAAACGATTTACGGCCATCGAGGTCCCTTAATTAATGTAAGTCTTGTCCCTTGCGATGGTTTAAGATAAATTACCATGTTTAAGGTGATTAGCATTCTCCCGCCATAAACGGTCTAGATGAATTATCACACGAAGAAAGGAAAATAGTAACTATGGGCGTGGTCTAAATTGCGGCATGATCGAGTAAATTATAGAGTCGTCGAAGAGAGCGACGTCTCTCGAGACGAAGATATTTATGTCACGGGGAGTAAATTGTTTAAAAGTAGTAAACATATCTAGAGGCAAAGTGATTTACCTCATAGGAAGTAATAAAAGTAAGTTATTTTGGAAGGAGCAACCGGCCTTGAAACTTGTTCTTAGAACAAAGCAATTCATCTCGAATGTTGTAATATCTAATAATCTATAGCATCATATATCCCGCAGGACCCAATTCACCTTCGAAAGCGGTAAATTAAGTGATTACCGTATTGCCGATGCGAAGTAAAGTTTTTATCGTGGTAAATTAGTTTCAGGATAAGCAGTAAAGGCTCCATATTTGGACGGTGAATCGCCTTGGAGCGTCGTGATTTGCAAAGGCCGTCCGTAAATGGGAACAGTAATCGGGTCGCAACGACGATTGATGGGAAAATTAATAAATGAGACGAGGCAAGATTTCTCCATTGGAGGGAACAGAAATCAATTTCTCTCTCTCTCTCTCTCCAGCCTCAACGAACCCGCCCCTTCTGCCTGCGCAAAACGCGAATCTCTCTCTCTCCTCTCGTCTCTCTTCTCTCTCTCTCTCTGTCTGTCTCTCTCTTCTGAAAGCGAAATCCAACCGCGAGCAGCACAAAAAAAAAAGAAAAGGGAAAATCATTTCTCCTTCCTCCCTCCCTCTCTCTCTCTTCTCTCTTCTCTCTTCTCTCTCTTCTGCGTCGATTTGATAAACAAAAGAGCCAAACCAGAAATAACTGAAAACCCTAGCTTCCCAGCACTCGACTTATCCATTTCTCTCTCTTCCCCACACACGCGCACACTCTCTCTATCTGTCTCTGTTTTTCTTCCGGGCGAGGACTGAGCTCTCTGTACTCGCATTCGGGGGGGTTTAGGGTTTCAATTCGCGCCTCCGCCGGGGTCCGATTGCCGTCCCGAATTCCGACCGTGGGGGCCGGGGGAGGGGGGAGAGTTTGGCTAGGGTTTCGTTTCGGGCGGGAATGGAGGGGGGCCTCGGGGCCGGGGGCCGCGGCTGGCGTCGTCGATGACCGGGGGCCCATGCCAGCTTCTTCGGGAGGAGAGGAAGATGATGGGTAGGGGCGCGGACGGAGGGTGTGGCGCCGAGGAGAGGCCTTGCCCTCTCTCTAGGGTTCCGGCGAGGGCTCCGGCCGGGGCGGCCGAGGAGCCCGCCCCGCCCGGGGAGGGCATGGATTTCTTCTCCCAGGCTCGGAAGGCGCTGTCCCAGCGCTCCCCTTTCGACGTGGGTGAGGACGGCTCGGCTGGGGCGGCGGATACTGTGCCCCCCGGCCTGCCGAGTGGATTGGCCAGCCTGTTGAAGAATTCCGATAGCAGGAAGAAGCACAAGAAGTCGCATTCGGGCACGGAGAAGAAGTCTTCTAGGCAAGTGGAGCGGTCGCGGGGCGGTAGCCTTTGGCTCGAGACCGAGGATTTCTTTAGGGGCTTGACTTTGCCGGACATCGACGCGTTGTGCGAGGCATGCTCTTTTAGTTCAATAGTTTCCAGGGAGCGCATGTTGATTCCGGTCTTGGAAGGCGATAATGTCTGGGATAATGCTGTTAGTTGTCAGGATGTCGATGATTGTAGTGGCAGTGGGGTTGATATGGAAGAGGAGAAGCAGGCGAGGAGTGAACAGGATATGGAAATCGATAGTGTGGGAGCTGGTGGTACTCCCAGACAAGAAGGGGCGTGTCCTGCGTCGGACTCTTCGGGTAGTTTAGAATGGCTTTTGGGTTGTAGGAACAAGATTTATTTAACATCAGAGCGGCCTTCAAAGAAACGGAAGCTGTTAGGTAGTGATGCGGGCTTGCAAAAGCTTCTCATTGGTCATCCTTGTGACGGAAACTCTGCTGTATGTAGCTTTTGTTGCAAGACTGAGGCGGGGTTGGATTCGAATCCATTAATTGTCTGCAGCTCGTGTAAAGTTGCAATTCATGCAAAGTGTTATGGAGTGCAAGGGGATATAGATGGCTCTTGGGTATGCTCATGGTGCAAGCTGAAAAAAGACAGTGGGTGTGATTTGGGAATGCTTGCGTCCTTTGTCCAAAGCAAGGAGGCGCTTTGAAACCACTCCAGAGAAAGGAGGGAAACAATGCACCCTCTGAGTTTGCCCATTTGTTTTGTTCTCAGTGGATGCCTGAGGTTTATGTAGAGGATCTGACAAAGATGGAACCGATTATGAATTTGGAAGGGATCAAGGAGACTCGAAGAAAATTAGTGTGCAATGTGTGCAAGATAAAATGCGGCGCTTGTGTTCCATGCAGTCATGGTATGTTTAGTTGCTTCACTATTTAGTGTCATTCTACTTACCTGGGAATGGTGTTGTGGATGTTTTACTTTTCTTATGTTGAATCTGTCTCGCCTAGCTAGTTTTGAATGCACATATGGTAATTGCCACATTTATTCAAACTTGAGTTTGGGAATTTATGTATCTTAGATCAATTAATGATGCTATGGTACTTCTGATCTCTTATCTTGGTTGTTCAAGTTCTTATTGACCTTATTTAATACCCCATGCTTTGGGAAGAATCGACTTCATGCCCTTTGTTTTGTGAATGTGATATTAAGCCTTTCTGTGGTTATGCCGAAAAAATGTTTCAATATGAATTGAAACCCAGCTGTCAATTAAGTGAACTGGCATTTCCTACCTATAAGAAGTCATTTTCTTTTACACGACAAGTAACGAGGTGGGTAGCGCTTTTTATAGGTTCTCATCATTTTGATATGCCTCTATCTGCACCAATTCTGGATATGTAGCAACCTTTTGATACTCTGTGGATAAATTCAAGACAAAGTGACTAGTAGGTATTCATTCCACATGCTAGAAGCTAAATTGCCATATAAGCATGGAATTGACAGATTCCCCACTCCTTTTACATTGATAGCGTGAAAGGCCACCGCTTAGCAATTACAAGTTCTGATGTCTAAGATAAACTTTGATGTGATGAGAGGCTAGAAGCAACAACAAATGGACCCTATAGGACAGCAAACAAGTGAAATTCAAAAATATAAACAGTCCCAAGGTTTATCTATACATGCAGTCTTACTCACAATGAATCCCGGAAGCGCCCGCTGCTTGTTAGTGAAGAAAGCTGCCCAGCATCATATGCCCAATCTATGTGAGCTGTCTATATTTGAAAATCTTGGAGTTGCATTTCGAGTCACATTGTAAACTGTAGGCTGTGGAAGTTATCTTGCAGTTGGTTTCCTTGGAGTTTTCCACTACACAGGGAATCTTCTCTGGGTTTTATTTTGTATAGCTGCTGAGATTTATCGGGTTTGGATATCTTATGATGTAGTAATTAGTTGAGTTTAATTGGGTAGGAATGCCCTGGTTGTCAACTCGTGTCAAAAGCAAGGAGGAACCTGCCCTAAGTTGGAAAGTTGATAAAATGGACCTTATGTTGTGGAAGTAGCAGTAGTTCTTTGTTCCACCTTGTGTAGTTGGGAAAAAATATTTTGGTCAATCTGGAAATTTGAATATATGATGCTTGGCCTCGAGAAAAAGGATCATCTGAGTAGTGTTCAGTTATCTTCTATGTCCATGCACATGGCTGCAATTCAGGATGCACTGTTACTTTGGTAGGCCTCTTGGTACCGTCCTTTCTGCTGTTAAATGTAGTTAGGCTATGAGATAGAAGAGCATACGGCATGCACAAAAACATCCACCCCTTCTTCTTCATTTAAGGACTTGTGGCTTCATGTAGCTTTATATATAGATAATTTGGAGGTTTGACTTCTGTGCTAAGTTAATTTTTTCTTAGTTTAATTTGAAATCTACTTTTAATATTTGATTAATTTGTCGTAACTTGAGAGAGATTCTGGATTAATTTTATGCTTCTTGGGATTTTTCTTTGCTTTATGTTATATTGGAGGGATTGGAGGATAAAATGGAAGATTAAAAAGAGAAAGACATTTCAAACAAACTTGTTTAGCCTTTCTAGAAGGGAGGAGAGAAGAAATTATTCTAGAAAGGAGAGAAGAAATTATGGGTTGTCGGTTCCTGTTTACAATATTCACGAAGGTTCTAAATTCCTCTGCAGTGGGGTGGGTTTGGAAAAACAAAAATTTTCGCATATCTTCCCTTTGTTTTTTTCCCAAACATCCAGTGAAAGAAAAGATAAATTTTGTCCAGCTCTTTGTTCCTATCTGTTTCTTTTGGGTTAATTACAAATCTCTTATTTTCTTCTTAAACAATTCTTCCAAACATAATGGCTTGCCAGCACTTTGTTTTCTGTCTACGCATGTAAAAAGTAACAGTTAGAAGCCATACTGGTTTCTTTGGTGTTAAACTTTTTGTTCTCTCTTGATCAGTTTGTAACTGTTACCATCCTTGACTATGTTCATGTTTGCTTCCTGTTTCATGGTTAACCATGAGGTCATCTGGCCTTTCATTTAGACTGGTTGTGGATTCAGTTCTCTGTACGATTCGTGCTGAAGAATGTTTTTCTCTAATTATACGCATAGAGAACTACAGTCTTGCTTATGCCGTTTGATGCTGTGTAATGAGCTATCGTCAATTTGTTGGGTTGCTCTTTCCTTCTAAGATGATATTGTTGGAAATGAATTTTCTTTTCTGTGATTATTTGGCCTTTTAATTATTAGGTGCAGCCTGCATATCTGAGATTACTATTAACATTTGGTTGTTTGTTTTGGCCAACATGGTGGATATGTAACTGATTTGTAAGATTGTGTTGCTAGAAGTATTTACTCATGATATCATTGGCCTTAGTTATTATTTTTTTTTTTAAGTTCGTTCTACATTCTGATTATTTCTTCTAGTACGTGCATTCTTATCATGTTACAAGTATCTTATTTGTTACCTTTTTGTGTCACATGATGTTAACTCAGGAACCTGCAGAATTTCTTTCCACCCTATCTGTGCCAGGGAAGCTGGCTGTAGAATGGAGATCTGGGGAAATTTTGGAGATGACAATGTAAGCTTTTGTTGTAGCTGATGATGCTTTCTAGTTATTCTCACTGGTTCTGTTGTAGATGTGCTTTGCAGCTTTTCTTCGCTCTTTAATGTGAAGAGGTTTTCTAGCTGATGTGGCCTACTTCCTAGTGTCATTCTACAGGTTGAATTACGTGCTTTTTGCTCAAAGCATTCAGATGTCCGGGCCAGTGGCATCTCGGACCGGCCAGAAGGTTGTCCTGGTTGGGCTGATGGCAATCCTCATACTGTGAATCCTGTATCTGGGGTAACAACTACGAAAGAAACCGATAGTTCGAAAGTTGGCTGCAAAAATGGGGGTGATAATTCTCATAAATCAGATAGTACTGATTTGCAAGGAGTGGCGCTTTCTAATGATAGATCGAACATTAATACTAAGTTGGAAGGTACTGATTCAGAGGAGCTTGGACAATTGGAGAAGATACATTTAAGCAACTGTGAAGACATCAATGCATCTGACTCCTTGAACTTTGTGCTTATTTTGAAAAAGGTTGCTTGAATTGTTATGTTGTACCGCACTATAATTATTCCTCTTATGAATGATGGTAAAGATTGAGATTGTCCTTGTATTTGCCAATTTGCAGTTGATTGATCGAGGAAAAGTGAATGTGAAAGACGTGGCATCAGAGATTGGCATTTCACCCGATTCATTTTACTCAAAACTTGCTGTAATTCCCAAATGAATCCAAAACTTTATGTTTGCTAGATTAGTTTCTTAATAGCTTAGGTGGAAGCTGTTTTTTCTGCTCTGCTGCTCATATTTTCCTTTATAATGTATTCCTGATGTCTTATTTGCAGGATGATAAAAACGTGCCTGATTTGCAGTGGAAGCTTGTTAAATGGCTTAAAAATCATGCGTGTATGGGTACCTCACAGAAGGATCTGAAAGTAAAAAAATCGAATTTTCCAGCTAAGGCCGAAGTTGGAGGAACTGATGTTTCTGATTCAGTCGCACTATCAGATTCTGATATTTCTGATCCCGTTGCTGTTAAATCAGTGCCTCCACGGAGAAGAACCAAAAGCAACATAAGGATATTAACGGATAACGATATAATTTGCTCATCCAAAAATAGTTTTAATGACATTGGGACGGTGATGGATGGACTAGATCAAGTTGTTGCCGGAGAAGTAGAGAGATCAAATGAATTATCTATTCCTGATGCCTGTGAAAAGGTAATGTTGGTTTTCAGATGATTGTTTAAATGCCTTTGGCATGCCTAGAATCTCTCTCCTTTGGGACAGTGGAATATAATAAGTTAAAGAGTAACTGAAAATTTTCTTACTTTTGTATATGAAGAATGGCTATGTAAGCATTGGTACTTTGTATTTACTTTATGTCTGGCTTAGCATAATTGGGGTTTCTGCTGTGGCTTCTAAATTCTGACATGAAAATCTGTGGTGTTTTTCTGGCTGAAGGGAGTAAGATCTGTAATAAAGTACCGATTGGTTTCATAGGAGATAAACCAAAAGCTAGTAACATGTAGATGTGAATGTAAAGCAATGGCGTTGAGAGATGGTAACTTTGTTGTCCTTTTGGATATTATTTGTTATGGCAATGTTTGAGCAATCTCATTCAAAGGAAGTTTATCGCAATCATTTATAAAGTAATAAAAGCCCCGCAAAACTTCTCTTACCTATCCAAAAAAATAAACTCTTTGCCAATAGATAAACACATCATGGTTATATTTTGTCTTTTAAGATCTTTTTAAGTAATTGAAGCTATATTATTGAGCAATAGGGGGTTTAGAGTATCCAAAGAAGACGACGTTAAAAAGATGTGTAACTTTTGGCTGTCTAAAGTGAGATTTCTTTATCTAGCACGTTTGAATTGCTATCCGAAATATCTCTGCTTTATAAACAACTTAACTTTCTTACCAAGAAGTTGCTGATTCTTTCATCTGTTCTTTCTCAAAGTTTTGTGTTGTCTTCCTGCTAGATATAAAAAAGAAAGGGAACCATATATGTTATCCTGTTGCTTCTTATGGTGTTCATTAGAATATCGGGAGTTAAGATGGTACCTTCTGGTTATTTAACTATGCGATTTATATTAGGCTGGTTAAGTATTCTGAGAAGAGAGTTCATCTAACCCGTAATGGAAAGTTTGAGATCTTTCCATTTTTCCTCATTTTTTTAGCGATATACACTGGGTCATTCTGCATAGTAGGAAGCTAGACGTGGTGGCTGATTCATATATCTGTCAAGATGATCATTTAATGAAATAGAGAATGCTTACGAGTGCTGAATCTTCATTCATATATATGTATATGTACAGTTTATTTCGGAATTCTCAAATTCAAAGTCGTCATAAATTTTGAACATCTTTTGCCTTTTCAAACTGGAATTCCTGAATTCATGTTGTTTGTTATCCTACTCTGCATGGATTCATCTCATTACCTGGTCTTTAGTGACACGTGACATCTGGGTTGATTTTTGATTGCGCCCTTATTCATCTTTAGGACAATCAATGGTCTCTTGGCATTTAAGCTGATATTGGTCTGAGCTCAATTTTGAATCTTGCTAATTTACATTTCAATTTCTTGCTCGATTTTTTTAATTATCTGCTGTGCATGTAGAACAGAGAATAGTAGAGGCGTGTATAGCTTCTCACGATTTTTTTAATTACCTTCCCTATAAGGAATTGAAGAATCTGGATGGTTTATGATTTCTCACCTTTGCTAGAGATTTTATGCCATTTTGCGCTTATTCAACTCATCTAATTTCTTCTGTGGCATTGGCATCAAGATGCAAAGGCCCTGCTACATTTATTACTTGTAGGGTTATTAAGGCTACGCGTGGAGTCTTTCCATGTATTTGAATCTGAAATAATATGAAATTGGAAGTTTCTGCTGGTTGTGATCTATTACTTTGTATTCCGCAGATTCGTGTTTAAGAAGGCCAATGAAGGGCATTCGTTTTTTGTATTGCTCCTGCTTTGTGATTTGTCTGGTCATGTTATCAAACAATAATCGAAGCTGTTCTTTGTGCAGCTTGAGACTGAGCTTGATAGTTCTCAGAATACTTCAGCTAAGGATTCCCCTTCGCTGTTAGGTATGTTTCTTGTCTCAGTTTATTCTCCTTTGACACCAAGGCTGCTTCTCATTGCTCTGTTATGCTTGGATGATGTGTCTATTTGACCTAAAATTCTCTAGAGGATGTGCCTTACACGTAACGGTTATTGGATGGTGTGTAGCTCCTGTGAGTTTCGCCCGAGCTTGTCGTGGGGAAAGTGCATAATATAGACAATTAACAGAAGGAGATCGTTCTATGTGATCAAATGTCATCAGCTTGTCAGAAGATTTGCTTTTGGTACCTCATCCTTGGAATGTATAATGCTTTAGGATAGTAATAGGAGTTGAAAGAAAGGATAAAAGGATGTAGTTATGTTGGAGTGTACAACCATTAACAAAAAAACTATGATGTATAGGCAGTAATGTGGCATTCAATTTCCTTTAATAAGCATCATAAGTTATTGCACATGCCATGAAAGAATTGTAATGCTATAATTAGTTGAGTAGCAAATTAGTGTTCTATTTTGGATATTGTTAGCAGGGATGGATGTGGAGGCTAAATTCGGTCAATAATTTTTTTATTAATTAATGTCATGTTCTTACATGTAAAAAAATTGAAAAAATTTAACAGCATTTAGGCTTTGTTTTTCTATAAAAATTATAATTTTTTTGAGATAAAAAAATTGCCCGAAAAATTGATGTCATTTTGCAGCTAGTATGGCATTTGTTTATTTCCTCCCTTCTTATCATTGTGTGCCCTTCTTCATCTCATAGAACTGTTTAGGAATAATAACAGAAACTAACGTTCAAAATGCTCGTTTTCTTCTCATGTGAGAACTGGTTTCTAGACAGATGCCAGAAAAAAAGCATCAAATAGTCTGTTAATTGTCAAATAGTTAATTATTGTGCACG
Organism: Eucalyptus marginata; assembly: GCA_014182565.1. Taxonomy (NCBI): domain Eukaryota; kingdom Viridiplantae; phylum Streptophyta; class Magnoliopsida; order Myrtales; family Myrtaceae; genus Eucalyptus; species Eucalyptus marginata. The sequence continues at coordinate 46,037,041 of CM024590.1, read as the reverse complement.
TGGCCTGGTTTCTGCTGGGCACTATTCACATCATAGGACTATACGCAGCATTTTCAGGTCTCTCTTTTGAGGTTGACCTACTTTCAGAAAGTGGCTGGATATTACTCTTTTCTATTTACTCCTTGATGTCAATTTATTGGTCACTAGCTGCGGATATGTGCAGGGATCCCAGCAGGACCTCCAAATAGCAGCTTTTCTCAGTGCAGTCAATTGGAAGAGGCTGCAGATCTTGACCCCAGTTCTTTATCTATTCCAAACACTGGGAATCCTGTCTGTCCTCATCATGAGAATTCTGATTCTAATCCTGTGTAAGTTCTGCTAAATTGTCTTTTGGGGAATTTAATTTTCTTCATTATGGTAAGGATCATGTTAACCTGGCAATTGCGAAATTTAAAGGCTGAAGTGCTTCCCCAATGAAATTAGCTTCAAGTGAAATGTATAATCTGTGTAATAGTTATTTTGCATATCAGGGTCGGCATATATTTCTTTTTGGTATTTTTCCCGTTTCCAGAGTCGACCTTAATATTAAGTTCATCTGGTTGCTGGAAGAAGTGTCAGAACAAATTAAACTGGTGTCCATAACTATGACCATGCAAATTGTTTTAAGGGACATATAAGTAATTGGCATGATGTGTCTACAAAAGAGGTTTTCCTGAAGTTTGTCTTTGAGAGTCTCTCTTGTCTCCTCCAACGTGTGAAAATATCATCTGTCCAAGAATATTGAGATCCTCTCAAATCCTCAAGTTTTGACTTCCCTCAAGGAGTTCCTCCTGGTTTGGAGATGATCCTCTTTGCCGTCTTCTTTCTTTTATTTCTTTTGCCATCTTTCTTCACATGGGTAGTATAAGTTTTTCTTCTCCAGTTCCTTTTATGTGCATTTGAAATATTTTATATTTTTTGTCCTGGTTTTTCTTAATTTTCTTTTTATACTTTGGTTGCATAAAATCAGTCTCTAAGTCAAATTTGACTACAGAAAATCAGAAGCACTTCGAAGTTTCTACATGCATCCGTATATCCAAAAGAGTTTCCTGTACTTGCAGAGCAGAGGACTTCTACAGAATGTTATGGATGAGAATGATGGTAAAGTCTTTTCTGTTATCTGCTAGCATGTGTTTTTAAGGTCTTACAAATATTTGACTTTGCAGGTTTAAAGGGAGGAGAAACCTCTCGTGCTGGTTCCTCTTGTGGTGCCAGTGTTTGCTGCGATCACCAAAATGGGCAGATCATTTGCAGCACGGTAAAATGTAAAGCAGATGGAGAAGAATCAGAAAGTTTGGTCAATGCTGGTCAATCAAGACTGCTAGGGATGTCCCCAAATGATGAAGTGGAAGGAGAGATACTCTATTTTCAACGTAGATTGCTTGGCAATGCAATTGCTAGAAAACAATTTAGTGGTTTGTTTTTCTTCTCCTTTATCTGATTCATTACTTGGTTTGATTATGAACTTTGTTTTTTCTTTCATATATCTTTATCAATTATGGAACCATGACCTTGACTAACTGTTTCCTTTCTGGTATGCACACGCAGATAATTTGATTAATAAGATTAATAGGGATCTGCCACAGGAGATTGATTCAGCTCATGGTCAAGTATGGGATACTGTGCTTGTCAACAAATATCTTGGTGAGCTCCGAGTGGCAAAGAAGCTGGGTAGGAAGGAGCGGAAGCACAAAGAAGCCCAGGCTGTTCTTGCTGCTGCTACTGCTGCTGCAGCAGCTTCATCTAGGATTTCTTCACTCAGGAAAGATTTGCTCGACGGATCAGCAAATCAGGAGGTTATTGGCATTGTCTTGGAAATTACTTTAATGGTTGACGGAGGGGAAAATGATGGTTATTTTGGTTATAATCTTCATTATAATTTCTTGTCTCTGCAGAATTTGGGGAAACTCAACACTACTAGTGGAAGGCCTGGTTATTGTTCTCAACTTATGCCACGAGCAAGGGAGACAGTTCCTAAAGTGGGTGTCCGCAAGGATTCACTGGAACGGCATTCTGGGTCTATTCAGTCAGCATCGGACTTTTCCAAAGATCATCCCAAATCATGTGATATCTGTAGTCGGCCTGAGACACTGATGAATCCTATTTTAGTCTGTTCAAGTTGCAAGGTTTCCACCTTGAGTTTTTCCTTTTCTCCAAGTAATCTTAGTTTGCTGCCTTGGATTTGACAGGCTTCTCTGGTAACAGGTTTCTGTGCACATGGATTGCTACCGAAGTGTCAGAGAATCCACTGGACCATGGTACTGTGAATTATGTGAAGAGTTACGGAGTTTTGGAGCACCAGCTGTTGATTTCTGGGAGAAATTTACTTCTGCTGCCGAATGTGCTTTATGTGGAGGCAACACTGGTGCTTTTAGGAAATGCAAAGATGGTAAATGGGTCCATGCCTTCTGTGCTGAGGTGAATGGATTTTCCTTTGTGGTTTCTGTGGATATTTCTTTGTTATTATTTTTATACAGATGGGAATTTGAATTCTGTTTTGATTATTTATGCTCTTGTTTGTGCTCTAGTGGGTCTTTGAAGCTACCTTCACAAGAGGACAAGTAAATCCAGTCGAAGGAATGGTATGTGTCATGCTAGGTGTCTGAACTATCTAATTCCGTGTAATTCTTTGTTTGTCCCTGTAGACATGTATCCCATATTCATGCCTGTTTATTTTCTCTAATGTTGTAAAGCAATGTATTTGACAAAATGGCAGGATTCAATTCCAAAAGGTGTTGACGAGTGTAATGTGTGCCACCATAGATATGGTGTCTGCATAAAGGTGAACTTACCTTTATGATTTTATGAACTCTGTGTTCATTATAAGTAGATGAAGCTAAGTCTGGCTCTTATGCCTGCAGTGCAATTATGGTCACTGTCAGAGCACGTTTCATCCATCATGTGCTCGAACTACTGGATTGTTCATGAGTGTAAAAACAGTTGGTGGCAAGTTGCAGCACCGGGCTTATTGTGGAAAGCACAGTGTAGAGCAGAAGGCAAAGGTGTGTCTTGCATATTGCATGAGCATTTATTAAGTCAATTCTGGAGATCATAGATATTGAGTTGTGTATCTCATGTATTCATATATTTTTTGTATTCTAAAATATTGGACAGGCTGAATCGCAAAAGTATGGAATTGAAGAGCTAAAGAGCATCAAGCAAATCCGGGTACAGTTATATTTACGTTGATCTTGATGCATGGCCTAATTTTGTGTACTTAGCAAATCAGAGCACCGTTTAAATTTCAGAAAAATGTAGCAAGTGGACGTATGGGTAAAGTTTTCAAAAGCCAGAAGAAGGCATATGAAGTTTAGTATGTGTTATCAAGCTTTCTTTTTGCAAACTTGTTATCATTCACTTTTTTCGGCCAGTTAACTATTAAATAATATCATATAATCTATCATGTATTATGAAGATATGGGTTTTGACTGTGCTTGATTTTTTTACCTCTGACTAACATCTTGCTTGTTATGGCAAGTCATGGCTGATTTTTGCATATGATGAATATGTGACTATGCTATTCATTCTCGTTATATGTATGTTTGCTGTTTATGTTGTCAGTCAGATTATTGAACTTCATTCAATGCTTTTTGCAGGTTGAATTGGAAAGGTTGCGGCTTCTTTGTGAGAGAATCATTAAACGTGAAAAAGTGAAGGTAAGCCAAGCAATAAGATAATGTCTGTTTTAAGTTGTGCTCATCATGATAAACACATGACTTCAGTATTTTTTTTTTTTTATATGGTCTCAGTAAGCTGCTGATATGCTACTTCACCTCTGTAGAAACTTAGGCACTTTCCATAGAAGTTCTTGCATTAGCTCTGTAGCTGATTTTCTATGCCTGCACAACTCTTTCTTGTTGCTGGAAGGTTCTTGGCTCCATAAGATGAATTCTTATGCATATGTGCTGTCAGTGCCTTTCTGACAATCAGTTGTTCCATCTATCCTCTTTGTGATGCATGTGTTAAAAGTCTATCTTACATATTAGTCTCAGGTAGTTGGACCCTATTAGGTGGGGTTTGTGCATCAGTTGAAGAGTTTCGCTGTTTGATCTTTCTTGTGATCGTGGGGGATCTTTTGTGCATGGGCATGGCCTTACTTGCAACAGGAGAATTATTAACTCCCATAATTGGTGAAGGAAATTCTTCTGACATGTTTCTTTCTTTTTATTGTTTTTGTGAATTGATACTTGCAGATCTTGTTAACTTAGAATATTTGATATCCTAAAGCTGGAACATGAGTGTCCTGGGACTATATCAGTCTTTTGCTGCATGCCTACCTTTATTTTTATATAGAATGCTGCAGAGTCCACCCTTCATTATTAACCTCCTAGGATTTGGCATGTTCTCTGAACTGTCTGTTTATAATTATTTTGGACCTTTAGTCGTGACCCTTTACATTGACTGGATGTTTGCAGCGGGAAATTGTGCTTTCCACACACGAGATTCTTGCTTTGAAGAGAAACATGGTTGCTCGTTCTACGTTGGTTCAAGGTCCTTTCTTATCTACTGATGCCAGCTCTGAATCTGCCACAACATCACTGAACTACAGATCTGGCAATGAAGCAGTTCAGAAATCAGATGAAATGACTGTGGACAGCTCAGTTTCTATCAAGCGACGAAGTAAAGTTCCTTCTCACACCAGCACTGACCAAAAGACCGATGGCAGCTCTGGATCACAGAATATTGTGATCCGGAAGCCAACCGAAAAGGCTTCATTCTCTGGGAAACACATTCCTCAGAGGCCACCAGTTGCATCTCGTAATACTCTGAATGATGGAGAAGTGAAGTCGAGGTATAAGAAGGTATAGTTTCGCCTTTGTTTGTCTGACTTCAACTGCATGTTTCTGTAGTGAGGACCTGGTTTTTCACTTCTCTCTACGCATTCTGACTCAGCATCCAGAGACTTTCGAGAAAGAGCTGGTAATGACTTCTGATCAAGCCGACTTGAAGAATAGGATGTTACCTAAAGGTTATGCATATGTACCATCAGACAGCATCCCAAAGGACAAGTGGATAAACCAGGATGGTTCGAGTGAGCCATTGGAAGATGGTGGCTAGTCAAAGAACCGTCTCCTTCTGGTTTGTGAGTTGCTTGCGGAAGGCTTCTTGGTGTCTCATGGGTAAACGAAGCTTGTGCGGCAGAAGAAGTTGCCTTTGGGTGATCCTGGAAAAAGGAAATTGAGGCATTAACAATGAGATCATGCCCAGCCTGGTCAGGGGTCATTGTGCTTACACCCTGAAATGAGCCATCGATTTGCTTGGTTTTGACCGTGAAATTTTGGCACCATAGCTGTACATTCATTGAGAAGAGTTCGAGTGTACAGGAGGTCAGGGTTTATTCGATGATTCTTGTCGATTCACATTGCTTGCCGGGGTATGATGGGTGGCTGGTGGGCGTAACAAAAGCTATAGAGGCCTATCACCATCCACTGTTGCTTGTACTTGAATGCCCAAAATAACACAGATAGAATCCTTTAGTGTGCATGTAAAGTTTAGTGCATGTACATAGTCACAGTATCGATATTCAGCAATTGTGCCAAAGTCAATTTGCTGGAATGCTCCTTTTGCAGTACCTTACAATGTGCCCTGGCTTTGTGGGATTTTGGATGTTGATGGTCGGAATTGTGCTCATTCATCTTCTTTTGTTGGCTCGAAAGATCAGCGAGTCACTACATTGGTACCGCAACGAATTTTCTCTGTTCAAGCAGTGAGCTTTTGTTCAGCAAGACCGAACAATTTGAATATAGAAAGAAATAAAAGAAAGCCGTTATCAGCACCTCCCCGATAACTTGATCAAGCGAACAATCGTTTCGATTGAGTGTAGCACCTTTTTGTCATGCTTAACGAACTCGAGGCACTCGAGGCACTCAAGTGGCCACATCAATCAAGAAAATAGGGTTAATTTGAGTGGCTGCTCTCATTTTCACCAAATTACATTGTAAGCATTCTCAAATGTCCATAGAAAATTCTCAAATGTCCACAACATTTCTATGGTTCTGAGTTTTTCGGTCTTTCTTTCGTTTCGCTTGGCAAGGTTGTGTGGGAATTTGGTGACTTTGTGCAGTTCATCCTCCATAGAAATAATTGGCCGAGCGAATCGATATAGAGTGTCAAGTTTCCCAATTGTGGGTTCCATTTTCTTCCCAAACATCGTGTCCATGTTGGAGACAAAAAACCATTACTTCGCATTGAAAGACAGCCGATGATCTTTCCCTCCCCAATGCCTACCTTGTCAGTAATACCCCACTCATTTGCTTCTGCCAAATGAGACTAAGCATGCCAGACACAAGATTTTCCAAGTTACCTTCTGGTTGCGCCCAGAAAAAGAAGTATAAATCCATGGTATGTTCAAGATCTATGATCAAAATCGCATATATTCAGTGTATACAAGCGACAAATCAATTCAATACACTTCTAATGAAACAAGCGAAACATACTGGACACCAGCCATTTACATTTTCTCAAGGGATCCCTCCTCTCCCTCTCTCTTCCTATGAATTCTAATTTTCTCCCCCTATCAAACAGTGACTGGCTGCATATGATGCCTCGGATGGTGAATCTGTTGAAGCTCCAGGCCCTTCAAAGCAACCCCACCTAACCTCCTCTTCCACAGGCTGCTGTCGCCGCCGCCGCCGCCGTCTCCGCCACCTCCGTCTGCGGCCGGTTTGCTCGCTTTCTTGATCACTGGCAATGGGGGATCCATGTCCAAAATACTGACCGACGACCCGACGAAATTCTCAGTCTTTTCGCATTTCTTCTTGGCTCCTGCACACCCATTGCTCTCCTTTTGCCTCCTACCTCTGCAGCAGCCAGCGGCGGTCGCCGGTGCGGCTGCGGCAGGGGAGGTCGTGGCGGATGCGAGGAGGCCTTTGCTGGAGAAAAGTCTCTTGAGCTTTACGTACCTATTGAGACTGTTATTGACGTTGGCCTTTGCGGTAATGGCGATGAGCTTGTTCGGCGTCGGGAAGCCGACCACCCGGTTGTTCCGCTTGACTTGGCCCATGCAGCCGACCTTCGGCGACATCGGGTCGTCGGAGAAAGAGGCGGATCTGTCCTTGTCGTTCCACTTGGGGAGCTTCACGTCTCTAATGGAGGGCCTTGAGCACAGCATGGGCAAGAATGAGCTCTTTTGCTGGAGGCTGTGGAGGTTGTTCCTATGTTGGAGATGGTGATGGTGATGATGGTGGTGCTGGTCTCTATAAGCATTGCCCATCTTGGTTCTCTCCTCTTTGATCTCTCTTCTTGATTGATGGAAAGAGAGAGAGAGAGAGAGAGAGAGAGAAGGGAGAGGGGGTGATGTGTGATAGTTGGTGGGGAAGAGTGTTTAAGAGGAGGAGAAAAGAGTGTTTGAGTTTGGAGGGTGTCAAAAATGGAGGGGAAGAGGATTCTTCTGACGGATCTCTTCCTGCGAGTGCAGAGCCAGGTCTTTGATGGACTTGGTCCCCATATGCAGCTGCAAAGGTGCGTTTAAAACTAATTGGTCAAATATTCATTTCAAACCTCTCTTTTTCATCCGTCCATTTTTCAAATTTCCAACCCTTTCGTGTGGGTTTCCCCATCTAATTACGGGAATTACCTTCTGGTGCTGGAAAAATTCTCAAATTATCAATACTTAATCAATCGAGCGCATTGCAACACTTAAATCTCGTCACTAAATATCTTAACATTGAGAAAACTTATTCCATTTTCAAATTTCTCTTTTCCAAAACCCGTTCAATACGGGTCGACATGTGAGTCCGACCCCATTCATGTGCACGACAGTGAAAGTATTAGACCGAACGAACCGAACCTAATGAAAACACCGTCGCGCCACTCTCCGAACCAGTTGTCACGCATTGGTTTTGGTATGTTTGAACATTCCATTTTTTCGATGGGGGCATGGAAGCGTGGAAGTGAAACCGAAGCGAAGATAACTAAAAAGGTTGTAGTCTTTTGAAGCTGCGCAGCACGCGTGGGAGGAGGAAAAGAGCAATAGGTGTGGACGACAGTAATTATAAGGAAAGGGGGAAAGAAAGAGAAAAAGGAAAGGAGGGAGGAAAAGGGGGTGGGTTTGGTCCAAAACGCTGCACATGTTGCTGAAGTCGGGGGGAAACTCCAAATGGACTCACGCCTCGTCCACACAGCCAGCCACTTCTTTTGTTTAATCATTTGGTGGTTTTGAGGTTGACGCTCTCCCTGTTTTTCTCTCTTTAGTCTAATCCCTAAATTTTTGCTCTTGAAATCATTTAATTAATGGCTTCGTCCGAATTCCAAATCTTGAAAAGTGCTTTGTCGTCGACGGATGAACGCGCCACATTTAGGGTTGTTGTATAGAAACCCTAGAGCGATCATTTATGGACCACGCGTTATTATAACAAATACTTGAATTCCAGAGTCCATTTAATTTTATAGGACGGGAAAAATTACTAGAAAAGAGTTATAGACCTATTGTGTGAATGTCAATTTAATTGTAAACTTTTCACTTTAATCAATTTAATCTTAAATATTTTTGACAATTTAAACACCAACATGAATATTTGCATTTTTATTTTATTAGAAATAGAAAAAAATTCAGAAAAAAATTTCAAATTGAAGTTGGAATTTCATGTATTATTTTTAGAAAAAAAAAATTGAACCTTGGGGCCTAAAGGCCACCCCAGCCCCATGCCCCGATGCTTCCTTGCCGGCGTTTTTCTTTGTTTATTTATTTATTTTTGTCTCAGTATCGATGGCCTTTTCTCGCACTCAAGTTGATTGCCGTATTCTTGACCAAAAATAAAAGTCGATTGCCCTAGAAACCCTTTTTATTTTTTTTTTTATTTCCCAGAAAAATAAGATTATATCCATAAAGCCGCCGTTAACTAAGGCTAGCAACATAAGCCGATTGATACTTACGAGAAAATATACATTTTAGGCAGGCTTCGGCGCACAGGGGACTGCACAACTTTTTGATTTCCCAATTACAATCGCAACCCTCCGAACAGAGTCAAGCCAAAAGCTACTGTCACATCCTGAAGCGACGCTACTCGAAGGTACTCTGGAAATTGACGACTCTTTCTCCTTCAATGTTGGATCCCAACCACGCATTCGATGCTAGGCTGAAGCTTTTGTCTAGGTGCACAAGACTTTCGAGTTCATAGCATGTGACCGTGTTCTCCACGAGATCAATTGGTGAAAAAGAGAAGGGGAAAAGAACAGGACTTTTTGTACTTCTGTTCGTGACCTCGACACTAATTGGACGGACTTAACTGGGAGAAGTATACTGGTATGGGCATAAACCATGATGCCGTTGCACATGTGATTATCAAATTTGGATGTTGACCATCGTTGTGAAGTTAATTAAAACCTCGGACGCACCAAAAGTGGTGTGCATAAAGTTTAGATGGTTCAGTTTATTTTTTTAATGACAGCATAATTCCTAGTGATAGTTGTGCTATTTTCTTCCATTCAAGTTCTTGGGAGAGACGGTTTTGCACTCGATTCACCGGTGTATTGAGATTTCCAAAAGCTTACGTTTAGGTAGGGAGCAGTTGCCTGTTAAAATCTCTAGGACCAAGATTTCACCATCTCCAATTCATACCCAAAGAAGAGAGTTTTGCCGAAGCTTGAAGTTCAACGGTTGGTTGGGCGTTTGACTTAACATTTGGTTTGGTGAACCCTTCTCTTTTCTTGCCGGTTGGCCGTTAATGTTGAAGATAAGAGGACCGACAAATGATAAGGATGACCTACAATGATGAGCAACATCGGTGTCAGGTTTTAGAACGCTTTTTTGGAGTCACCTGGCATTCTGCTTCTCTTCTGATCCGCTTCCGATTTATTGTTTTAACAAACGTATGGCTGAGAATCAAACTAGCTAGTCATGCCTCTATTTTCCACCGCATTAATTGGAACTCTATCCATCCATGTAAGTTAGACATCATCCAAATGCCAAACCGATGCGGAGAAAATAATGTCTTATGGTTTTAGTTGTATCTTCCAATTAATAAAAACATTGGAAGGCTTTAAATGCAACAATGATTGTTTGTGAACGATAAGTCCCAAAACTTGTTAAAAAAGTACAATTGATTATAAAATTTTTATAAAGTGCAATCTAATTTTAAAATTTGTTAAATTGATGTAATCAATTTTAAAACTTATTAGTATTTTTGTCAATTAAATTGAAATGGATTTAATGAAAATGCTTGATTGCACAAACTTGACAAGTTTTAAAATTGGATTGCACTTTTTGAAAATTTTAGAATTCAACTATACTTTCATGATAAATTTTAGAATTTTCAATGTATTCATTAAAAAACTTTCACCTATTTCAAAAATTTTCAAATGGGTTTACTCTATTTTATAGATGAATCTTATATATATCGCATATTGAAGTACTCCATGAGCAAATATATAGGATCCAAATAGGTGGTTTATGTATTTCAAGCTAGAATAAAAAAAAGATATTTGAACTTAGCCGACAACCCACATGACAATTCTCGTCCTAATGTTGCAGGAACAGACTTGTTTTTTCCCCCTCCCCCTCCCTCTTGGTAATTGAATAGTCTTGACTGTTTAAGGTTGGACCAATGGCAAATGTAATAAATAAAAAGTAAATGAATCGCGGTATATGACCATGTGTCAGTTCCAAAGTGCTAAGTTGCTTGGTTTCAATCCCTACGATCCTAAACAAAGTCACTCATTACCCCTAAATCATCATTAGTACATGTTCCATTATTTTGACTACTATGGCATTTCAAATTGAAGAATCCAAAAATGTAAATTCCCTAGTGTAAAGCCACAAACTGAAATTTCCCATCTTCTTTCTGTGGTGTTCGCTCATTATTTTAAATTACGACACTATTATTGTGGCTCATCACGTGATTCATGTCCCTTGATGGCGATTTGGACTTGATTAGGTTGGTTCCACCTTCTTCTGCAGTGGTATTTGATTGTGACACGATTAAACATCCAATCGAAATGGAGAGGAGTTGGTGAACACCAATGAATTTTGTTGGGTCCAATTCAGAAGCTAAGGTCCAGCCAATTAGGTACCGACCAAGCACATGCAGGTCACGTGCGGATCAAATCCTGTCCATGGCCAAGGGGAAGTACGCATCTTTTCGAGATCAGCCGACACTGAGTGCGTGTCTCCCTGTCTGCACGTGGGAGGCACGTGAAAGGTGGATTTGGTAATCCCTCTTTCTTTCTCCATCCCTTTAAAAAAAAAAAAAAAATTACACACCCAAAATTAGATGGAAAAAAAGCTCACACAATTTTTTGGTTAAGTACTTCCGTTATTAAGCGTCATAGCCCTAGAGAAATCCTCTTTATAGCTGGGTTGATGCTTTTTCTTTTTGCTCTTATTAAATAGATCGTGAGGTATTTGAATTTTTAATTTGATATCTTTATATATACATGCTGATTATGAAGGTTAATTGTTAGATGATCATACTTTGGAGGCACGAAATCTTTACTTGTGGTTCATGTATGATTATCGATGTGAGACTTCGGAAAGGCATTTGTGTTTATCTTTTCGAATAGATTTACTTATGTCAAATTAGTCCTAGAGAATAATTACATTCAAATTGAGATGGTCACAAAAATACTTCATCGTTATACAAATCGATGTTCTTCTTGTTCTAAGTCAACAAAAAGTCAAGAAAGTATCCATTCACAAGAAGAGAAAAGCAAAGAGTGAATTAAGAGCGATAACGCCAATTTCGGAATCACTAAAAGATGTCATTAATTTTGTGCATTGTGCCGCCACACATGCTTCAAGATTAAGCAATTATACGTGGGAGACACAGCTGTCGTTCCATAATGGCAAAATCGGAGGTTGTGGAAGCCACCATTGATCTCTTTACTCATCCAAGTGTCCCCCTTTTCCTGTTTCTTTTCGGTTTAGGTTAACCTTGAAGAAAAGGTGCTATCATGTCGAGGTCGATGCACAAGAGAAGGTGGCATCACATTGCCACGGCCAGAGATTGTCTTGGCACAGCATGACATGCTTGTCTGTTGTGACTCGCAACACCCCCTCTTTCTTAAATCATTAAAGTCTCCAGACGATAAAGAAATAGAGGAAACCCTAGACCCATCTCTCTCTCTATCTCTCTCTCTCTCTCTCTCTCATCCACGGCTGATGCAAAGCACGAGCAATAGAGCCTTTGCCGGCCAGTTGGTATGCCCGGTTATATAGAGGCAATGACAAGTCAAATTAAAGACAGCCCAGATCCATAAAAACACTCCCCAAGAGGACGCTCCCCCTTTTAATTATAGTACCACTTTGGGTATGCACTGCAGCTTGTCCCAACACACAGAATGACTCGAATCTTGATCCGCAGTTCGCAGGTGATGTCACCAGTGTGAACACTACGTGGCTCGATGAATTTTGGAAAACACAAGAAATGCAATCTTAGCTGCGCGAGAAAATGCATTGGGCGATCGCATGACAACGAGGAGATAAGGACAAGGTAACGGTGGTGTCATCTCTACTCGAGCTTCGCCTTTTTCAAAGTGAAAAAGGGGGAAGCTTCTTTGAAAAGAGAGGAGATGAGTACCTAAGGCCCTCTGGGGTTTGTCTGTTGGCGGGCCTTTTGCACGTTCCTTTTGATGGGAATTATTAGTCAACTTCGGTGATTGCGAGCGATGCATATGTGTTTCCGCGGAAATACGTAGGTCCATGCGGAATAATTTTTCTGGATGTGGTGTTACACAATGGAAAGCATCTATCACGACCATTGACGATGACGAGACTGTTGATCCCATGGTTATCATGCTGTCTGGTTTCTCTTGGGTCTCGTCAAGAAAGTATGGAATTATTTAAAAGGAAATGCACAAGCAATTTAAGTTCAGACTTTAAGGCAAAAGCATTAAGTGGTGGAGGTAGATTCAATGGGGAAAAAGAAAAGAAATCAATAAAAAGATCGGTGGAAGAGAGTTGAGCTTGGAGGCTGCCAGGGTTTGATAGCGTCAAGATAGTCTTGCAGCAGGTGAGTACTAAAAAATGCATAGAAACTGGTGAAATATCAGTCTCATGTGCATAACTACATGATCATCTGGCTTGATTCAGAATGCAGAAACTCTGCTTAAGAATAAAGATAGCGTGCAAAATGCAATTTAAGGTGGACAATTTGATGCAACTTTCCCACTTTGCGTGATGCTGTTGAAGCAAATCCATGAAGCCGCATTTTTCAGTTTGCAATTCTTTCATTTTCTGTGAAACCACACTAAATGCGAGTCATTTAATTCTTTTCAAGGTCGCTTACTAGCCTTCAACCAACAAATGATCACTTTTCTTATCAGAATCCTCGAAAATATATTGCTCTAATCTGAAAAGAGGATTGAGAAACATAAATTCCCTTGAAATATCTTCCTCGGATCACTGGCTTAAAACTTCCTGGAGTGAACTCAGAATGACCAGAATTCATTTCTACCTCTACTTTCCCTCAACACATGAAATATATAATTTGTATCCATTCTTTTCATGGTACATACCAAAATCTTTTTAAGACTATGCAGGCCAGAATTTACTAAAATCCTTATGAGGTCAATACAAGGCATAATTCAAGAAACAAAGAATCTCAAGTGCGGAACATTAAAGCAGACATTGATATTGAAACTGATGAAGAGTGGAATATCCAAATCTAGCACACCAATCAAAATGCACATCGAACTATCACCTATCCATCACTGTAACCTGCTGAAAAAATGTTGCAAGTGGTAGAGGAAGACGTGGGCTAAATTTAACGACAAGGGAGTGATGTTGACGCTCTCTAAGATCATCCTCATTCCCTTAAACAGGACTGATTGACTGCTAAATTCTACAATAGGACAAGAATAAACCTATCATATTGTCCATTGTCCCAAATATATGACCTCCTTAAGGGACTGTTCTTCCCCCAAGAAACATATGAAAGGGACCTAAAAAATAAAAAGAAATAAAAAAAAAAGTAGGGAAACTTGACCTATCATCAGGATGTCTCGCCAACAGGGTTGCCTTGTGGCTTCAATGGCTCATCCGGCGGCGACTTTGAAACAAGACTCTCCTCTTCGACGAGGGAAACTCTATCATCCATCCTATCTGTATCTTCTTGTGGCTCAGAGTGTATATCTTGAGATTTTTTCACTGTTTCCGTTTGGTTTGGGCCTCCGGTTTGTAATTTGGAAGGAATCTGTGGGGTGGCAACACTCATCCCTTTGGAAAGACATATGTACTTGAAAACTATCCTCTTGTAATTACTTAGCAGGTCTTCTACATCATTTACTGTCAAATCACCAGCCTGGGCAAATAAATATGGGAACTCCTGAAAGGTTTTGCTCACCTGATCCTCCTTCAATAGCATAGTTGCCCCTTTATTCTCCAAATCAGAGAGGGATGGAATTTTTTCCATCGATGCCTGATTACTTGTATATGGTACTGACTTTGTCTTCAGTTTTGTTTCAGATGTTTTGGGCGGTGTTGCAGGAGTTCTATTAGAACTTTGATTTTTCATTTCCATCTGTCCTGCTCTTGGCGTATAATCACCAAGACTATCAGTTTGACTAGAGAGACCATCGACATCGGCAGAAAGCCCAGATAAAAGAGCTCGAGCAGATTCCATGTTGCTCAAGAACTCAGTTTCATCCATTGAAAGTGCTTTTGCATCAATGTTTGAGATGAAGGACTCTGCAGAGAGCATGTTTGTGAAAAAATAAGCTGCTTCAGCAACTAATCGAGATTGTCGTCTGTATCTTTGTATATACAACAAATTTGAGTGCAGTTGTGGCGGGCTTGCCTGCATGGGATGTATAAGAGGGCAGATTATACATGAGAATAATTTCAGCTATAAGTAGATAAAGCAGCATCCCAAAATACTCGTAACAGATTAGAATAAAATTTGAAGCCACAAAACTACTTTGCGGAACACGGTGATCATTAGAAATTCAACATCTTTCCAAAATCTCCATCATCTCTAGGCTTCATTCACCACTAGGGTTCCACGCCCCATGTATACATTGGAATATCAAATTTTCCTTTTGGGAAATCAGAAAAGAATCGGGACTACCACCAATTATGTAAAAACACCAGCAATTTTATAAACAACAGAGAGAAATCCTCAAAATGGCTGGCCAACGAACTTCTATGGAACATGTTCAAAGACAAGACAATGTAATAATGTCAACAAACATATGTGATTATTCCACATAAAAAAATGATTGTTGGAATAAGCAATGTCTTATTAACGAAATATGTAGAACAACTTGCCAGGTTACATATGCACCTGATGGAATCTAAAACTACAGTACTGCACCACCTGCACCCCCCCCAAAAACAAAAAAAAAAAAACAAAAAGCAAAAAAAATAATAATTTGCTTGAATTGCAAGACTGCTCCTTGTGTTTCCAAATCAACACAACATTGCTATCCTCACCGTAGGGCCCAGTAAAATGTTCTCTTTAAGTAATAAATGCACTTTCCAGTTGCCTGCTTAATTTGCCACATAGGAATTCACATCCCCAAAGCCGAGATAAATCTTGTCTACTTCATCAATCTGAGCAATGGATGAAAAGATAATACTTCAGGCTACCTCAGCATTTGATGCCTTGAAATGACTCATGGGGAGTGAAGTGTCCGCTAAAATGTGGTGTCCATTTGTTTGGGCCAAAGTGAGAGATATGACAGTAATTTATCTTAATATTTGGAAACATCAAGTTCCACTCATCCCTAGGCTGAAGGTTATCCATATTATCCATCTAAGTGCCTCAATGAGGTGGAAGACTGTGGGCTTATGGTGGTCCAGCCTTACCAAGGCCCAAGATCCCCTTACCAACTTACCTATAAACATCCAAAGAAAAAGTTCCATACCATCATTGTAATTAAGATTCTCTTCATTCAGAAGATTAAAGAAACTGACCAACAATGTCTGTCAGTCTTGTTTAAAGCTCTAGCATTTCATCAGCAGAAATGTTTGCCAATGACCAGCAACCCCTGTATGTTAAGGACTCTAGAATGACGATCAAAGCCAACACTTCTCCTTTCACCATCGAGAGTGTGGAGTAGATTATTACAAAACATCGGCATAGATTGTTGTCTGACTATTGTGATGCACATTGCTAAAATTAGTGAACAAGGCATCAGCATTGCAAACCAGAAAAGTTATCTCAAACTTCAAATCTAGCATCATAAATATTTTTCAGAATTTTGATATTTACCCATAAATCTGCAAATGAATGAATATAGATAAAAGAGGAATGCACTCAACAGTCCAGGATACAATGACTGTAAAGCATTCAATATGTCATGATTCCCGAAGAACAGGACAGGTATCTCAATTAGGGAAAACACATACCTTGATGGTAACAAAAATTAGAACAGGGAGAAACTCATCAGCCCCTGGTGGATTCTCATTGGAAGCAATGGAAGCATTAATTAACAGGTTATTAATAACTTTGCAACAATTGAGGATGCACACTAGCTTGTCTCTTGGTGCCTTGCACATGTTGATCTTCTGTAGTTCTTTCTGAGCAAGCTGTCAAGACCAAAGTAGAAAATTAGTCAGACTAAAAGATCCTTAGAAGATAATGTCAGCAGCTAACCCATTCAAAACCAGATCTAACAAAATGCATTATCAGTACCAAAGGAAGAGTAGCCAGTATTGTCATATACTGTCAATGCAGTCCAAAAGGCTGACCGTCTAAAGTCTAACTTAAGGAAATAATCCAGAATTCTCTTAATGAAACTGTTTAAGAAAGTGCATGTGGACACCCACCAGCCATGATGTTTCATTCTGAAAAGTTGGTGTGATGTCCAGATTTTCTGGCCGAATGAACTGTTGAACCAGAGCCATCTTCTCAGAAAGTTCCTCATCAAGTTTAACATCATCTGGATGTGATGCAAACACACGGGAAAACAATTTCGTCATTACATACTTTTCCAATCCCTGTACAGAAAACAAGCCAGAGAAACAGGACGAAACTTGTCAGGATTCATCAACTGCCTATTGAATAATGAACTAGAATAATATCATGATCGAGAATTCTCAGCATGAACTACTACATTTCAGTTCCAAGTAGAAATATTATTTCCACCACTTCCAAGCCTCGCTGCAAAAGGCTTGAACCTTAAGCTGCATATTTGCAGCCAAAATAAATAAGGGAAAAAGAGAGTAAAATCAACATAACCAGTTCATTCAATTCCTAATAGAGAAAATCTACTCCATTCTAAGGATAATGCATTCGCATCCACCCAAAGCAACAGGCTGTTCAAGAAAAGTTTACCATTTTTATGAAGGTAAGCTCCCAGCTAATTCAGCAAATAGTGTTGAACTCTTCTAGAAGTCCACGGGACAAAAAGATGGGGAGGACAGATGTCACAGTTGCGGAATTCCACAAACATGTACAGTGCTTCTATTTGCCTATTATACTTCTCTCATTTCTAGAAGCATCATAAACTTCACAGACTCTACTTATCTCATCAAAGAATCATGTCCACACCATATAAATCACTTATGTGGGTCCTTTCTATCAAACCATGGGATATTATCATATCAGCTGCAAATGTATGATTTTTACAGTATCAGTTACCCTTCACCAGATATTAACCTATCAATTCTGCTGAACTGCAGCCATTTTCTACATGCTTTATCCCATTTCCCCTTTGGGCTTCTTTCCCTTCGCTCGTAGCACAATCAGAATTTGGGTGTTGGAGCAAGAAGCCACTTTTCGGGTATATCTTTATTTGTCGAATATTGTCATTCATGGCGAAATTAGCCTTTGTCCCCCTACAATCTAGAATTTGCATGGATACTCTAATGCCAATTGCCCAGCCCTGAACAGCCTTCACTCTCCACCTTAAAGACATGGTCCTAGGATTCTACTTGAGATTTGGAACATGTCTATAGTAGAAACAATCTAGAATACTATTAACGATGGCAAAGTGGAGCGCTTTGTCTGTGAGGCAACTTTAATGATCTCACGTATCCATGCCTTCATGTAAAATAAGTACACAGGAAACAAAGTTAACAAGCAATCCTCTGGGAAAAATTGTCATGATAGTGACTCACTTCACCAGCACTCTCCAGTTCCTCCTCTGAGCAACCCGCCCACAATGGATGATTCCTGAATACTCCTTCCATATTGTTGAGAAATTCTTGTACAATGACACTATCCCTTTCCGGATCTGGAGCATTGTTTGTAAACGAGACAATGAAACTGCAAAAAAGAAACGCACGTAGGTCAGAGGTCAACAAACCTTCGCATATTAATGTCAAACATAAGTATACAAAACAAGGGTATCCACATATGATCTACGGTCTTCTATTTTTGCAACTCTAGAAAAAGGGGGAAAGTTCATAATCAAAGCTACACAATTCTTCATTGTCCCTGACTTGAACAGTGGACTTTGATTGAGCAAAAGTCCTGATCATGCCCCACCATCAGAACTTTTTTTCAACAAAATTTTCGATTGCTTCCAAATTTCCAAACTTTATCGCTACGAATTCAATCCTTGTCTACCCTCCAAAGCAGGTCGATTTAAAAAGAAAAAGAAAAATTATTCACAACTCTCCGCTCTCAACATTGAGGCCCCTTAAGTAGACCAATCGCATGGAGCACTTCCCCTTCGGCCTCAAATTCAAACTAGTTTTTCGTTTCCAGAAGCACGGGAATCTGCTAAAAAACCAAGCAAAGAGCAGCCGAACATCAAGGCTCTACCCCCCCTCCCCCACCGTTGACTCCCACGGAAACAGCCGATGGAATCGGGGCCCCCACCCCACATCGAGAGGCCGCGGAAAACTAAGGCGAATCCAAAAAACGGACGCACGCACGAGAGCCGCGCACCTCTTGATGGACTTGACGATGTCGGAGGCGGAGGGCTGGCGCATTCGCTCCAGGAAATCGTGCAGCCCCATGACGACGTCGGCGTTCTCCATTGCCCGCCCGCCCGGCCGGCCGGCCGAACCCCCAGCGCGGCGCGAGCTCCCGCTTGACCTGCGTCTCCGCGCGCCCCGACGGCAGTCGCGATCGATTTCTCCGCTCCTCTATCTACGCAGCCGCGAGGCGATTGCACTCGCCAGCTTCCATCGAAGAAGAGAGAGAGAGAGAGAGAGAGAGGGAGGCGGAGATGCAGAGGAAGCTGGGAAGGAAGGAAGGAAGGAAGGTGGTGGTTGTGTCGCGTGTGCCGTGCAGGCAGGACTACGGCTGAACTGAAATATAGTTTTATTCTTTTCTTTGTTCTTTTTTTTCTTTCTTTTTTCAATGTTTTTGGAGCATCTTATAAGGGGACGACAGGAACTGCGACACAGAAGGCAGACCGATTATATATTTTTTTTTCTTTTTCAACAATTTGCGGAGTAATTTACGTAAAAGATACCTGTCGTTCTTTTTAATTTTAGTTGCTCTCTTTGGAAGACCTCAAAGGAAAGAAAAGCTAGAGAAAATATTTCCAATTTTAAAAATTTCCGTTCTCTCCTTCTCACAAAATATATTATCACTGACTTCACGCTCACGCCTCCCTTCCCTTTCCTTCCCTCGTCCCTCCCCTCCTCTCCTCTCCAAGAACGCAAAGTCAGAGTCGGGGCAAAATCCGATATTTAAAGATTGGGATATTTTCAAAAAAAAAAAGAAAGATCGGGATATTTTTATTTTTGGTCTTTTATAAATTATGTGAATTATGCAATTAGATTCTATAACTGTTAATCTATACACTAATCAGAGATTGAAACTAACAAAAATCATGAATGGTAATTGGATTGTACTCAATTAAACAATCTAGATTGGGTTAGTCCAGTATTTAATGTAGTCCAATAGTAATCAGACACCGAATCTAACAAAAATCATGAATGGTAATCGGATTTGACTCAATTAAATACTATGTGTTTGGCTTCTTCTAAAATTAAGATTCTTATTCCTTTTATGTTTTATACAGAGAAGAACATTTTGCCCCGCCGGTGCAGGCTCTGGGGAAGGTTAAGCAGGCTCCTTCACTTCAAAACTGCAAATACATTTCATTTGTTAAAAATGTTTTGTGGTCCTCATCTTTTGCTATTGAAGTGTTCCCATCAGGATTGGCAGCTCACTTCAGCTGCAATACTGGGAATTTCACGATTAATTATGACAAACTTCCAGTGCATGCAAACAGAGTCCAGCCGGGAAAAAAAAATGCAAGGAAATTCTTGATATTTCCAATTCAGCTGGAAAAAGAAGAAGAAAAAACTGACACATGATGCACAGCAATTCACTTGGCTTCCTTTTGAACAAAACAGAATCAGTTCCCGAAATTCTGCCAAGGGGTCAAAAAAACATGGGACCCCAATGTATAAAATCCTAAAGCCTAACTTATGCCCCACTAAAGTGTGAAAAATAAAGAAATAATTTCGTCTAAAAGTAGCTACATATCACCCCAAAATCTAAGTGGGATTGCAAAGTGTCCCCAGCCGAATTTTCCTAGTCCATGAACATGCAGCAAACAAGCACTGCGTCGACATTTTCCAACTTGATAGCAGCTGCAACCGCCTCCTTCGAACCACACATGCACACAAAATATGTTGAACCTGGCAAGTAAATCTCTTCTCCGTGAGTTGCGTTCTCGATTAACTTGCAAAAGTGCCTCCATTACTTCAGTGCACACCGTGTTACGATTGTTTACGCACTTTTTACCCAACAAACCATCCACCGCTACAACTTTATGTCAAATTAAAGCATCCCAGACAGCTCCATCCCCTTCACCGCACCTTCTGTGGACATCTTTAATCTTCTCCACCGACTTGCAAATACCACTACAACTCCAGTCGAATGAAGCAATGCACACATTACCAGCCTGTGCCTTCCATTCACAATCTGATGCAGCAGAAGCTTTATGTTAACAAAAAAGAAATTATGACAACCCTAAAACTTTGGCATTACATCATGCATCAAAACCCAGGGCATGTTTCCCATCTCCAATTCCAAATTCAAACATAGTAAAGATTGAGACTTGTAGTCTGCGGATTGCGGATGGCTAAAAACTATTGCGAACTTTCGGCTACATGATTACATTAGCAACGATGATATCATCTAGAGGTCATAAGTATGTGCCTTTCTGTGAGATACATAAATTTACCTGGTGGAGTCCCACAACACATGTTGCGATCATCGATGTGCTCAACTTCAAGACCAATGAACCATGCTCCAAGCGACACATCTTCATTGGCATACTTGTGCAATATGGGCCTGCAATTACAATCCAAACCAACTATTTATTTCACAATCTTCTGAAATGCCCAATCCACCACATGCACTCAGGACCTCAAGGGATCAATCTCGATCATAATTAGATATATTCAGATTAATTCAATACCAAGACTAAAGCTTTCAACAAATGCAATGTTCTATTCTGGTATGAAAACAGGGGGGAAAAGTCAATACAGAAATTTAATTCATAATCAAGATCAGTCATAAATTTTCAATGAAATAATGATGCGAAGAAACGGTCCTCATGCACACATAATCCGCATTTTCTGATTACGTAAATCTTCTGAATAGTGGTTAAGAAATTTAATGATAATGTCCCATGAAAGAATGATTTCTTATATTTAGGCTCTTTTGTTGAGAGGAATTAATAGACAACTTCTTAATCAATCTATCCGCACGCCAATCAAGAGGTTGAGCATAAAGAAGAGTTTTACATTTACATCAATATATAAAATGGCAACATCATTTTAGTTACAAAAGAGTGAAAATCTATTAGAAAGTCTGAAAACAAGTGGTGTCTTCTGAAGATTAAAAAGGATATTGCATAAGTAGCAATCAGTCAAAACCCGGACTTAATTGCGCTCCTTACTGGTTAATTGCGATGTAGGTAGCCAGATCCCTTGAGAGGGCATAGATCTGTCCTGTTGCATGGCGGAAATACTTATTACCCTCCTCTCCAAATTTCCAGTACTCCGGTTCATGATACTTGACATTTCTATAAAACAGAAAGAAGTGTAAATAGGAAATGCCGGCATGACACTGATACTTCTCAAACTAAAAGATCTAAAAAGTACTTTTGAGACAGCACAGGTCCAGATTTCATGCAGCCCATATAAACCCTCGGCTTTGAACGATGGCGGGCAAGGGTTGTCGCCAGCATGCCTAGGAAGTGAGCATGCGTTAAATAGAGTTTGAACAATAATGACAGGAGTTAAGTGAAAAATGATAAGCAATGAAACGAAATGGAGTAGCTTATACCCAAATTAACATGGACATCATCATCCACCTTGATATAAAAATCAGCATCCCACATAGCAACAGCAGTAGAAAAGAAGGTTTTTGTTTTTGCAGATAATTCATGATATCCTTCCACATGTTCCTACAGGAAGAAAGATCGTATTATAGAAGACCAAATTTACAAACACATTATCAGAGTTCCAGCTGCAAAACTGTGGCTATCTTACCAGCCTTAGGAAGTCTTTGTGCTGAGCATCTTCTGAGTCAATTGCTCGATCTAAAATGCTATTTGACGTTGCACTGGATCCATAAAGCGATCATAGTCAGATTTAGAAATCCAATGAAGTCATTGCTCAGTTAAATGGGAACTACATTCAGGATTGCAAATACTGCTGATTATAAGCTACTCTACATTTAAATACACAGCAATGGAACTTCCAGGAATCAGAGCTTCTGCAATGCCAAAATTACTCCAAAATGAATACAAAGTGTAACTTAATGAATGTCAATTAAAGGTTCAAAAGGTTTCTCCTATACCTTCCATTTTAAACCACAAGCCTGACATATGCATCACCTATCTATTTCACCAAATCTAGCTGGAATTTTTCCATCAAAGGTTGTGAAAACTAAAGCTAAAAAAATAAAAACTTACTAATTTAATATCTAAAAGAAGCTGATGAGCAAATTCCCAATGTCATTCTTGTGCATATGATTTTTTTCCAACCCTATGCATAGTGGCAAGAAAGAAATAAGTTATGCATAACAAACACTGACTGTTCTCGCAGGTCCTTGCCCAGAGACCTTTCCCCTTTTTTAACTCTGTAGCTTCGAATTTCCCATGCATAAACAAATTAAAATTTCTAAAACGTGCTCATTTGTCTAATAAAAGAGAGCTTTAGAAAGAGAATGATCGACCAATTCTTGTCACTCATCAAAGAAATTTCATTTACGGCTTTTGCCAATCGTAGGCAGAACACAAGCGAGAGAGTATTTTGTGAAGGTCTTATATGCATTCATCACCGAAGAGGCATTGGATCATTACCAAAAAAAAAAAAAAAAAAAAAAAAAAAAAACAAGATAATCTTACCATTGTTCATTGTTCAGGACATTGCGTCATGGTAAGTTCAAAATAAGCACTATGGAAGACCAAAGGATGTTACTCTTAGTTTTGCAAGTTACATTATGTTGATTATGGGGATTCAAGATATCCTGAATTACTATATTGGCACTCATGGCTTTATTAAAGCATTTGTGAATGAAGGAACTCATTGCACAAAACTCTGCTCTTGTATTCCATCCTGCGAAAATTGTCTAGTAATTACTCACAGCATACCACATCGTATAACACTAAGCACTACACTAATAGAGAGGGGAATAACTGACCTATGTCCAATCATGAACCGCACAACAATCCCTTTCTCACGCTCCAACTGAAGAAGCTTCTCTCCTAATCAATGGTGACCACATTCGAATCATTACATAACAAAAAACATACGAGGAGGTCACATCAGCCAACCCGACAGCAAGTTCTACAAGAATTCTAATACCTTGAGGCATCCAAGTCTCCCTGACAGAATCCCGCCGCTTCCTACTACTGAATGCCGTATTAATTCCCATGACCATGAACATTTTCTTCTTGGCCTTCTGATCGCCCAATCCATTCCCCAATTCCATCGCACTCCTAGAAGCAGCTAGCTCCATCTGAAGTGACTCGATCGACTTGTCCAGAGATCTATCCAGCCTCCACAAAAATTCAAAAGAAACAAACGACTTAAGAAACAAAATCTCAAATCGAGCCTTCAACAACTAAAGCCTCGGCCATGACACTCACTGGATAGCTTCATGAGTTTTGTGCACTTGCTGCAGCACATTCTTATCATCCTCAGGCTTCTGGCAGGCAAAGGAAAAAAGAAAGGCAAAAATCTCGTCATCAACGCTGGCTCGAGCTAAACTAGCTCCAACTCAAAATCCACACGCCCAGACACAGTCCACCACCACCAAAACGTTCCAGCAGCAAAATCCCCTCACCTTCTTCGAGTCGCAATCCTCCGACACCATCCTCAGCTCCTGCTCCCGCCGCGCCCGCGACACGAACTGGCCACTCGACTCGGGCGGAGACCACATCCTGCGACCACGATTCCCGAATCAAAAAAACCGCTAACCCCGACCGAAACCCCGCTCGCTCCAAACCCGATCGCGCTCGAATCGAGCTCCTCGAACAACAAACATCGCAGTAAGCCACTACCGCGATCACCGATGAGATCGCGATCGGACGGACCCCGGGGAGGATCGAGAAAGCAGAGACGGACCTGTTGGAGAGGAGGATGCCGAGGAGGAAGAAGGAGATGCAGAAGATCGGAATCCACTTGGTGGAGATTCTGTTGCCGCCGCCGCCTCGGCTCTTCATGGCGAGCGCGTGCGAAGGAGAGAGGATGGAATTCAATTGAACTTGAGTTCAAACCAAAGATGGGAGAGGCTATGGAGTAATTATTCCTTTTTTCGAGTTTATATATATGGAGAGCAGCAAGCGCGTGGACGCGGACCGTTCAATCCGAGTTAGGCAGAACGGATGGGAAAATCGGAATTTTTTTGTTTTGTATTTTATTTCTATGATTTTCCTCCTTTTTTTTATTCATTTTCGGGGGGGAATAAATGGGAATATCTGTGGGTCAGCACGACGGAGCCTTTTAATTCGATCTGTTGTCGGGTCTCCTACGCCTGCGACGTGCGTTTCACGTCGTCAACCTGGACGGACACAAGTCACGCCTCGAGTCAAGGGCCAAGGCCGAGGGAAAAAATAGTAAATACTTATATTCACGTTTTTGGTGATTTAGGGCATGTTTGTTTTTACTCCAAATAGTTTCTAATTCTATTCTTTTGTTCTCCGGTACAAAAAAAAAAATCCGTTTGGTAAAATTTTTGTTTTCAAAAATAGATTTGGAACAGAATCAATAAGTAGAAAATAGTAGAATCTTATTAGGAACAATTCCTAAAATCAATTCTTATTTTTTTCTTTTCTTCTATTTTCTTTTTTTTCCCTTCTTCTCAAACCCTTTCATTCTTCTTCCCTTTGGCCGACGACGCCTAGCTATGCGGCGAGCTCGTCGCCTAGATCCAACGGCCGAGACTTGGCCCAACCACCTTGGCTAGGCGAGCGACCTCGCCTAGTTGAGCCTGAGCCTTCGGTGGCGAGCTCGCCTGGTTGAGCCCGAGCCTTTGATCTCGTCGGGTCCCCCAATAGGTCACCGCCACGGTAGTGGCTGGTGGTCGGCGACCAGTCAAAGAAGAAGGAGGAATAAGAGAAAAATAAAAAAGAAAAAGAAGAAAAATATAATAAAAGTATTAAAAATTAAAAGAAATAAAAAATTTAAGAATTTTACCAAACACATTTCTATTCCCTAATAGAAATTTTGATAATTACCAAGCGCGTTCTTTTGTTCAGAAATTGTTCCTGGAAGCATAATTAGAAAAAATCATTTCGATAAAAAATTGTTTCCTGGGAGCAGAATAATTACCAAACACGCCATTATTTTCCTTTTTTGAAACTCTAAATTTTCAAACTTTTTTCTATATGAGATGGTGATTTCGGGTGACATATGTATTTACTTTTTGTTCGTAATTATTTTTTTGTATTTATCTAATATTTCTAATTTTGATGGGAAGTGAAAAAAGTACTTTATCCTTAAATTAGATTCGTAACCATGATAAATACTCACAAGATGATAATCATATGTAATTTCAAATAAGGATGCATTCCTATTAATATCATGCTATTATTTCATTTTTTGGAAAGTTTTTATGATTCATGCATTCCGCAATTTGATTGTTCGTGTTTACATACAGAATGCCAATATCGATCAAAAGTGTTCTAATTTTTTGTGTCACACAAAAGAAAAAGACACGAAAGTAACATGTACTGGAGAGTTGAGATTTAGTTGTCTACATGTATATTTTCATTAAATGTCTTGCCGAATAAAAGAAAAAGGCGCGAAAGTAACACGTACTCAAAAATTAGTTATCTATACGTAGATTCTCATCAGTAAGTGTTCATGCACATTTTGATCATCCGCCGCGAAAGCGACGCAGCCCACGTAACTCATGCGAACGTCATACCGATTAAGAGCGCCACTTTCATAAAAGCCCGAAATTTCCTCGTCAAAGTTAGAAGTTTGGCGTGGCCGAAAAAGGAAAAAGTAGGACTCTCGGACTATTCTCTAAACCTATTTCCGATCGAAACCTCGACGGTTTCTCAAATTCAACTCGGGGTATATTCGTCTTCTCGCGCAAGAAACGTTGACGAAAAGAAAAGTTCGGCTCGATTGCGTGACAAACATGTCCGCTATGGCAAGAGACAATTTCGGCAGATTAACGTGGAAACGACTTTACAATAATGCGTGCATGGAAGAATGGTGTTTTGACAATTCTTTCGCCTGATAGGACGCCCAATTCGAACAAAGTTCGGTATCTTATTGAATTCCGAAATCAATTCACTTAGCGGTCCACCTCGTGGCCCCCTTTTAGTCCCCGGGATTGACCTCGCGGTGCGAACTCGAGGTCGCGATTTCTGCTTCATTTGGCATTGATCCGCAATCGTGATGTCACTGATTGATCAATCGACCCGTGCTCAGCGACTTTGGCGCTGGACGTACAGTAGCTCGCTCACGAGGTAAACGATGTTCTTGTATTCACATCGTGCAGTACTAAGCCAATCCCCGCAAAACCCGTGCATGGGGCTGGGGCGAGCGCGCGGCCCTGCGAAGGATCAGTGTGTTAGCGAAAACGTAGGTTGACCTCGTTCACGGTGTGAAAGGGAGCATTCTAGCTGATGACTTCCAAGTTTGTTGGCCCACAGTTAGTTCACAAGTTGACTAAAAGGGGTTTGGGTCTGCGGAATGTTCAAAATTGAATTCCTAACAACTTGGTTAGACTCCATTCGAGCCTAACAATCTGAAAATGAGCTCAAAGGTAATATTCGAGAGTAGATCTCCAACTTAATTATGAGGGGCATGCACTGTGTCCTGATCAATTTGGAAACCACCTTGAGTCGGCCTAGTCGATTCGATTCGGAGCCGATTTCAAGAAGAACCAAGCTGGTTCTTGGATCTGAAACTTTAAAACCCCTCATTATATAATTTTGTTTTTAGTTCTTACGTACCTTTTTAAAATTAAAAATAGCAAGATGCAAATGGGAGTAGTAAATCTTGTGACTTCCAGTTTGAAATATGAGCATAAGACCACTCAATCGACAAGACTTTGTCATCGAATATAAATAAATAATACATAATATGAATTATATGATCGTGACAAAACGAATGCACTTCTCAGCGAAATTGAGGATCACATCTCGATTTTGTGAACCTCAATTTGAGTTCTAGGCGTTGCCAATCGATACTCGCGGCTTTCTCATCCATTATCCGCCATAATAAATGAGGCTTTTAATGCTCCAATATGTGGATGTTTGTCCCATGCTAAGCAATTCTAGTTTAAGTGTGTTAAAGGAAATTTCTTTTCCAATCCTCTTTAATTTCCTTCAAACTATTTACATAAAATTCATGCTAATACTAACTTATTTTTATAGGTATGTACTATGACATTCAAATTTTTTTACATCAATTAATAATGTTTAGAAAATTAATACAATAAATATCACAAGTGGGAATTCTAGTTGGACTATTAACATTGTAGTAGAGGAATGTGTGAATTATATATTTAGTGTCCATAATTTTTAGAAAGTGATTCATTTAGGGTTAAATTAATATAAATATATTATTTATACATATATATAGATATGTATATGCTCTTAGGTAAATTACTTAGAGTGGTGATGAAAGTGTATTGCCACATTAATTGTTAACGAAGACTATGTTCCAAGATAATCATCGAGAAAGTGACGGTTTGGATTTTTATTGAGTTGAATTCTCCTATGTATGGTTACTTTCGTTGAACGTCTTAGTGAATTCGAAATATTGTTATGTATTATTAGTATTTATAACGGATATTAATTTCCTCGCTTACCTACTCATATATTTGTCTTCTTGGAAATTTATCAAAATATCTACTTTGCAATGATACAATTAAGTTATTTGTCATTCTTTAATTTTTACGAATCTCTCTTATTCTCCACCTAGTAATTTTAACAACAAGCCATCCTTACTTATAGCCTTAATTATCCGTTCTTGTCTTTAGGTAACTATTAAGTAGCCTTTAAAGTACATTTCCCTTGGTTATGTAATTCCATTCCGAAATATTTCAAGTTTTCAACTCTTCTCTCACTTTTCACTTTCTAATATTTAGAGTAAAATCAAAAGTCTGATACTCGGGTTATTAAGGTTTCTTTCTCAAATTTTTGAGTGTTGACAAGGTAAGTGAAACCCTTAGACTAAATTAGTTTGATCTACTTAGTACTATTAACTTGGTTGGTTGATGTCCGTTAACTTAGTTTGAATATTATTGAGATCAAACTTTGATAAATAGCATATCGAGTTATTTTGTTTATTTGAATTGGATCGAAAATATTGTCATGCGTAGAAAGTGTTTAATTAACCTCACAAAAGGCTTGCTTGTATATTATGTGAGGAAGTGTAAACGTGAAATTTTGACTAGAATTTCACAATAATGACTAAGTGCTTACTAACTCATTCTTATTACTGACTTTGATCATTTAAGCGATTTTTAATCAAATTCCTAGTAATTGATAGTCTTCAATTTCTAACTAATTATCAATTTTAACCAAATTGTCGATTTTGTAACATTTTCATCGAGTCTAGTTATTATATTGATTTTGACGACTTCACTAACTTTAAGCGTCTCACTGATTTTTAGGCCAAATTGATCTCTTAACCACTTCATCGATGTTCACAAATTGGCAAATTTTCAAGAGGTTGATTTTCAAATGTCGTTCTCAAAGTTGTCAATTTCTGAATCAAGTTGCATGCTTTGAAGTTGTCGATTCCTAAATGCCAATGAAGTTGTTGATTTTTTAGTTGACTTGCTGATCATGAACCAAGTTGTCGATTGTTAAGTTGTGGTCTGGTTTTATTGATTTTATAACTTGACTTTCCAATGAATAATATTAGCCTTTGATTAAGTTATCACTGGTTATATGAGAAATAAAAATAGGTAAGTTTGTCATAATCACAATAAACACACATAATCATTGAAATGACAAGATAATTGCATTTCAGAAAGGATTTCAATGAAATGATGTCACGTACCAAATGTTGATTCTTCAAAATGGATGTTGATTTTGTCGTTGATACAAGGGAGACCACATTGAGCTGACTTGGTCGGTTCGATACCAAGTCGATTTCAAGAAGAACCAAGTTGGTTCTTGAGTGTGAAACCTTAAAACCCCTCATTATATAATTTCGTTTCCAGTTCTTATGTACTTTATTAAAATTAAGAATAGTAAGTTGGAAACGGGAGTAGTAAATCTTGTGACCTCTAGTTTGAAATATGCGAATAAGACCATTCAGTCAACAAAACTTTGTCATCGAATATAAAGAAATAATATGTAATATGAATTATATGATTGTGACAAAACGATTCAACTTCTCAAGCGAAATTGAGGACCATATCTCCATTTTGTGAACATTTTTGTGAACATTAGTTTGAATTCTAGGCAAGTGCCTACTGATACTCATGGCTTGCTAATCTATTCTCCGTCAATGAGGTTTTTAATGCTCCAATATGTGGACTTTTGTCCCATGCTAAGCAAGTTTAATTTAAGTTGGTTAAAAGAAATTTATTTTCCAATTCTCTTTAATTTCCTTCAAACTATTTACATATATTTCATGCTAATAATAACTTATTTTTACAGGTACGTACTATGACATTCAGAATTTCTACGTCAATTAATAATGTTTAGGAAATTAATACAATAAACATCACAAGTGAGAATTCTAGTAGGATTATTAACGTTGTAGTAGAGGAATGTGTGAATTATATAATTAGTGTCCATAGTTTTTAGAAAGTGATTCATTTAGGGTTAAATTATATATATATATACTCTTAGATCGATTACTTTTTTTTTTTTTTGAAAAACTTAGATCAATTACTTAGAGTGGTGACAAAAGTGTAATGCCACATTAATTGTTAACGGAGACTATGTTCCGACATTATCATCAAGTGAGCGATAGTTTGGATTTTTATTGAGTTGAATTCTCAGTGAATTCGAAATATTGTTATGTATTATCAGTATTTAGAATGGACATTGATTTCCTCACTTACCTATTGATATACTTGTCGTCTTGGAAATTTATCAAATAATCTACTTTGCAATGATACAATTGATTTCCTCACTTACCTTACTTATAGTCTTGATTATTTGTTCTTATCTTTTGGTAACTATTAAGTAGCATTTAAAATACATTTCCCTTGGTTATGTAATTCCATTCCGAAATATTTCATGTTTTCAACTCTTCTCTCAATTTTCACTTTCTAATATTTAGAGTAAAATCAAAGTCTCATATTCGTGTTATTGAGGTTTCTTTCTCAATTTTTCGAGTGTTGATAAGGTAAGTGAAACCCTAAGACTAATTTAGTTTGATCTACTTAGTGCTATTGATTTGGTCAGTTGATGTCTGATGATTTAGTTTGAATGTTATTGAGATCAAACTTTGATAAATAGCATGTTGAGTTATTTTGTTTATTTGAGTTGGATCTATAATATTGTCATGCATAAAAAGTGTTTGATCGACCTCACAAAATGCTTGATTTTATACTATGTGAGGAAGTGTAAATGTGAAATTTGGACTAGAATTTCACAAAATTGACTAAGTGCTAACTAATTCATTTCTTTTACTGATTATGATCATTTGAGCGATTTTTAATCAAATTTCTAGTAATTGATAGTCATCAATTTCTAACTAGTTACCAATCTTTAACCAAACTGTCGATTTTATGACATTTTCACTAAGTCTAGTTATTATATTGATTTTGACAACTTCACTGACTTTAAGCGTCTCACTAATTTTTAGGCCAAATCGATCTCTTAATCACTTTATCGATGTTCACAAATTGACAAATTTTCGAGAGGTTGATTTTCTGATGTCATTCTCAAAGTTATCGATTTTTTAATCAGGTCACATGCTCTGAAGTTGTCAATTCCTAAATGCCCATTAGGTTGTCAATTTTTTAGTTGACTTGCTAATCATGAACCAAATCGTTGATTGTTAAGTTGTGGTTCGGTTTTATTGATTTTATAACTTGACTTTCTAATAAATAATACTAACCTTTGATTAAGTTTATCACTAGCTACATGAGAAATAAATAGCCAACGCACGCAATCATTGAAATGGCAAGATAATTGCATTTTCAGAAAGGATTTCAATATAAATATGTCGTGTACCAAATGTCAATTCTTGGAAATGGACGTTGATTTTGTTGTTGATACAGACCGAGGAGTCGGGCCGGAGATATCGTCGCCCTTGATTCTGCGACCCCCTTCTCCCCCAATGTGAGAGCGTGCGAAGGGAGAAGAAGACAACTTGGGGGGGTTGATTGATGGGGGCGGGAGAGCAGGTGGTGGCGTGGGTTAGGGATGATTGATGGGGGCGGGGGCAGAGAGCAGGTGTTGGCATGGGTTGGGGATGATTGATGGGGGCAGGGTAGGGAGGAGGTGGTGTTGTTGGGGGAGGGTAGAGAGAGAGTAGGGAAGAAACTGAAAGTGGGGAGAAAATATTAGAGAAAAGATTGGGTGCCCGGATTTTGGGGGTGGCGTGGGGGATTGGAGAGAGAGATGGGGGAGGGCAAATAATTTTTGGGGATGAGCGTATAGAGGGAAAAAAGAGAGGAAAATAATTTTGAGAGGTTTTTGAGGGTAATAACTTTTGAGCGGTAAAGTTATTTTTGTTATAAAAATAAATAAATTAGTTAAAAAATGATTTCAAAAAATAAAAATATTGAATGTTAAATAATGATAAATTTTGATGATTATAAAAGATTATAGATTTATTTAAATAAAGTTGATTATATTTTTTTGTTAGTCATTAGTTTTATCCATAATTTTTGTTAAAGTTAAAAATATGTTCTCAAATATGGTTAAGCATTAATTATGAATATATCTTTCAAATTTTCTATGAATATATCTATTAATATTATTAGTGCAAATTCATTATAAGTTCTTGTTATTTATTTATTTATTTGTGAATTTGAATCAAATTAATTAAAACTAAAAATATTTTATTCAATAATAACGTGTTCCAACGTGTCGGAATTTTCTATTTTTGAGAAATGACGTGTCGGCGTGTCGTGTCGTGTCATGTCACGTGTCTATGTCGCGTGTCCGTACTACTTAGGTTGATACAAGGGAGACCACCTTGAGTTGGCATGGTCGGTCCATTTCCAAGCTAATTTCAAGAAGAATCAAGCTGGTTCTCGGGTATGAAACCTTAAAACCCCTCTCATATAATTTCGTTTCCAGTTCTATGGACCTTATTAAAATTAAGAATAGTAAGTTGTAAATAGGAGTAGTAAATCCTGTGACCTCCAATTGGAAATATGTGCATAAGACCACTCAGTCAACAAGACTTTGTTATCAAATATAAAGAAATAATATGTAATATGAATTATATGATTGTGACAAAACGAATCCACTTCTTGAGCAAAATTGAGGACCACATCTTAATTTTGTGAACATTAGTTTGAGTTCTAGGCAATTGCCTACTGATACTTATGGCTTGCTCATCCATTCTCTATCATAATAAATGAGGCTTTTGATGATTCAATATGTGGACGTTTGTCCCATGCTAAGCATGTCTAGTTTAAATTGGTTAAAGGAAATTTCTTTTTCAACCCTCTTTAATTTCCTTCAAACTATTTACATAAATTTCATGCTAATACTAACTTATTTTCACAGGTACGTACTATGGCATTCGGAAATTTCTACATCAATTAATAATGTTTAGAAAATTAATATGATAAACATCACAAGCGGGAATTCTAGTTTGATTATTAACGTTGTAGTAGAGGAAGGTGTGAATTATATATTTAGTGTGTGTAGTTTTAGAAAGTGATTCATTTAGGGTTAAATTAATATATATATATATATGCTCTTAGGTCAATTACTTAGAGTGGTGATGAAAGTGTATAGCCACATTAATTGTTAACGGAGACTATGTTATGAGATTATCATTGAGTAAACAACGGTTTGGATTTTTATTGAATTGAATTCTCCTGGTGTATGATTACTTTCGTTGAACGTCTTATAGAATTCGAAATATTGTTATGTATTATCAGTATTTAGAATGGACATTGATTTCCTCACTTACCTATTGATATACTTGTTGTCTTGGAAATTTATCAAAGTATCTACTTTGCAATGACATAATTAAGTCATTTGTCATTCTTTAATTTATACAAAAATCTCTTATTTTCCACCTAGTAATTTTAATAACAAGTCATCCTTACTTATAGCCTTGATTATTTTTTTTGTCTTTTAGTAACTATTAAGTAGCCTTTAAAATACATTTCCCTTGGTTATGTAATTTTCATTTATTTTTGATGACCCAAATATTTCAATTTTTCAACTTTTCTCTTAATTTTCACTTTTCAAGTTTTCAATATTTAATTTTGACTTTCTAATATTTAAAAATCAAAAGTCTCATACTCATGTTATTAAGGTTTCTTTCTCAAATTTTCAAGTGTTGACAAGATAAGTGAAACCCTAAGACTAACGTAGTTTGATCTACTTAATACTATTGACTTGGTTGGTTGATGTCTGTTGACTTAGTTTGAATGTTATTGAGATCAAACTTTGATAAATAGCATGTTGAGTTATTTTGTTTATTTGAGTTGGATCTATAATATCGTCATGCATAGAAAGTGTTTGATTGACCTCATAAAATGCTTACTTGTATACTATATGAGGAAGTGTAAATGCGAAATTTGGATTAGAATTTCACAAGATTGACTAAGTGCTGATTAACTTATTCATTTTACTGATTTTTATCATTTAAGCAATTTTTAATTGAATTCCTAGTAATAGATAGTCATCAATTTCTAACTAGTTACCAATCTTTAACAAAACTCGATTTGTGACCTTTTCACCAGTCTAGTTATTATATTAATTTTGACGACTTCACTAAATTTAAGTGTTTACTAATTTTTAGGCCAAATCGATCTCTTAACCACTTTATCAATATTCACAAATTGGCAAATTTTTTAGAGATTGATTTTCAAATGTCGTTCTCAAAGTTGTTGATTTCTGAATCAAGTTGCATGTTCTGAAGTTGTCAATTCCTAAATGCCCATTGAGTTGTCGATTTTTTAGTCAACTTGCTGATCATGAACCAAGTCGTTGATTGTTAAGTTGTGGTTCGATTTTATTGATTTTATAACTTGACTTTCCGATAAATAATACTAACATTTGATTAAGTTATCACTGGCTACATGAGAAATAAAAAGAGGTAAGTTTGTCATAATCATAACTTACGCACGCAATCATTGAAATTGCAAGATAATTGCATTTCATAAAGGATTTAAATGAAAATATGTCGTGTGCTAGATGTTGATTCTTGGAAATAGATGTTAATTTTGTTGTTGATACAAGTGAGATCATATCATTATAATGTTATCATGTGCATTGTTATTATATGATTACATATGGAAAGTATTATTTTATATTGCCATCGCCTATATATTATTGGCGATGACGTCCCGTGTGTAAGGATACCTCGAAGTTGAGACACTTGGTATGTGGGAATGCCCTAAGAGTGTTTGGGATGAAATGACATGCCAATAACAAATACGATACATGTATATGTGCATATATAAATATACTGTCCTCCCGTATTGAAGCAAATAATCTTTTCAATGTATCGTGTATCGAACAAGGCCCGCGACTTGTCACCAACATTTCAATCAAGAATCTGAGAGTGGGCCTTAAATCATCGCGGCCTTCGCGCGCGAGGCGAGCAAGATGACGTCCTCCAGTATGCCGAAAGGCTGGTCATGTGACCATCTGGGCTGGACTCGAGGAGACAAAAGAGAGAACGGAAAAGACCCCAAATTACCTTTCCCCTTTTCTCCGCACGACTTTTAAATTTTAATTATTCGATGGTACATTTTTTTTTTTCCCCACTATGGCCTGGACGCAGACAGCGAAATCTACTTAATGCATACGATAAACTTCAAATTTTCGCCAAAATATGGTAAATAATAACAAATATAAAGTGTCGCATTCATAATAACCATTCGCGTAATTTCATAGATGATGACTTATTCAATCCACGCGTGAAAAAATTATACATAGAACAAGACAATTTTACATGCAATTTTAATAATCCATCGAATTGAAAGCTCAAATAACGATGACATATCTTATTAATTCAAACGAGCGAATAACATCGAGGTGTGATAAAGAAAAACGTAATAACCAGTGATGTTTCTTCTACGACGTGTTATTCCCTCTTCCGGAAACGTCAGTGCCTTGCACTTTTCAATCAAAGATAGCGATAAGCTTCTTAGATTCCATTTCCTCAGCATATACTTTTGGACCCTTTCCTCTGAATATCTCCATCACTTCACAATCCCAATAATTGCGAACTTACATGGCACCAGGATTTTTTTTATTTTTAATGCCCCTCTTTGTTGATTGACGAGTCCTCAAAAGTCCAAACTGAAATAATTGCGAGTGCAAATTGAAAGAAGAAAAGTTGATTAGCCATTTCATGACGCCATGGGTTCTATTATAATTTTTTTTAAAAGCAATATCGTTGAGAAAAATATAAAATTGATATATAACTATTACTTAAAAGGAATCAAAATTGCATTCTTGACGAATTAATTGATTGTTCTTTCGACATGTCAAACATCACCTAATTTTTAGATGTGTTGCATCGAAAACACTTTTTATGTTACCTAAATAACAAAATTAAAATCACCCTAAGAGAAATAACTTATAGTGACTAATGTCCGAATTAGCTATTGATTATAATACCGTTTTATTCATTATGTCATTAGAGGACATTTCATGAGCTCGGATTTTGTAATAGTTGAATTTTTTTTTTTTTACGACAAAGGCGATTCCAATTAAAGCTAGAAAGTCACAAAAATGCC
Source organism: Eucalyptus marginata (assembly GCA_014182565.1). Taxonomy (NCBI): domain Eukaryota; kingdom Viridiplantae; phylum Streptophyta; class Magnoliopsida; order Myrtales; family Myrtaceae; genus Eucalyptus; species Eucalyptus marginata. The sequence goes on along the minus strand of CM024590.1, from coordinate 46,000,883 downwards.
ATATCAAGTACCTAGTTGGCCCTTGACTTAAAAGAAAAAGGGTCACTAGTTGGCCAGGAAAAAAAAGTTGAAATATATAATAATGTTAATTAATATTTGAAACCTTTTACAGCAGGATAATCGTAATTTTCGTGGACCAGCTCAAACCATATCTGCAACGGAATGAAATGCCGAGAAAATCCCCGAACGAAAACGAGGAATGCCCGTCCGGAGGAGGGTATAATCGTAAATCCGGCCGGTCGCAGTGGCATAAACTCATTTGCAAAATAGAATTAGGAATTAGAAAGTCGGTCGGATTATATTTATATTTATTTTTGAATTTTTATTTTTATTTTTATTTGTGCGGGGGTGAGTTTGCCCTAAGGAACGCCCTCGCCTCCTATATAAATTGCTCCTCTTGCGCATCCGCAGAACACCAGAAATACACAAGCCCGGCCACGACTGCGGGAGACGCGAAGCTCTGAACGAAGAGGCGGTCGACGACGACGAATCCCCCTCCATCGGCAAATAAGGTGTCGTGCTCTGTTTTCCCCTCCCTCTTCTCCGATCTCCGATTGACTCCGGTGTAGCACCGATCGGTCTGATCGGTTCGATTGGCGATCGTCGCTTTTGCGTCGTTGGATTCGATCTTGCCGTTGCTGCCGCTGTTCGTCGGTCGGCGGTTGGGTTGCGGTCGATTCAGCTCGTCGGGGGGCGATTTGTCCGTTTTCCTTGTTAGATCTGGCGTTTCTTCTCGGGGAATCGAGAGGTTTCTTGACGGTTTCGGATGTGCGCGATGCTTTTCTTCGGTCGCGGGTTTTGGTCAAACCTGGATGGATTGTCGACGATCGAATGGGGACTGTTTTGATTTTAGCTGGATTTGTTGTGTATGATGATTGCGTGATGGAGTGGATGACTGTTTGTTTCTAGTAGGAATCGAGAGGTTTCTTGACGGTTTTGGATGCGCGATGCTGTCTGTCGGGTGCGGTTTGGTCAAACCTGGATGGGTTGTTGACGATCGGTTGGGAACTGATTTGATTTTAGCTTGGTTTGTTGTGTATGATGATCGCCTAATGGAGTAGATGACTGTTTGTCTCTAGTGGGAATCGAGAGGTTTCTTGATGGTTTTGGATGCGCGGTGCTGTTTTTCAGTCGTGGTTTGATCAAACCTCGATGCATTGTTGACGATTGGTTGGGAACTGATTTGATTTACCTGGATTTTTTGTGTTTGAAGATTTGCTTAATGGAGTGGATGACTGTTTGTTTCTAGTGTTTGAGCGGTGGATATTTTCTGATCGATTTTGGTCTCAGTTGGTCTTAGACGGAGCTAAGCCTTGCTGTTTGGGAGTAGGTGGATCGTGTGTGCTTTGGGCTGATATATCTTGTTGATTTTGTTGTCTGTATGTGTTTGAAGCTGTCGCAGGTCTTATATGGAGTATTGTCTTATTCCATGTTTGATTTGATTTCCGTGATTGCTCACATATTTGGATATTTGAAGGAATGTGTCTAGCTTTTGTTTTAATGAGTGAATTCACCTTTGAGATTTAATCATGCGAACTTTCTCTCATGTTAATGTTTAACATACACCTTGCATATTGCCACATTTTTTAGAATACTGACCTGGCTTTTGCAGGAAAGATTGAGTTATTAAAGGCATAAATAGTTTACATTGGACCAAGTTGTTTGCATTTTCTAGATAAGCTTGCTATTTGTGGAACTTGGAACAGTTAGGAGCCACAAATATTGGTAATTGGCAAGGAGCCTTTATGTTCTGTAAATATTGGTAATTGAGAGCATCCATTATGCTGTCTTTTAGGTTTTGATTTGTGGAGGCCCTTCATTCGTTTGCAATGATGGAAAGTGAAATTTGAATAATAGAAGAGAAAATTCTGGCATGAAGACATGCTTTTGCGGAATGGCAATATTAGTTTTACACAGATATGCACCCATCGCTTTTCTTTGATATGAAATTAATGAAGGACGTTGGTACTGCCTGGGTGTGAGATGCTGTGCCTGAACTATGGATGATGTTAGGCGTTGAAGTGTGTGAAAAGTAGTACTTACTGGACCTGCTGCTTGTTGGTTTACGGCCAAAAAAAGAAAAGAAAATTGCATGCTGGTTATATGACTTGGCTTGAGCTTCTGGAGTCACTATCTATCAAACATCTAGGATGTCTAATATTGTTTTAACTGCTTTTGTTGTATTTCTTTTTTTTTTTTTTTGGTCTTGAAATTGCTTCTTTAGTATCTGTCTCAACAATTACAGTCTTGTCGAGAAAATTTCAGATACTTCACTGCATGTTCATATGTGTTTTATTTTTTGTCCTAAATTTTGATGAGTTCTGTCATTAATATATTGGTGGTCTCCTAAATTTTGTCTTGTTTTACCTGCATGAAGTTGGTGCAGTTAATCTGCAACGCTTGGCCTGTCAAAGTGGAGGGTCCTCAGTTCGAAGCTTCTTTTATGTCTGAACCGGCATCACTTTTTCTGTCATCACTTGGATTACTTGGGGAGTACTGTCCTACGTCTAGAAAAAAGAACATACATCCATCTGAAATTGTTGGATGCATGCATCTTGGAGCCATTGAGAGCTGCAGGAGTGAATTTCTTCTAGGTTGTGGGTTTATGCAACCTTTTACATCTGAAGAGAATTTTGCCATAACAGATAAAGCTGCCGTTACCTTTTGCTCCCTCTAATATAGATTCGTGACTTTGCGCTGCTGCGACAAGATGGCCCTCCAAAATATTGGTGCTTCCAACCGTGATGATGCCTTCTACAGATATAAGATGCCAAAAATGATAACAAAGATAGAGGGTAGAGGCAATGGCATCAAGACTAACGTGGTCAACATGGTTGAGATTGCAAAGGCACTGGGAAGACCTGCTTCTTACACCACGAAGTATTTTGGCTGCGAGCTTGGCGCTCAATCAAAGTTTGATGAGAAGACAGGAATTTCACTTGTTAATGGAGCCCACGACACTGCAAAGCTCGCCGGCTTACTGGAGAACTTTATTAAGAAGTATGTTCAGTGCTATGGTTGTGGGAATCCTGAGACTGAGATTGTCATTACCAAGACCCAGATGATCACACTGAAATGTGCTGCATGTGGATTTATGTCGGATGTTGATATGAGGGACAAGCTGACAACGTTTATACTGAAAAATCCACCTGAGCAAAAGAAGTCATCAAAAGATAAGAAGGCTATGAGGAGGGCTGAGAAAGAGAGGCTCAAAGAGGGGGAGGCAGCAGATGAGGAGCAAAAGAAATTGAAAAAGGAGGCGGCGAAGAAAAAGGCTTCTGCAACTTCCAAGGATGCTTCAAAAGGTGCATCGACTAAGAAGAAGAACCTGTCTGATGAGGAGCACTCTCCACCAGGCAGCCAGGCTGATGAGAATGATCATCATGCTGTTGCTGATGACGACGATGATGACGATGTGCAGTGGCAAACAGACACATCATTAGAGGCGGCCCGGCAGCGCATCCAGGAGCAGCTGAGTACTGTTACTGCTGACATGGTCATGCTTTCCACCAATGAGGAGAAATCAAAGTCAACAAAGAAGCTGCCAGAAGAAGCAGCAAAATCAGAAACCAAAGGGCATGGCAATGGCACAGTAACTGCTGAGACCGAGGATAGTCTTGTTGACGAGATTAAGGAATTCCTGAAAAAGGGCTCCTCATCTAGCCAGCTAAAATCATTCTTGAAATCTCTTTCTGGGACCCCGAAAGAAATCATGGATGCTTTATTTGAGGCTCTCTTTGGTGGTGTTGGGAAGGGGTTTTCCAAGGAAGTCACCAAAAAGAAGAGTTATCTGGCGGCTGCCACTGAGGAGGATGGATCGCAGATGGTTCTGCTGCAGGCTATCGAGTCTTTCTGTGGAAAGGCAGGTCAGGAGGTCACGAAGGAGGTAGCGCTGGTTCTGAAGTTCCTGTACGACAATGATGTGCTTGAGGAGGAGTTCATAATGGAGTGGTATCAGAAGGGTCTGGCTGGTGGAAACAAAGCTTCTCCAATTTGGAAGAATGTTAAACCATTCATTGAGTGGCTTCAGAATGCTGAGTCCGAGTCTGAAGAAGAGTGATGGTGAACTTGCGCGCACGCTTCAGATGCTGCTGGTAGCATCAAAGATACTGTTGAGTGATGCTTATTATTTTCTGTTTTTGCCTTTTGCTGGTGTAATCGCGTCTTCTTAGTTTATAATAAGAGGGAGGCAGTGAGGGGGAGGATTTGTTCGTCTTCCCCGTCATGACCCTCTTGGTTTTCTTAGCGATTATCTGAGGTTGTTGGATTATAAGTACTTTTGAAGGTCTATGTGTCTGTCGTGGCGGGATCTGTTGGAACCTTGTTATATTGGCTTTAAACTTCAGTTAATGTTCTGAGATCTTTATTTAAAGTTGCGGTGGCTGACTGTTTGCAACTTTGCGTGCCTTATTACTTGATGAGTCCGGTGATTGTCTTTTTAATTGTTTCTTCATGGCTGGGAAAACCAAGTAACCTTCGTTCCCCAAGTGAGTATTTATAGAATCTATAGTATCAGCTATAATCAGGAGCTCTATCCGGTTTTTATTTTTCGGTCGAAAGACTCCAGTTTGAGTAAACTGTAGATGTGAAGTTAGCAATTAAAAGCTCTGTACAACTTTTCAATGAGAGGAGGAAGAGGACGGAGTGCTATTATATGAGGATAAATGAGGCTGGTTGACGAAGCACATTTAGCTCTTTGAAAAGTATACTAATCTCAGCAACAGATAATACCCTTTATGAATCTCGAAGGTATTGAATGAGGAGTGTTTGGATTAGGAGTGTCTATGGAAGCCGGGTGATATAAATTGAGACGATGAATTGCAAAAATGAATTTGTTACAATATCGAAGACTTCCTTTTTTTCCTTCTTTCTCAATTAAGTGCCCAAAATCCTGTTTCTTTTTAGTACGGTGTAAGGTTTATTATGTTGGCCTTGTAGTTTGCAGTCGGAAGGATTTCTACTGGTTATGGAATTTCGTTCTGAAGCTGGGCAAATGGAGATGATGAACGAGCTGGGCGCGTTTCCTTCTTACTCAACTTTGATATTGCCAAGTGCGACTGTTTTCGTCATGGCAATTGGCAAGCTGGTCTGTTTTTCAGATGTTGATATTTCCTAACTCCAGAATGATTCTCACAAGTAAATGCTATATACCTTTGCTGAGCTTTGCATACTGCATCGCACGACAAAGGACGCTGCCGTCTTAGGAAAAAAATAATCAGTGCTCCAGTGTAGGACATTTATGAAATAATGAGCTTTGGCTAATCCAACCAAAATAGTAAAATATGAGCATATATGGTTCGGAAGGTATCAATCAATTTGTAGCAAGACAAGCATAAAATCCGTGTAATTTGGACTGGACAAGAGATGGAACAGAATATGCACTGAATGAATATTTGCACTGATGAAATGGAACTGAATATGAACAGAACGAATAATCACACCTCCGATGTATCAAGATTGGCAATATCTACAACCTGGATGATCTTCAACCTTTCAGACCTATTGACACCATCAGAGATCGGTGTGGAATATCAGCATGCCTCCAGCACACAATTCTGAGGTTCCTCATCCGAGAGTTGCTCAATCTGTCTGTAACAAAAAATAACCAAACAGTTGGTTTATGCAGAATCAATATGCAAAACTATTGCAATTTGTCTTCTGTGTATTCTCAAGCAGAAAGGTTTTAACAGATAGCGTAGAGGTACTGTGCCATTGGAAACTTTCTATCTGAATTCAACCTATCATGGAAAAATCTAGCACTTGCATGGCGTGGAAGAACTAAAAGGTTATCAACAACAGTCTGATTCTGGCGTTTAGCAACAATCTCTTCAGCTGAAGCTCTCATGGCCACCAAAAAAGGAACGATTTACATTAAAACACTTCATCATTCTCTAAATGTTATCCGAAAGCTATTCAATTTTACAGTAAACAGCCAGAAGATCTGTATTGGTCTGAAGTTACATGATCTAAAGCTTGTCAATGAGAGGATAGGAGAAAATATCTTTCACAGAGAGGATGACACGGAAATTGAGATTTCACGCACCATTTTCCTTGACATCCATCATCATAAGATCTTCAGGATGCCAGCATTACTATGAGTCCATCTCATACACAGAGGAGAAAAAAGATTTAAGCTTTCCTATGCCATAACACCATCTCTGTATTGCTAAAATTGGCAAGTTGTTTGATAAATGTAAGATGTGTTCACACTTGGGCATTAGATATGTGAGCAGGAAAACGTTAGAGTTTGACTTCGCTGCTAAGTGGCACATTAAGCCATCTCTTCAACAAGTTAAAGAGACCATGTGGCAGTGATCTTGGCTAAGACATGAGTCAAGTGTCATGTTGGTATCTGAGAATTATACTTGTATGAGGAATATCATAGCTCATCTTGTTTGTGAAATATGGTAACAGATAGGAGATTGTAGTTTTCTTCAAATGGGGATGAGCTTTACATGTTTGAATTAGATAAAGTGATGGAAATCAACTTTTCAGTCTTCCATTTCTTGGCTGGGTGATTCGGAACAAAAGGAAGACATAGGATCTCAGATGGTTAATGAGGAGCAGGAATGATAGTTTTCTTGATCCTGTAACCAGTTCTGGTTAATGTGGATGTGGAGGAGAATTTTGCCTTTCCAGGAGGAAAAAGGCCAGAAGAAGATGAAGGTGAAGAAGAAAGAGGGTTGCAAACAATGTGTTTCCAGATTTGACTCAGCAGAAACCCTTTGTAAACAGTCGTTGGATTTTGATGCTTTACTTTGAAATCTTGATCCTTTAGTCATTTCTTTTTGTTACTATATTACAGCAGAAACTGTTTTGCTTTTGGTGCCATGAATGAATTTTGCTGAGTAAGGGAGCAGTATTAAAGGCAGGCACCTCTGACATTGACAAAAACTGTGAACCAATCGGTCATTTTAAGATATATCAACTAGAACAAATGGTGTATCCTTCACAAATCACATTATGTTCCGACAAAATTTCATTATAAGGCCTCCAGTGTTGCAGCAGGCTATGTAAACCATCAAGCCAGGCAGTTAATTATCCTCTTATTGAATAGAGTTTCTCTCATTCTTTCCTCTTGACAAAATCATGTCTTTGCAGTAACAAGACAGTGAGTCCCAGTCCTGTCAATGAAAGTGTCACCTCTGGACCTCATTGAAGATTATGAACCTAAAACATTTAACACTTACTTAAAGAAGTTCAACAGCTTCATAATCTACAACCAGGATGATGCATTCATGTAAAATCTTGATTGAACCGATCGATTAGAGCAGGAAACTCTCAAGAGCCTGACATAAGCATAAACAAGACCCATAGCAGCCCTCACATAAGTTCCCTAATTAGCAAAAGCTTTTGCTTCATACAAACTACAGCAGAAGAGGCTAGTCCCAAGCCTCTCATCATGCAATGCGACAGCATCTCACTACCGTACCAGCTTAATACACTGGAAGATCAACGGCTTGACTCACGATACTCACAAGGATCCCCGGCACAACTCCAATCCAAACTTAATATCCCCATCAAAAGTTTCTAAACTATAATTTCAGCACTAAAGCCTCGCAGATGGGGGTAAATTCTTACATAATCCACCTGTCATGGGTATCTTGCATTTTAGACAAGCTACACATGAATCTCACAAAAGGTTGAGTCTTCAAAAGTTTCCTCGTAATTCAGCTAATTGAAACACCAAATCCAAACAAACCCAGATACAAAAACCCACCTGAAGTATACCGAAGAGATAATAAACCAAAACACCTCACAATCCATTCAAACTCAGACAGCCGCAACAGATGCAAAATTATACCATCCCATTAGAGGTTGCCATGCCTAACCTGGATAAACGATCTCAATTCGGCTTTTTAGAGTCGGAGCGCTGGGGATCTCGATCCATGCTACTGTAGAACTTCGAAAGCCGATGGCGGGTCGGAGGCTTCGGCTTGACGATCTTCTTCCGGAGGCCGAAGATCTCCTGAACCAGAGGAACGTGAACCAGAACCAGCTTCCACGCCAAAACCCATCCTACAGAATCCAAGACCCACGACATCAAAACAAACAAACACCTTACCAGAACAGCACAATTCCAAGAATCATGTACATAAAAGACCCACACCATACCGAGAAGAATGAAGCAGAAGACGAAGGAGATGGCGAGAGCCGGACGGAGAAGAAACAGGTGGAGGCAATCCCAGTACGAAAGAGGATGCAGCGGGGTCGTCGAGAAGGAAGAAGAGAAGATGGCGATTCTTCCATGGCCGATGTCGAAGCGATGTCAAGCAGGAAGACTTGGAATCGACGAGGAGACGACCGACTCTTGCTTGCTTTCAGCTTCGCTTCCGGGGAGAAAGTGGCGGACCGGGTCTGACACGAAGACTCTCCGTAGCATTCGGTTCGGCTTGCGAATCGGACCGGACCGGACTAGGAACCGGCATCTTCAGCCGCCCTTATATTCCTTCGTGTGTAAGCTTTCACCTAGTGCCCATGCGGTGACGTGTACTCCACTCCACGTTTCACGATCAATCTCTAATCGAGGATATTGCATTTCACATCAAATTGCGCAGCTGTTACACTAAAGTCGTGACAAACGACGCGATCATATCGATACAATCGCGATGAAAAAAATATGACAATAATATTAATGAAAAGGGGATGATGATAATAGTAATGATGTTAAGGATAATATCTGATAATAAAAACGGCGGTAAAGGTAATAGTAATCAAAGATGGCGACTCACAATTGGGGCAAGCAAAAGTGATGAATCCAATACAAGATTTCAACTTCGATGCCCATGAAATCTACATCTCAAGATCCCCATAGTCAGAAAAAACCCACAAAAGTGAAAAGAATGAAAGTCCACTCCCTTTTATTTTATCAAAGAAAAGGATGGTTGGTGTGATCATGTAATTACTCTATTCAAGATTACATATATCATTTTTATTATACATTGTTGGTGTGAACTATAACTACATAACTGACCATAAAAAAAAAACTCTACATAATTACAATTGCAGAAATTTAAAAATTATTAGCTATATCTAGAGTAAATAAACTCGGTGCACAAAAAAAATATTGAGTAAATTTCACTTGTCAAGTCAGTAATAAACTACTCCATTCAATAAATGTCCAGTGAAGCTATATTTCACATTTTATTTTTTACCATAAACACCCCACCTGTCTTTCTCCTCCATTACTCTCTTCTCTGTCTCTCTTTAGGGACCGACTCAAGAAGGGAACTTGTCGATCGAGAAGGAGACCAGCATTCCCGTCCGTTGAAGAAACAAGCTCGTGATCTACCTCGTCATCAACGGCATCGTCATAGCCATAACCGTGCTCCAAAATACAAAAAACAAAAAGAACATAACGAATAAAAAACTCTCTACGGTGGTCAAAATCAAATCCAAATCGCCTTCTGTTTCATGGAAAAGAGGACGAAATAGCGACTGAGGAGAAGGTGGGGGCATTTTCGGAAATCGAGGAAGTGGGTAAGAAAGGAATTTCCCACAAAAAGAAGAAGAAGAAAAAAAGTCATCACTTAACGATTTGAATGGAAATGACTAAATCGGACATTTATCGATAGTTCATGGACCAAATTGAATAAATTAAAAGTTCGGGGTGAAATCAAGTAGAAATCTGAAACCATTTGTGACATTTTCCATAAAAGGAATGAAATAGCGACAGAGGAGAAGGTGGGGGTATTTTTGGAAAGAGAGAAGGTGGGTAAGAAAGGAATTCCCGAAAAATACGAAATGTGCACCTCACCGGCATCGATTAATGGGATGATTCATCGTCGCCTTGGCAAGCAAGCAAGGTTTATTTAATAATATTTTTTTCCGGTGCGAACGATCCCTCGTTCAACAATAGCGGCGTGCCGGTAATACCCCCGCACCCGCACATACGTTCGCGACGTTCGAGGAAAACGCGTGTACCTGGACGCCCTTGGTGTCGACGTTGGTCCCCAGGCAACCCGCTCAACCACCAGTACGCTCCCGCCACGCGTCCCACGACCGGGACCAAACCCAACGCTACCGCCTGCACCCGGTCGCCCCGTCGCCCCCACGGCTCCTCCTTCTCCGCTCGCCCATCGCCCGCAATCGCGTCCGCGTTCATCCCCCACCTTCCCTCCTCATTAGCCGGTCTTCGTCAAGAACGCCCATCCATCCTTCTCTCTCTCCCTCTTTCTCTGTCCCCCATGCATCCTTCAATTTCCTGAATTCGCAGAAGAAGGATAAAAATCCCATCTTTACATGGAAGCAGCCGCCGCCGCCAGCCCATCGAATCGCCACCCGAGGCTCCGCTACTTCCGCTGCGCCTTCTTCCGGAACTGCTGTCGATGCTTCTGTTGTTGCTACACCTACCCGTAAAGCGTCTCGCCCCCGTTTCATCTTCCCCCCCCAATTTTCTCTCCCCGATCGTCGTCGTCGTCGAAGACCGGCGGAATTCCTCGCGATTTCTTGGCGGGGGTGTTGTTGATTTTCGTTTCGGATGGATATCTCCGACTGTCAGTCCGGCCTCTCGCTCTCGTTCGGCTCTCGCTCCTCGACGCCGGCCCCGCTCTTGAGCCCTAGCGACGCCGTTTCGAACCATCGCGGCTCGGCGAGCTCGCTCCCGCTGCAGCTGCTCGAGCCGAAGAATGACCACTCGAGGGAGAGCGACGAGGAGGGATTGAGCGACGAGGAGGGGGAGGAGGTGGAGGAGGAGGAGGGAGGAGGAGGATGAGGAGGAGTTTAGGATTCTGGGGCACTCGATGTGCTTGAAGAGGCAGAGGGACGGGCAGTTGTTGCCGAATTCGAACGCTGCCAAGCGGGTTGCGGTCGAGCAGGGGGCCGAGGGCCGGCGCGCCGGCCGTGAAAGCGTGGGGGACCCAGCCTCTGTCTGCGGCGGACCCGGAGATTCACGAGATCATGGAGAAGGAAAAGCAGAGGCAGTTTAAAGGTATCGAATTGATTGCTTCCGAGAATTTCGTGTGTAGGGCGGTGATGGAAGCTCTAGGCAGCCATTTGACTAATAAGTATTCGGAGGGGATGCCCGGCTCTAGAAATTACACGGGCAATGCGTATATTGATCAAATCGAGTTCCTCTGCTTTAAGCGTGCATTGGAGGCGTTCCATTTAGATTCGGATAAATGGGGCGTGAATGTGCAGTGTTATTCGTGTACCTCCGCCAATTTCGCGGTGTACACTGGTCTCTTGCTTCCGGGGGATCGGATAATGGGTTTGGACTCGCCTTCCGGTGGCCACCTGAGTCACGGTTATTACGCGCCGAGCGGGAAGAAGGTCTCTGCTGCTTCCATATTCTTCGAGAGCCTTCCTTACAAAGTCAATCCACAAACGGGGTTGGTCGATTATGATAAGCTGGAAGAGAAGGCTCTCGATTACAGACCGAAGATACTGATTTGTGGTGGGAGTTCGTACCCTCGAGAGTGGGATTATGCAAGGTTTAGGCACATAGCAGATAAGTGTGGGTCCATTTTGATGTGTGATATGGCGCACATCAGCGGTCTCGTGGCAGCAAAGGTTAGACCCCACGATCTTTATGAGGTTTTCTTTTACTTGGAATTGAATATAGCGGATGTAACTTCTCCTTGATGTAACCTGTGATTTTTTTTTCTAGCGTTGGTATCATCGTCTTATTGTGCTATCTGAATTGATTTATGAGGGATTGGTCGGATTGTGAACATAACTAACACTATCACTCTACATGCTTGTTTTATGATCCTTATGTTTTCTTATGCCTTAATTTTAGGTGTTTGCTTTTAATATGTGCATTATATTTTTCCTAAGTAAGTCCTTAATTTGAGTTCAATTGCATTCATATAGACCCTTGTTCACATGTATGCGCATAGACAGGCATGTCAAGTTCAACGAATTATTCATGCCATGTACCTGTGGTTTGACTAACCATAATGTTATGTGGTTGCAAGTCACAACCTCTCAAAGTCCAGGGTCCGTTTAAATTGTTCTGTAAGCATTGGAATAAGACAATCTTGATCTTTTATGAGGTACTTGGAGATGGTGCTGCTTTTTCTTTTTCTTTTTGTTGGAATCTTCTGTTTGCAGTGGTTAAATAAACTCTTTTGTCCATACAATTAGCCTTGCTAAAATTTCTGTGATTCTTAATACGTCTCCACATACAATGCCTTCTGTTTTGTTGCGAGTCGACAGTAACAAAGAGATGCATGCTCTGAATAATGTAATGTTTTCCAACTTCTAAGTCTCCATTTTCTGATTCTCATGATGGTCATTGTCATTTGCAGGAATGTGCAAGTCCATTTGATTATTGTGATATTGTCACCTCAACAACTCACAAAAGTCTCAGAGGTCCTAGAGGAGGTATAATCTTTTACAGAAAAGGTGTGAAGTCAAGGAAACAAGGCTCGCTGTCTAGTCATGGTCATGATACCACCAATTATGATTTTGAGGAAAGGATAAACTTCTCCGTCTATCCGACAACGCAAGGAGGCCCTCATAATAATCACATTGCTGCTCTTGCCATAGCCTTAAAACAAGTGGCTACCCTCGAGTATAAAGCATATATTCAGCAGGTGAAGAAAAATGCTCAAGCTTTAGCATCTGCATTGTTGAGGAGAAAATGCCGGTTGGTGACTGGAGGCACGGACAATCATTTGTTGGTCTGGGACCTGACGACTCTTGGTTTATCAGGTAGAGGTCTTACTTTTTCCAGATTTTACAAGGTGCCATGAGTTTATAATCCTGTCATCCCCTTGCACGCGATGAATTTCAAGTTGTCATTTTCTTTGTGAATGTGTGAAATGTCATATATAGTGACTGTATCAGCGGAAGAATACTTATTTTCGAGCTAGCACTTTGCTGAACGTCCTGGAATGTCATTGAAATGTTAATTAAATTTGATTTTTTCCTCGTCATGTGTGCTTCTTTAATTGAGCTGCTTTTCTGCCATTTTCATCATTTGAGATGTAGGAGAGACCAAAGAGTTCTTTGCTGAATATTTAAATCGGTTTTTAGAATATATCACTAGCTTTGCTATTGATGAAGCTCTCAAGTAGTTATTCTTTGAGATGATGAAAACCCCTTTGGAAGTTATTTCAAGGACTTTTCATATTGACAATTGCTGCTACCTAATCTTTCATCTTATTTACTTCAACTTTGTGATAGCTTTAATGGATGGTTAATCAGGCAATTTACATCGCCATTTTCTATGTGGAGCAATCTTTTAGGACCTATCTCTTCCGGCGTTAAATGCTCATGTAATGCAGATGAGTGTTGGAGCTATCTGCATTTTATATAAACCAAGGTTTTACTCACGATATTTGAAATGCATTTTGCTATTTGACTATGACAAAACCTTGAATAGAACTCTTCATGGCTCTTAATTGTTTGGGGACAAGTGGTTACCTGATTGAGCAGTGGGGCTCTCTCAGGTTAATCAGAGAAGGTTACTACTGTAAAAATAGGAGGCACTAATTTATGTATACTTGATGGATTAATTAGTAAGATTAATCGTGCACTCGGTGAGATTTAAGGGATATCTGCAGTTGTCAGACAAGGAAAACGACATCTTACTGAGATCATACAAATCTAATCAGAAGGGGTGGTTGTTCAGTGAGCCAATTTCACTTGACTTTTTTAGCATCTTTTTTATGTGTAATTTGGAGTTTGTAACTTTTGAAGAAATAGTGTGATGCACGAGTAGCACCTGGGCATTAAGTGAGATTTAAGAGACATGTCTGATCTTTTCTAACAAGGAAAATATCAATACTAAGGTTGCGGTTTACATGCAAATGCAGACGATAATGCATTTCATGTTTAAGTCTGAAGAAACTTCAGTTTTGGGTATGTCAATATATGGATCGGGTGAAACGTTGTTGCTAAGACATCTCTTTGCTTGACATCTTAGTTGTTATGGAAGTTCTAATTGAGCTATTTCTGTAGGCATCTGCAACTAAAGATCTGATTGAGTGAGTTCTGCTTGTAGAGCAACTTTGTTTTGATGATGTGGAGATGGTGTGCGATAATTTTGCTCATATCATTTGTCTGTACCTTTATGATGTTTTTGTGCATATCGTTTATCTGTTTCATTGTACATATAAAACTTAGGAACTGAATATCTCTGTTCTGAAGCCATGTTATTGAATTTTGTGCCCTTGTTTCTTCCTTGTTCCACTTTTTCTTCCAATTAGATGCTTTTGAATGGAAAAAGTTGCATCCATTAATTTCTTTTTACTAAAATATCCGTTCTTTCAGGAAAGAATTATGAGAAGGTCTGTGAGATGTGCCACATTAGTGTCAACAAAGCTGCTATATTTGGTGAAAATGGTGCAATTTCTCTGGGAGGAGCAAGAATTGGTAAGTTTCGACCTACCATATATGGTGATGGAGCTTTTATGAGCCGAATTCTGAGTGTGTCCATGTTTTACTACAACTGAAAGTAGAATTACTCTGTGAATTGTTCTCGTCGCTATTTCAGCTTCACAGTGGCTGCGATATCAAAAGTGATCTCTTAAATCTATTCGTATGTAGGTACTCCTGCCATGACATCGAGAGGATGTATAGAGTCTGATTTTGAGACGATAGCTGATTTTCTCCTTAGGGCAGCTCAGATAGCCATTGGTGCGCGGAGGGAACATGGAAAATTGCAGAGGGATTTCCTCAAGGGTTTTCAGAACAACAAAGACATTGTTGAGCTGCGGAATCGAGTTGAGGCATTTGCTTCCCAATTTGCTATGCCAGGAATTAACAGTTGACTCTAGAAAAGCAGCTGGAGGCATTTGTTGCGGAAATTTTCCGTTCGCCTCCACTTGTGTGCTGTCTAATGCTGTTCCCAATTTTTTGGCGTTTTGTTAGTCTGCTGTGCATATTACAGATAATTAGTCTCTATACCATGTGGAAATATCAAACACCGCAGTCTGAGCCTGTTCATTTCTTCACACAAATTATTACTGTTAGGAAGCATCTTTGTTCATTTTGTTTTCTCAACATCTATGTTCTCGACATATTTCTGGAATTGCTGGGTTAATGGTCGAAGTTCTGTTCGTTGTCTTGTCAGCCTAATTCCTGAAACATTTGTATGACTTATAGAGTGAGCTATAGCTATGGCTTTAGCTTGCTTCAAGTTAAATGAGGTTGAGAAAGAACTTATTTTTTGGGGAGATATAATTTTATGACTATCCCTCAGAATACATAATGAGGTATAACTTCTCTCTTAAATCTTTGAGGCCTTGATCTGCTAAAGGCGCTCTGTTTTCTATTGCTGAAATTGACCTAGTCATCATTGCCTGAGCTTAAATGAGTGAAAATAAAGAAAAAGGGGAAAGCTCGTACGAGATTCTCGACAGCTGTGGTGGGTGTTTTGGCTTTCACCTTTTTCTTCTGGTTTGCTGATTTGTTTGGAAATCTGAGAGCAAAGCAGGGGTGTTTCTAAAGGATGGGGGGAAATGGAATGATGGCTTTGGTGTGGTGGTGGTGGTGGTGTGGCGTGGTGAGAGAGACAGTCACAGACTCAACAGTGACGGTCCCCTTATTATTGTTCTTTTCCCAGTTTCTGCTGCCTAAACGTGATTTTGGCAAGACCCCAGATTACGATTCTGGGCACTTCCTTTGTCCTTTGTGCTCTCTCTCTCTCTCTCTTTTACTTATCTTTCCCTCTACATCCAAACCCACATTATCATCAGCATTATTATTATAATATTCAGGTGGCTTGTTAAATAAGCAGCAGTCTCTGTTGGGGAGCCCTTGAAGGGAGGCAAGGCACGATTTCCCGGCATGGGACAAAAAAAGAAGAAAAAAGCATGCATGACTTACGGTCTAAAGGTCCAACCAGGTCTCCGAGACAGCGACCCCCCCTCTCTCTCCTTTCCCCTTCAATTTTTCAACTCTAGCCCTCAAAACCTCCCCATAAGAAGGGGGGCAATAAAGATTTTCAAAGGGGGAAAGAGGGAGAGAAGGAGAGAACCGGACCAGACAAAAAGCTTCCCGAGAGAGAGAGACTCGAAAAGAAAAGAAGCTGCTGTTCTTGCTGCTGCTGCTGCTGGCTGCTGCTGGCTGCTGCTTTCTGTGCTCAAAGTCTGATGCGTCGATAATTAAAGGTTCCCACTCATTGCCCGCCCAGGAATCTCCCTGTCCCTTCCCCTTCCCCTGCTGCTGCTGCTGCACAATAACACTTGACACTCCCCCTCCTGTTCTCTTTTTGCCCCCTCTCCCTTTCTCTTTCACAGCTATAACAGCTCTATTGACAACTGAAAGAAGCGACGCCCTCATGATTAATATGACAGCTGAACCGGGCGAGAGGCGAGGCGAGATCACTTCGCTCCCTCCCTCGCTCCCCCAATTAAACTATATAAACCTTGAAAAAGATTAATTTGACTTTAATGGTATTCTCCCTACCCCTTCATTGGCCTACTTCTTTTACGCCCCGTGTTTCCTGTACATATCTCTCTCTTTCGCGGCCTAACACGTTCTTCAGGTCGCGGCCTAACACGTTCTTCAGGTCGCGGCAGTATCCCTAAATTTCTGGTCGCGTTCTCCTCCCACGTTTTGACCAATGCCATGCATGCAATTCCCCATTCCACTTCTCTCTTCTCCTCCAACCGGACTTCTTTATACATACAAATCTCCTCCAACGCACGACTTTCAACTCTCGGGTCGAACCCTCTCTTAATAACATAATATTCAAAACTAAGCCAGCGAACACGGCACGAACCAGAAAATATAATATTATATATACAGAGAAATGGAGTAGCCAACTTAAAAAAGAAGATGAACCCGGGACAATAACGAACGGAAATTCAAAAAGAAAATAAGAAAAGAAAGAGAGAACGAGAGTGGAAAGTATTGCAACTTACAAAGGTTAAAAAAGAAAATAAAAATAGGTACAGCCACCTAGCAGGCTTTCTACTTCTGTAATTTTTTTTTTGCGCCCCATTTTCACCACCGGATTCAAAAATGTCCATACCCTCCTTTTTTCTCCTCCTCCTCCTCCTCATCTAAATATCTAATAACAATAACCGCTAATAACAGTAATAAAACCGACATTCCCCCCCCAGAAAATTAAAAAAAAAAAAAAAACCCATTTCCGGCGGAAAAATTTCATCATCTGTGGCTGCAGAAATCCAAGAGCTTCTTCCTCCCTTCCACGATCTCATCGAAGAAATCGTCCAGCTGGCCGACCACCCCTTCCACCCCGTCCCTCAACGCCCCCAAGCACCCCCGCACCTCCTCCACCCTCTCCTCATCCCCGCCCCCCGCCGCCGCCCCGCCGCCGCCGCCGCCGCCGACGCCGCCCCGCCGCCTTCCAGGCACCCCCTGATCTCCTCCATCCCCGCCCTCGCCCTCCCGTACTCCTCCACCATTATCATCGCCCTCCTCCCGCTCCCCCTCCGGTTCATCTCCTCCCCTATCCTCTGCTCCAGCCGCGCCGCCGATATCATTATCCCCGACCCGAACAGCGTGCACGGCCGCTCGTACTCCCCGCCGCCGCCGCCGCCGTAAGGCCGGGCGGAGAAGAAGCTCTGCTCCGGGCAGTGGTAGACTAGGCCCGAGAGGAGGACGGTCAGGAGGAGGGAGCTCACGTTGCGCATCGCGTAGAGGACGCCGCGGAACCCGTTGAACCCGTTGAGCCGGGGCTCCGCGGCGGCGGCGGCGGCGCAGTCGTCGAACCGCAGCCGGGACAGCTGCCCCATCCGGGCCTCCACCAGCGCCCTGTTCTCCTCCTCGAGCCCCGCCGCCTCCCGCCCGCACGCCGCGATCGCCCGCGCCAGCTGTTCAATCGATCCACCAATCGGAGCCATGTTAGTCAGATTGAAGCGGCAATGATCACGACGATCGTCCGTCGATCAGGGTCCCCGCGCGATCCGGAAACGATCAGAGCGCCGTCGTGCTCTGTCGCCGGCGCGGAATTCCGCGGGATCAGCGTCCGCACGGAGGAACCGGCGGAAACAGGGACGCGGTCGCGGGAACATAATTCGGGAAATCTCGGGGTGTCGGGAAAATTACCTGGCGGGAGAGCTGGGGGGAGAGGTGGCGGTGGAGGTCGAGGGAGGCGACGATGTCGAGGGCGGAGGAGTAGAAGGACTCGAGGGCGGAGACGCCGGACTTGAGGAGGTGGCAGGCGTCCCAGAGCTTGGAGCTCTCGTCCATGTACTCGTCGAGCCACTTGTCGCCGACGGGGAGGTGGAGCTTCTGCACGAGGAGCGTGAGGCCGGAGTGGAACGAGCGGAGCAGGGCCAGGGCCCTCTGCAGGAACTGGATCGACACGACCCCCACCACCGCCGCCGCCGCCGCCGCCGTTCGAGGAGGCGAGGTAGCTGCGCTCGAGGTCGTCGATCCCCCGGGTGAGGAACGTGTAGAAGCCGTTGACGGAGCTCGTGGAGGAGGGATCCATTCGACAGGAAAAGAGGTAAAGGCTACGACTTTGAGGTGATGAATTGAAAGCGAAAAGAGGGTCGAGACTCGAGAGAGAGAGAGAGAGAGAGAGAGAGAGAAAAGATGAAGAGGAGAAGGATGGGTATTTAAATTTGCTTTGGTTTGAGACTTTAAGAGAGAGAGAGAGAGAGAAGAAGAAGAGGAGGAAAAAAGCTTGAGACTTTAGAAGGGAGGAAGTGAATATCTTTGGAAAGCTCAAACGCCCATTTCACACACACACACAAAGTACAGCAGAGAAACAGATAGAGAGAGAGAGAGAGAGAGAGAGAGAGAGTTTGTAAGGATTGAAAGGGATGGTTGGGGGCAATGATGGGTGTTTCCCATGGAGGGGAAAGGATGATTCCTAATATTATGCCCATTTTCCCACCCTTTGTTTATTGGGCAGAAAGCATAGAAACGAAACAATGCCTCCAAGAAATCCGAGCCTTCGGAAGAGAAGGCCGCACCCCAAAAGATGATGAAAAAAAGGAACAATTTTGGGAATCGATTTTTCGTTCGAAAATTCTCAATGTGAATAATTTTGGGTACGTGTAAGAATTTCATTCAAAAGAATGTTGATTTTTGGATAATCGGTCGTCGCGCACGTGAATCCCGCGACAACGACGGACGAGAGGAATCGGACATCGTGGCAAGAGCTGACGAGACGAAGAGGAAAGCGATGGAGTTGATGCGTTTGAGGTCATCGGGGGGTTTTAGGAGTCTAGTTTTTCGTAGGGTGGGGAAAGAAATAGAGAGAGAGAGAGGGTGAGGAGTAAGAATTTTCTCGCGAGCTCCCTTCCAATTTTGTGCTTTTTCCGCCACCCCGGCCTACGCCTTTTTCTACAAACCGAGCGACCTCCTCCTCCAATTTCACTCGTGCGTGCCAGAAGATGGCCATCGAAAGGTTAAAAAAAAAAAATAAAATTGACGGTATTGGTGTTGGTGTCCCTAATGCATTGGTTGGTTGGTATCTTCCCAAGCCTTCCTAGTTTGACTGCATTTGACTCCGATTCTGGAGAGCCCCTCTTCCCAAAATCCTCATTTCATTCCTCGAGCTACTGACTTTGGTTCCTTCCATCCCTCTCCTTTCCATTGAAATTCGCAGCATTGCTTGTTCTCTCCTCGACATCCCCGTCGATTTTGTCCGGGGGAGGGGGCAGATTGGGAATCGTACCCATTTTGTATTCCATCTTTTTCAGGGAAACGGACGGTTTTGAAAATACTTTCCTTAAAAGCGCATATAATAATCATTTTATTTCTAATTTGAACTATTTATCTATTTTAGGAATATGTTTGGAACGTGAATATGTTTGGTCACGTAATTTTATTTTTTTATTTCTGAAGCAAATTTTTAGTTCAGAATGATGTTTGAACATGAATAACTCTCCACATTGCTTGTGCTCGCTACTAGTCAACCACCATCCCCTAGCTGCCATCCACTGCTGTCACTAAGAATGGGAGAAATTTTATATCGTTATTTGTGATCATAAATTGATTTTCGAAGCATCATGGTTATTATTAACACCTCAATTAAGCGACCTCGCAATACCCCGAAAAAGGAAACGTGGACTGGTCTTTTTGATGCCCACAGCCGCGTACACAATAAACAATCAAGTGCCATCCCCCTCCAAACTCGCTTTTTAGCAAAGCAAACGGACGATGCCATTCATTTGCCTAACAAGGAACAATTTGGGGGAGGGGGAGGCGGGGTCCAGCCCGTCCGACGTGGACAGGTCCGATCGACCCCATCGATCGGCCGTTGCGAATGAATATAAATACAAACGCCCTGTTCTAACCATGACCGAATTGGGAGAAGGGGGTTTGTCCCGAAATTGATGGCCCCGTACCCAATCGGAGCCTTCAATGATTGATCCCAAATCAGTCGATTAATCAAACTGAGGGCCACACAGAATGTAGGGAAGCCGATTTAGGGCCAAATTCCTGCACTCGAATCTTAATTTAATGATACTCCAGATTAATAATATTAAAAATTATATATATATATAAACAGATATGATGATGGTGAATGAGATGTGGGCATTCCTAATCTGAGCTGGGGGGTCGGGGGACCATGAGATCTCACCACTTATTTTATCGATTTAATGTGTTGTGACAATTTGAAATTATATATATATTTATATTGATATTTATATTTATATATTTCTTAGTCGGGGGCACTCGTGGGTTCTTGGAGGATGGGACGTTTGAGAGGATGTTGGTCTTTTGAGGATTTTGAAAAGTGACGAAGAAGTCGAAGAGGAGGAGGAGAAGATGGAAGCAATTTCCCTCATTTCTTTATTATTATTTTTTTTGTTTAATGAAAAATTTAGATTTTTTCTATAAAAGGGGCATTGATTTGGACGCCTTTGTCTTCGATTTTGGAAGCGGGCCTCCGTCCCCTAATTATCGGATAAATTTGCTGCCGTGGAATTTACTCGTCATCGAAGCCGACTCAATTTTTCTTATTTTTTTAAGGTCGAGAGGAGCGTCGCCGGTTTTCCCCAAAAATAACGGCAAGGTCCGATTATAAGGGTCCTCAATTATAAGGGTAAGCTCGAACCCAACTCGACTCATTTTTCCTTTTTTTTTAAGGTCGAGAGGAGCATCGCCGGTTTTTCCCAAAAAAACGGTGACTAAGGTCCTGATTATAAGGGTAATCAAGTTGGGTACCGGGTTAAGCTCGAACCCAACTCGACTCAGAGTGTCCTGAATCTCAAGCTCTGAACTCGACTCGACTAAGAACCGAGAATACGTTCGTTCCACTACAGTTGTAACGAGCACGTGCGAAGGGGTTCCGTTGTCGACCTGGTTCCAGTTACAAAGCATCGACGTCACGTAATGCGAGATGAATCCGCTCGCCTCGATCTGTCCCCTCCCGAAGAAACATGCGATAGGTAGTTCAGTAGAATAATCTTTTCCCTCCAATTTCGCTCCGAGATTCCGATCCGAGCGGCAGTTGAAACACGATCGACCCGGTCAACCACCATCGCGACAGGAGCAATCAAAAAGAAAGACAGGGAATTCAGCAGCATCTCGGGCATGGAGATCCTCCGGTCTTTCCGGTCAAGATGAACAGGGAGCTGATCTTCCGAGAATCCAAACGTGGCTCGGCATGTTGGGATGCCGGAAGACAGAATCTCCACGTGGTGAGTGGCGTGGATTTCTTCGCCGGAAAAAAGACCGACCCTCGAATCGGACCAATCCAGCTTCCTTCCCCCATGATTGCATGTGTCCAAAACCAAAAGACGATGCGATGCGGAACTCCTTTCCGAAATTTCGGAACGTGGGGATGGATCTCTTTCTTTTGCCTTTCCTTTTCGTCGATTCGAAACGATTCCATATGCCGATTCACGGTTCCTCGATGGGGAGAGAAGTCAAATTGCTCTCCTCGCATCGACCCCTCGGACAGTATCTACCTAACATGCACTATGGTATATGTCATCGCGGGACGTAATAGCTTAATCTATGTCTCTAAAAAAAAAAAATACTAAAGAAGGGAAAAAGAAAAAGACTTGCACGGATCGACTCTGCATAGGTACGGTTTAAAATATAATTGACTCGATCGATAGATTGGGCTTCGGCCGACAATCGATCGATAGATTGGGCTTCGGCCGACAATCGATCGAAGAGAGAATATTCGTGAATTTATCATGCGTCAATTCACCGGCTAGCTAGCGTGGTTTAATGACCGATCTCTAATATCCTTAAGTTGAGGTTCCCAAAATATCCACCAAATGGCACATGTTATTGTTGTTATCGGTTGTTATCCATCGTTCCGTCTGATGCTCACTTGGCATTTTAATCGGATCCCACTCCACACGTGTCGGGGCGATCCGGGACCCTCCAATTTCCGCCGCCCCGCCAAATTATGACTCGAAAAGTAAGTGTGGCTCGTGACTTGACGTGTCCCATCGGATCATCAAACCCCCAAAGGACTCCACGGGCAGGAGAGGCTAAAAGCTGATGCGAGGAAGGGGTGGGGGGAGAGGAATGTTTCGTTTTCCTCTTAATGAGAGGGATCGATGCGGGGGGTACACTGTTCAGCTGGCGGGTGAGATGGATACAACTGGTCTGGTCCAGCCTCTTTAAAACACACACGCACATACGCACGAGCACACGCACATATAGAAAGAGACTCTCAACAAATCGGAAAGCGAAGAGGGGCAATAAATGGGGAGGCGGAATTGGAAGAGAAAAGAGTGGGTAAAATCGCACGCTTTGGTCGCCTTCTGAATTCTCCAATTGGAGGGAGCGGATGGAATTGGCCTCTTGATGTTGGCCAGTTGGTTTTCATATTTATTATAAGCATTTATGCTCTTGAGGGACCATTCCAAAGTAGTGCAGTTTCGAAGGATGTCGGTAAGCTTTTCGGATTTTAAACCTTAAAAAAGGTCTAAGACTCGAGTGATAAATCGACGCAAGTTTTAGGACTTTCATAATATTATCAAGTTCTCCCTTGCTTGCAGCTATTGTAAATTGTATATTCCGATATAAGCATACAGCACGGTAATGAACCATTCGAAGGGTCATGAATAGTATAATGCCCCTACTACACATATTTCATAAATCACGATATGTCCACGCACCTAATGATGGTAAAAAATGTATATTTCACGTGATGATTGGATTGTAGATCGACTTTTCTACAATACCATAATCATGTACTCATCTCTTTATGAAAAACATCTCATCACCATCAATTACGTGGTTAATTAATTATCATTAAGAAAGACTACGCTTTAAACCTTATAGGTTATTTCACTTTATATTACTTTAGTAGAGTAATATCTCAATATCTTTTGACATTATAAATTTGGAAATAAGCCGAAAAATACTAGAAAGATCGAATTCCATGAGATGTTTAAAATCGAATGTCATGGATGAAATCTTTTCGAGATTTCAATTAGACTTATTCTGATGAGATCGACCATGGAATGCATTTACAGGCAATGCAAGTACGTCGCAATCATGAACGGACGTATCGAAGTTAACGTCTACATCTCTTCACTCCCGATTTGGAGTTTCGTTAGCAATAACAGAAAACTTTCACCTCTTGCGCGTTGTTAATCGTGGCCAGCTTTTCTTCTAATGAAAAGGAAAGTGGGGGCTCGTTCGCTCGTTCGCTCGTCCATGATCCGCAGCATGAACAGCACCGCAAAAATCATGATTTGAAGGCATCCGTCTAATGATGATTAAGCGCATAGAATGGGAGGGTAGAGGCTCGAATCAATCATGACGAAAACCTTGCGGCCCTACTCATCTCATGAATTGACCCACGAGAAAAACCATCACAGGACTAGCATCGACATGACCGGAAGAGCTTGACATCCTCAGCATATAAGCCACTGCTTATGGTGGGGCGCGAATGATTTTTTTTTGCTTTTTTTGCTCTTGATGTAATGGCTGGGCAATTGAAGAAAGAAGAGAAGAAGTGACCCTCCAAATAATTATACCTCTGCTCTCTGAATTATTACCCATGTTCCAGTGCTCTACCTAAAAAATAAAAGTTGTACTATTAGATGCGAATTATTTTTTCGAAAAAATAAATATGATCCACGGATCTTTCGCCATCACGATAATATTTTCAGAGCTTTCAAAACATTTTCGATACTGTGTATCACGAAACATCAGATTGTACATTGTCTTTACTTTCAGTCGAAAGTGACCTTATATTATGATTTGCTCGGACGGATGAACAATGGAAAAGATTTTCTCTATCGGTCAAAAACCCGTGATTGATAATCACTTGCTTGTCATTGAAGGAGCTTCACACCCGAGACGAGTGGTTCGGATTAAGCCAGATCTACTACTACTCATTGTGAGCTAAGATGTCAAATGCTGCCCTACCATAGTGCTGGTGGGAGTAAAGCAGAGGTTATTTTAGGTCTCGACACGGCCGAACCCACCTCACGGATGAACTTCCGATGCTGAGGAAAATGAATGGGGATCCGAACCTGTGACTAGTGGGTGTCAAACCACTCGAGAGTAGGCCCTTCATTATAAAACCAACCATCATCACAACGGTGAATAATAGGGATGGTCACACGAGAAGGAAGGACCCCAAATTTAATCAATTGCAACTCGAAAGACCATTGTCCTTCTTCTTTAGGTTAGGCCCCTCTTTCTCTCTCTCTCCCTATAGACCACCTTTGACCAGCGGCGCTGGCAAAAGAGGGATCCGAGCACTCCTTTCTATTTATTTATTTATTACTTTGGTTGAGGCTTGCTTTCGGGTTCAACCGGGCAAAACCCACTTGAGGGATTCCCATTCCTTCCCACTATGTGACTTTTTCTTTCCTTTTCAAGTCCCCTGTCATCCCCTAAAAGAGGGAATTTCAAAACCCATACAAATTCTGGAACCAATCTCAATCCCTCAAAGTAGCATTTATAGTAAACGAAAGAAGGACAAAGTGCTCCCTAGGCTTTATAACTACAGGGTGCACCTAGAGAGATAGAGATAGAGAGAGAGAGAGAGAGACTTTAGGGGCTTTTCATGATTAGGGTTTTGATTCAGAGAGCCCCCCGTTTTCACAAGGCCAAGGTATTTTGGAGACTTTCTTTAGCAACCCTTCAATAGGTGCATGTGTAAGTGGGGGTATCATTCCTCCACATCCCCTAATAACATCGCACCAAAGTGGACGTTAACCTCCAGTAATGTCTGAACGGTGTGCAGATGCCATGAGTAACTTCCCCCCTTCAAACGGGTCCTGACAAGTGACATGCCTTGTTGTTGATGGCGACCAGGACATAACTTCACCCCCCCACTTTACATCGAGTCTTTTCTATTTTCCAACTCTTCACCAGCTCAGGATTACAATAAAGCTTTCACGTTCTTATCGTAATTCTCCTTGATTGTATGATAATCCTGTCTACAAATGATACTTTTTGTATCTTTCGCTACACACCACATGGTTCTATCGAAACATGACCGGAAAAAATCGAAAAATTTGAGATTTTTATCGTACTGCTCTAGGGGGCTATTTACGTTTGATTGTCCCACCACCGTCCATACCATCTTAATCACGAAGAAAAAAAAGGGACAAAACATACGGAGGAAACTCCTGGCTTGTAATTATTCAAAAGGTGAAGCTGTCAAGACGATGAAAATTGCTATGTTGATATAGTCTTCTCACAATCATTTCAATTATGATAATGAGTATGGTAACTTTCAAAGATGTTCAGGACATCTCAATGCCACAACATCCATTTCAAAGCCACGAAAATTTATAATAGCTTTGACGAAACCACTTGACTCGATTTTGAGATTAATGCAGGCTTCAAAACGTGAATTACCAAGCACGTAACTTTCGATATTTAACCATACAGCTACTAAATAGCACTCTCTTTCCCTCCTCGAAGACTCGTCTTATCCTTGGTTATTTTCTATGTCGCCATGAAAGACTGGCCAACTACCGCTTTAATTATGAAAACGAGCAACATCTGAAAAAGTGCAACTGCAGACTACTGATGCAACGAACAATGTATGTAGCCCCCTTCAAAAGAATCATCGTCCTAAATTCAAAAGCGATCCCACAATCAATTATTGCCAAAGGTACAGTAGGTTCGCTTTTGGTGTATCCTTCTCCGGAATTTCAGAATCTTCCTTACTAAATTTCACTAAAACTAATTCCTGTGAAAAAAAAAATAGACCTCTACCCAATTGGACCACCCCTCGTTATAATCGACAATGCTCTTTTAGTTCGATGTTCTTTAATCTCTATACTCGATAAAACTTCCTCCCACGCCCAATCCATCTTATATCTCTTATTCAATCGGGTCCCTTTTACACCGGCTCGTCTTACAACGTAAGTCTCCGCATTTTGGATATTTTTTTTATCGGTACCAAGTTGTAAAATATTCGAGCGAGTTGATAAACTAGATACCAATGAACTTTTGGTAGAACTTTTAATGACGAGCGGCGGCACTTGGAGGGAAAAAAAATTGGCTAGAAAGTATCTGTTGATTAATTTTGATTGTGATCGTACAACGGATTTATTCTTTTATTTTTTTAATTTCCGCTTTCCGTACCCTAGTTTGCCCCCGTCTAATCTATATCCTAAAAACGGGAAAAAAGAAAGGGAAAAAAAAAAGGAGGGGGCAGCAGAGAAAAAGGAAAAAGCTTTGCGAGATGGAAGAGTTGCGGCTGCTGCGATGGCCCTATGAAGGCGGCTCCTCGTGGTGACCGGTAGGCGCCGGTAATCATTGCTTCTATGTTCTCCCCCAGCTGCAAAAGTGGGCGAAAAATAAAAATTAAATAAATAAAAATAAACGACCTTCCTTTTCATTTTCATTTCATATTTTCTTTAAATATCAAAAAAAAAAAAAAAAAAAAAAAAAAGAGGACCCAAAACAGAGGATTAAGTTGACTTTGGGCCACCATGAAGGGCCTGGGTTTCTTGTCAGCACTTATATATATAATTAGACAAAAGCCCACTCAAAAAGACAACTGACTATTTAAATCGTAGATTCACAATATGGTGCATTGCACTTCTAGGGTACCCCTTCTCTAGTGACCTAACGATATAACCAGAAACTAATGAATGATAAAGTTATATATAAAAAAAAAAGAATCCCAAAAACGTAAAATTGAATCCTCAAAGCATGATGAGAGTCATCAAGCATTTCCGATTTCTTTTCTTAACCCATGGAAGTAAGTGGGAACATCAAAACCGTGCGGTCCCATTGTAATTCTCCCTAAATTTTAGGGAGTGAAGCGATTACCTAGAAGTTAAGGAGAAGTTTTTGTTTGAAAGAAAGTGTTTGGATGGTGTCAGGACTTGCCTCGTTTGCTATTGGAATGTTCAATTTAAGGTGTCTGGTAGCACAAATTGACATCTGGACGAGCCCGTCACTACACCACCCGATGATAGTGATGCAAGTAAGTCCAAACTCGTCCTTTGCGAACTAATTAAGATTTCTAAAACGGAATGATAGATTAAAAAAATCGAATCCATGACTTTCAATTTATAAATCAAGTCTTGAACCACTCAACTAATCACCGATTTGTTGAAAGTCATAGATAGTTGGATGAAAAGTGATGCCGGTCCTTTTCCTTTCAAAGTGGCAAGGTTAATATCTACACAAAGCAGGCTGGTAATGCGATTTTCAGAATCTCGGGGCCCACATCCACACCGATATATTCTTTTTTTTATGGGCAACCCGCATTTGTTAGTATGTATAAATATGGTTTTAAGCAGAGAAGTACCAACGGTGGATCCGTGGCGCAATGGTAGCGCGTCTGACTCCAGATCAGAAGGTTGCGTGTTCGATTCACGTCGGGTTCAAATCCCTGATGTGTCCACTTCTCCTTTTTTCTCGAGGCTTTCTTCCGCTCCAAATCAAGACCTTGGCTCCTGCCACAATCGCCCACCAACCTTTTTCCTTTCGTCTCACGTTATGTCGTGACAAACACTGGATTTTCTTTGTTTGTAGATTTGTGTTGCTCCTCTTTTCCTATTGAACTTCTCTAGGAATGAATCTTTGTGGAGCATGCAAAGCGATCGATGGGGAAAAGTGTTAAAAAAGTCTTAAACCTTTTATATTTTTGCCAATTTAGTCATAAACTTTTTTGCGTCGTGTCAATTTAGTCATTTCTGGCCAATTTTGACCGGATTTTTCTTGTGATCTTGGTTGGCTAGTCGTCGCTGATCGGCGCTAATAAAATTTTAATATTTTTGAATTTTTTTATTTTTTTTTTTTCCTTCTCCTCCTCTTTCCTCTAGCGATCGTTGGACCTTGGCGATCGGCCACTGGCGAGGTGGCCGGCAAGGTCGATTGGCCTTGTGCCGGGTTGGTGGGGCTCGCCCTCGCTAGATCCGACGAGGGTGAGCCTCGCCACTCAGGCCTTGAGGGTGACCTCGTGTCGCCGAGGTCCGGTGATCGGCTAGAGGAAGGAGGAGGAGAAGGAAAAAAAAAAGAAAAAAATTAAAAAAAAAATTAAAATATTACTAAAAGTTGTCCACGTCGATCGCGTGTTAGTTGGGCGCGTCCCGTCAGCAAAAATCCGATCAAAATTGGCCGGAAATGATTGAATTGACACAATATAAAAATGTTTAGGACTAAATTGGTATAAATGCAAAAAGTTTAGGACTTTTTTAACACTTCTCCCGTGATCGATGTTTTTACTGGAACTAAGTTAAGTGGCAATCATCGGACACAATCATTCTTCATATAATACTCCCCTGCGGGGTGTTTGCATCTGCTTCGTTTCTTTTCTTTTTTGGCGAATATCAAATGAGTATCGAGAAGAGAACAAGAAATCAACCTCGAATGAAGGAGAAAAAGCAAGACGAGTTCATGGGAATCATAATTGTTCTTTTTGCACTTCAAGCCTTACCCACAATTAGATTTCACCCGGTTTTGCTTTAAGATTGTTTCCTAATTTCATGCTTCAGTGCAAATTTCGCTGTTTTGGACCATCAGAACTTCCATGGGTACTTCCTACTTTTGTCCTCTGACAGATTCAATCAAAGTGACGGGATGAAAAACCCCAACGCTTCATATAAACGAATCCTTCCTTTTTCATTTTCTTTTCTACCCTTTGATATCACTA
This sequence comes from Eucalyptus marginata, assembly GCA_014182565.1. Lineage (NCBI taxonomy): Eukaryota > Viridiplantae > Streptophyta > Magnoliopsida > Myrtales > Myrtaceae > Eucalyptus > Eucalyptus marginata. The sequence continues at coordinate 45,971,956 of CM024590.1, read as the reverse complement.
TATATAAACATTGATCTTCAGTAGGAGGAACAATTACATAAGTTCCAAAGCCACATTTACATGGATCAGCCGACAAACAATTTTACTGCGTTTCATTCATCATCATCTGTGTCGAGCTCGAGGCCCTCCGCCGCTAAAAGCTGACCGATAACCTTCTTCCGTTCCTCTTCTGCTTTCTTTCTCATCAGGTCTCTCTTCTTCAGGACAAGTGTGTGGCGTTTAAGAGTGTTGGTGAAATATTCCCTGGATGCTTTCTTCTCTTTAGCCAGTATCCTTCTCTCCTCTTCTGGGTCGATCTAGACATGCATTGGAATGTATACATTATCAGTTGGCTTGCTCATGCAATATAATAAACACCAACAAAGATCACGGGAAAAGAGCAATGTTATCAAACAAAATCACTTCTGACCCAAAAATCAAGAAGGAAAAGAGACAACGGCCCAGCTGAAAAGAAATCCACAGAATTTCTGGTAGGGGGATCTGAAGAAAGAATTGGACTTTAAAGGATTAATCTCAAATCCTTTGTTTCAGATCTTCTGCGAGTTTGGAATTAAGGAAAAGAGTTTCCAAGAGGAAGATGAGAAACGGACAACTGTTTTAGCCACTCCTCCCACTGCCAGACGGCTTTCAGATTGCTTGATGAAGGTTTTAATCAACTAACTTTTCGCTTACCCACGTATTCCCAGGTCTACCCATTATTTTAATCATTGTATCAGCTGAAGCATGGTCTTGTTGACACTGTACATGTTAATTCTCTCTTTGCTGTCGTTCACCGCAGAATCCCCTGTTTCCCCTCAAATAAATTGTCCCTTTAACCCGAAGGTCAGTCTGCTCATGTGTTCATGAAATTACTCAAATACCTTGGAACGTGCAAGCCGTCGCGCTCGGAGATTCATCTCACGTTGCTGCTGCTCAGCCCAAGCTGCAATTGCCATATCACCACGCTGATCAAACGCCTTCCGCTTCTTCATAAGCCACTCCATCCATGCTTGAGATGCCTGGAAAAATAAAATTCAACTGATACTGCTGGTATGAAATGTCTACGCTATGTAGTACCCTACCACTAAAATTCCACCAGGCAGACTTTAAGGATGTGTTTGGTAACGTTTCTGTTAAAAAATTGTTCCAGGGAACAGAAATAGAAAAAATTATTTCTGTTCCGGGGAACAATTTTTTAACAGAAGAACGCATTTGGTAAACTTATTTCTAGAATAAAAAGAAAACAGAAATGGTAAACTTGTGTAATTTTTTTATTTCTTTTAATTTTTTAATATTTTTATTTTATTTTTCCTTTTCTTTTTTATTTTTTATTTTTTTTTTTTCTTCTTTTGGCCGGCGGCCTTGCCCAGCCACGGCGAGGCTCGCTGGGGCCGGCGATGCTCCAGCAAGGTCGCCGGCCCTCGACGGCCGGTCGCTGGCCACCGGCCAAAGAGAAAAGAAGAAGAAAAGAAGAAGAAAAGAAAGAGAAGAAAAAGCTAGGAGAGAGAAAATTGTTTCTCGAAATGTTAGGGAACAAGAAACAAGTTTTTCTTTTTTTGTTTACTTCAAATTTGTTAAAAACAAAAAAATAGATTTGGAACAAAAATGTAAACATTCTTTTTTTGTTCCCCGGAACAAAAAATCAGAAATTGTGTTCATGAACAAAAAAAAAGAACACAAACAAATGCACCCTAAATGAACAAACAAGGGAAATAAGATCCACCAAATTAACAATAACCATCAGCCTGAAGATAAAAATTGACAGAAAGCAAAATAATAAGCAAGACACTTCTCTTCTCTGCTTACTTTCAAAAGTGAAACCAAAAAATAAAAAATAAAAAAATGCTGCATTTGGCTTAGCATTGAAGCCATACAGAGTGTGAATGAACTAAAATTTCAGGATCTGCTGCCTCATTGATATATTGTTACAGAGACACTGATCACATGCTACTAAAAAAGGAGATACAATTTTAAATTTAGTCACCATCTGCTGCCGTAAGCTTAGAAACCAATGACAGACGACAGCAGAATGAAAAATTCTTAAACCATATGAAGCCCAGATAAAGTCCCGGTAGACAAGTCGAACTCTAACCTTCATAGGGTTGACCCGGTTATCCATATCATACTTCCTGCGCTTCTCCACATCTACGAGCAACTCGTAAGCAGCTTGGATCTTAATAAATCTAGCTTCTGCGGTTTCTCCTTCTTCAAGTGTGCCTCTACCATCATAAACTTTACCAGAAAGGAAAATCGAATCAGTTCAGACTTCCGATCACTAGGAGAACAGGCAACGGACTCACTAACTTGCAGAAATGGTGCATCCTGGCGTCAAAGAATTGATTAAATCACACTTATAGATATTCAGTGAGCTACCATCTTATCATTCCTAATAGTACTTGTACAATTGCCACTACAGCTGATCTTTCTTGTGACAAATAGCTGCTAACAATTTATTCAACCCGACCAATCAAGCCCTCATGGCGATAAGCAAGGAGCAAAACCACAACAAGAAAAAATAAACTACCAGCTTGATAATTCCTTCTAAGTTTGTTTAGCCCATATAAGTTCATAAGCAGAATGAAGTTCGCAACTTTGTAATTCATAAGGCAAATTTTATTTTTATTTTATGCATTATAAGACACCCAATCAAGATAAAGGAACAAACCATCCGGATGATAATACTTTGCCAACCGTCTGTAGGCAATCTTTATCTGCTCGTCATCCGCATCTCTTTCCAACTCTGCAGAGATCAACAAACAGCAATTTGCCGCCAAATCCATCAACTAAAAAAATCAGACCCTCGCATTGCGAAAAAAATCACATCTTCCGCTCGCGAAATTTACCAAGACTTCAAATTCAAATTACCCAAGGTCTCGTACGGCGATTTCTCCTCGGTCCAGCTCGAAGCCTTGACCATTGTCCTCCTCTGGTTGGCCCTAAACCACTTCGGCTCAGCTCTCTCCGAATTGCTCCAAGTGAACACGAAGGACGACGGAGAATTCAAGCGGGGAGGCTCGCCGCTCGAGCTCTGGAACGGGACCCTAGTCACTTTCGATCGGGCTCGAGCTTGGCTCCGGCAACACGCGATGGAAGCGAACACCGCGTGGGGTCGACAGATCGATCGCAGATTGCTCATGGCTTCCCCACCTAACCTTCTCAATCTCTCCCGGCGATCGAATTTCTGGATCGGCGATGAATCCGAATTAGGGTTTCGGAGTCGAAGGCGATGAACGAATGGACCAACGGAATCTAACTGAATCTAATTCCCCTTTTCTTTTTTTTTTTTTTTCCCTTCCATTTCTTTATCGTATTTTTCGCGGGAATTTTGTGGATGGTTTTTCTTCGCGAGGCTTTTTATTTATTTTATTTTGTATTTGTTCGCCCAATGTGTGGCATTTATTGTCCGTTGGGAAATTGCTACTCTTAATAATATTCTCCCCACCCTATTAATGTAGAGAAAATAAAGAAATCATTTTAAGGTCGATAAGACAATTTTACACCTAATTGAAAGTAGATAAAAACAATGATTATGCAGCCAAAATTGATTTTAATTTAAAAAGGCCGAAAAAGTTCTCTCTAAAAATTTGTTGCTCAAGAACAAGAAGATTGTTTCGATGATTTCAAACGAAATTATGAAAAACAAGGGGTTAATTTGGATTTTATTATTCTTATATCCAAACGATTTGAGATGTTTTAATTCGATTTTAAGTTCGAAATATCAAGAGCCAAAAGCAAAACCCCTCTTTTGGTTTAATATCTTATCACTTTGTCAAATTATTAAACTGTTTTTTTTTTTTTTAATAATTTCTAAAGATTTCCATGTCCATAATCTTTAAAATTAAGAACTCTACTTTCTCAAATGGCCCATTTCTTCTCAACGTCCAAACTCCATTTACTCTCCCAAAACAAAGTTGTACTCGATATAATGATTGAGAGTTTCCTTCCATCAGATGCAACAACACCGGGCAACTACCTTCAAATTAGCAGAAATTTACACAAGCCGAATCATGCTGCAAACTCCATTCAAATGAAGCCTGCAATGCCGGCGTCACCGGAAAGACATGTACTATGTATACAATAACATCGCGTGCCGCGGAAGAACTACCGTGCCTAGCTAATTATCGCACGCGCAGCTTATCGCTATATTCACAATGATCCGAACTTGGGAGTCCTTGATTACAGTAGGCACATCCGATGCAGTTAACAGAACTGACAGCAGCAAGTTTTAGTTCCTGCCTTGCTCGCTCGCAGGGGACTCTTTCCAGCAACGAAGGCCTTCTTTTCCTGAAACGCTGTCCTGGAGTCGATTGGCTTAGGCGGGATCCAGAGGACGGGTGGTCCACAGAGCGCTCAGTGCACGAAGGCGGTGCCAAAATTCTCCGAGGACAAGCAATGCGCGGGCTGCTTGGCGGGTGGTTAGAAAGAGATACATCCGCTGCAGAGTCTGCTGTCGAAGGTGATCCGCCTGTTTATGCGGAAACGAAGAAACGGCGTGTCAGCAGATCAAATGGGGACGATGAGCAAAGCGAACAGACTTAGGGAAAACAGTACAGAGACTAGTAGGCATCAGGCAATCAAATCCCTTGCTACTCAGATTTCTGGCACAAGCATTTTCGATTTCGATTTCGTTTGAATTGAATGAGATTGTTGCGTCAAGCCCTGCACCTAATGACTAGAATTGGTTTGGGTTGGATCCGTTCCAACAATAAACCTACCTACTAATGTAATAAATCAAGAATGCCGCCAGGAGCGGCACAAGTTCGATAAGTGGAGATCACCTGGATCACAAAGTCCTCCAATGCTCCCAATTTCTCCATAGCAGCAGCCACCGCAGAGCTATAATTCCCTGCGCCTAGCTGGTCATCGGCGACTTCCTGAGCTAAATTCTGCTGAAGTTTTTCCATTCCTTTAGATAGAGCGTCTTCAGCTTGCTGGGACAAATGTCGGAGGTTGCACAATTGCAGCAACTGGTCTTCGGTCAAGAGCTCAATTTGTGGCAGTAGAACCTGTCGGAGAATCGACGACTGAGGTTTCGACAGCAATTCTTCGTTGCACAGGCAAAAGATTCTTTGGATTGGAGGAAACTTTGCTCTCGCAAAGGAAGCATCGAATGGAAAGGCAAGAGGGAAGGAAATTCTTACATTCAGCAGCTCCGATGGACGAAATCCTCCAATCCAAAGGAAAAACCGCTCTGCTGATGTCCTCCATGCGCCGGACATCAAAAAGAATACGTCGGCCTTGGCAGCTTCTGCTTTCATGCGGAAAAGGTCATAATAGAGTTTCAAGCTGCTTTCTACCATGAATCGAAGCTCCACATCTCCTACATGGCCTTGCAGCGCAGTCTTAAGTTCACAAGTCTTTCTTTGTTGCTCTTCGACCCAGTGCGCATATTCCATCTCGAATGTGGCAATTCCTGGGAGATAATCACTAAAGTTAATTTCTTTGAAGAATGTAAGTACCGGGAATTACGTCATTACTTGCTGATTCATCCATCTATTTGGCAGCACAGAGGTGACACCTTATGTTTGGAATCATAAAAGGCTTTAAAATGGCAATCGGTTTTAACTTGCTTAGTGTTAAGCAGGGTCGATAAATAAGCACCAAAACAGTTGCCAGATTTAGGAGAAGACGAACCCGAGTGGACTGTTCTGGAGAATCCGAAGTGAGTAGCGTCGAATGCATTTCCCAAGAACAACCCCTAGATAGAGAAAATTCATCTGGTCCGTTAGAAAGATATTACACTACCAATGCCACACTAAAAAGCATTACAGTAGAAAGAATGACGTGATGAGAAGCTGTTAAAAGAGTTGATATAGGCCTTACTTGCTGCCTAGCTCTCCCGAGTTCCAGCTCCAATTGTGCTAGCTTTAAGCGGCTTGATTCTAGTTGTTGTACATATTTCTGAAAGAGAAAAGTTAGATCCAAATCCATAACTTGAAAGTCCGACAAAACTACAGTGAAGTGAACAGGAGTGCGTTTTCTTTTCTACCTTTTTCCGCAGACGGCTTTTTCGAGCAGCTTCACGGTTCTGTGCTAGACGTCTCTGTACCTGCACAGTCGATGCACATGTTTGAATAGATTGACACAAAATAATGCTGTACCGAGAGTTTAATTCTAGGCAAAGCAATCTTAAATTAGCGTTAAAGGTTGCTCGATGCAAAGTCATGTTGGATGTAGAGAAAGCTTGCTTGGCAGTGGTTTAGATGGAACATGAATCATTGATCACATCCTGGAAACAAAGTACCGTTCATATACGTAAGATGTAGGCAAAGCTGTTCACCTTGTCAGGTCTATTTGCTTCTTGATCGCTCCTGGAGCTGGAATTTTCTGCCGATTCATGAGAAACATATTCAAACTGCGAAATTAAATGCTGAGGAAATCAGTCATGACCTGGAAATACTCAAAGCACACAGAATGAAGAAAAGAAAAATATGTCATAAGACTTTATGAGATTCGGTTCACCTTCTTGTCCAATCCATCATCTACTGCATGCACGATCACAGATGACGATGCCTCGAGATTTTTGACCTTGTCAGCTTTGAAGGTGTCCCACATGGGGAACTGGTCAAATGGCTCGTAGATGTGCATCTTTCTTGGGTTAACAAACTGGGCTAAAGGAGAGTTCATACCTGACCAGAAAGGAAAAGAAAAGGAAAGGTAAATATTTGCAGTTACAAACAATAACAACGCTTTGCTGTTCTGGTCATTCACAACCCAGAATCATCTTTGAAGCTAATACCACAGAGTCCACACGCCATGAATGGGACATTATGCAAACTGCATCGTCGGTTAAGCTGTCAACGGAGAAGCTTAAATGTACAAGACAACTCAGACAGCTACTATTAGATACTGAATTATGAAATTTTATTCGTCTAATTGGAAAGTTTTATTTATGTTCCATCAAATGGCAAACTTGATGGCATTGATCGTTGCAGTGGCTTAGCATTATTATTTTTTTTTTTTGTGAATGATGGTAAGGTAACGGTTTTTGGCTCTTTTCAAGGGAGTTTCTGAGCACTGCAGAAGCTTCATTGTTTCATGAAAAACCAAAGCATCTGTTAAGTTCCTTGCTTGTACAAATTCCTTTTTCTTGCTTTTCTAGGTGCAAATGGGAAACAGATTTGCACATCTTTGCAAAGAAAAGAGTCAATAAACGAAATGCAGTTCATCTATCTTTGTTACATATCTTCACTCTATGTTATAAGTGAATTCTTATGCGGTGCCTATCAAAATCATCATTTTTACGACTAAGCAACGGTGTCAAATCTTTTGAACTGCCTGGAAAAAAAAGTCCTAAAGATCAGATATCAGATCCTTGAAAGAAAAAGATTCTAATGTTGTTATGACTTTCGTGCCTTGCAGGTAAGACTTTAAGGCTTTCATGGAAACAAACACTGAATTCAACCAAGAGAATAAGATGATCTATATCATTTACTTGATATCTACAGCTTTTCTTTCCAAATTCCACTCAAATTTGCAAGAACCGATTAACGTTAGGTGTTTGCTTATCGTCGAAACATAAAGAACAGAGGGAAAAGAAGAACGAACTGGCGGTCAAGTAAGTTATTTGATCAGACATCTGTTTGGAGGAGAATGGGGAGACAGCAACCATCTCACTAAAGACTTTGGTAAAAATTCAGCAAACCATTCGTGCTCATTTTCTGCAAAATCAAGTTGAAGGGAAGGATGAAGCAACGGTTTTTCAGATTTATGAGACAGATAAGTTCTCAACCTTCTCATGAATCAATTCACGAGGATATCTGGAAATGTAATCAAATTACAAATTTTAGTTAAAAACAGAGGACAAGAGATCTAGAGAGGAAGCTTGGCTTCACAACTTCATGATTTTAGTCAACGACTCATCAAAGGACCTGTTTTGTTATCCTTTCTTCAATAATTGCCGAAGTAGATTGTAACTAGAATTCTTCGAGTGCCACCAAGAAAAATCTAAATTGAGTGAGCATGCAACCGATTTCTTAAGTAAGCTTCTACTGTCATAGAACTGTACCATACACACAAGACAACTCACATGTTAACTAGCTACATCACCGGAAGGATGAATAAGTATCTGCTTTGGCTTATCTCACCGGAACTGTTTCACAGCATCCTTCAATAATCTAGCTCCCCGAAACAATTTGCTTACTGAACAGGAGCAACAGAAACAAGGCAAAGCAGACAAAATTCCATTCATTAACAAGGAAGACCAGGGAATATTAACAGCAAACCGGTGTATTTTCAACATACGAACTCAGCAGGGAAGAGCCTAGTCGAACAAAAGTTCCTGAAAAACATGAAGCTATTTTCCAAAGAAAATGTCTTGATCAAAGTACGACCATATCATCTTCTGCCGAATTCTCGAATATAACCAACAAGAATACGATCCTTGCACAAACTTCTAAGAGCTCAAGAATCAGATTACCTCCCACTCCGACTCGATTGATGGAGAACCCGAAACTGCTGGACTTTGACCAAGAACTCAGCGCTTCTTCGCGTGCAACTACAAAGGGAGAAAATTCAAGAAAGCGCAGGTGCTGTGGTGGTGGACTGGGGAGTACTAAAAGAACAGGCTTTATATCGGACCACTCCCCCAGGTCTTCCAAGGGTCGTTGTTGCTGGTCCCTCCAAAAGCAAACAAAAAACCATAAAGCAAATGCAAGACCAATAATAATAAATTAATGGCCAGAGCAACAATTATCAACAAGGGAACAAAAGGAGTGATCAAAAGCAAGATACTCTTCCGGCCTTTAGTAGGCTTATCAGCTGATAAAAAGAAGATGGGTCTTGATGTTCCCACTGTGAAGGAGGGGAGTTTTCATATGGAAGCAAGCAAAGCGATCGCGGATGAACGCACCAGCCACATACCACGGCCAACGCAAAACGACCCCCACATCTTTGAAAAGCAAAAGCGAGGGGGTCTGAAACCGACACCCTTAACATGCGCTCCACCAGCACACGCTTTGGAGCATCTCTGAACGACGATCACTTCATAGGACACCAGGAGCGCCCGCAAAGGAATTTTCTTGGATTGATGGAAATTCTTGCATGTTGACTTGAGTGATTTGCATGCAAGAATTTTTTATTTGGTGGATGAAACGACAGATTTTCTAATGTACGCATCAGTGAATAAGTACAATCTGGAGCATGGGATGGCGATTTTCTTGATTTAAGTGAGGTGAATTAAAATTTATCTCTACTGCCTTTAGTGGGATAATTGCGAGACAAGTTTAAAACTCGTCCATTTTGTGCACTTGAGTCCAAAAACTTAGGAAAAAAAGAGAGTTTGAACCTATATTACTAGTGTTAATTCAGTCATAATTCTTTCAATTTTGCCAATTGAGCCCGAAACCTTTTGACAATTTACCAATTAAATCATTCTAGCCAATTTTGATTGGAAATTATTGACATGGACGCCGATCATTCTATATGGCATGACTGTCACTGAAGTGGATAAATTTTTATTTTTATATTTATATTTGTCTCTCTTTTTTTTATTATGCAACCTTGCCCTAATCTGGCGTGGGCGGAGGTTGCGATGGCCTCATTGGCCATGGGCGAAGTGACCCTCCCCTAGTTTGGGCAAGGCCTTCATGGCTGGTGATAGTCGTTGGTGACCCTAGTGGCATAATAAAAAAATAAAAGCAAAGAGAAAAAAATAAAAAAATTGAAATCTTTTTTTAAAATATAAAAATTATCAGTAGTAGTGCCGACCGTTCTACATAAAAACGATTGAGACTCATGTTAGCGATTTTCGATCAAAATTAATTAGAATGACTCGGTCAACAAAATTTTAGAAAGTTTAGGATTAAATTAGCCAAATTGAAATAATTGTAACCGAATAGGTACAAGTGTGATATACTTATGATTCTTTTAAAAAAGTTCCCTAAAAGTTATAAGTTAGTACATAAGTGCACGAATTTGATAAGTTGTAGGATTCGCCTCCTGATTATCCTTTCAAATAAAGGGATGCACGCTGACTGTGGTCCTAATTTTTCGTCCTTCTCATTAAGCACCCCTCAAGTCAAATTTCATTTTGGTGTTGTGGATGCTTTTAGAATTTGGATATGCGCAGTAATTATCACACCGCCACACTTTCTTGACAATCGAATCATCCACCTTCGCTTACTCGCTTAGAATCCCTTGACTTTGCAAGGCGCGCGGATTAAATGGTCTACCTTCTGATTGGGTCGCTCATCAGAAAATATGTTTGCTTAAATGAACCCTGCAAACTTTCTTTTTATACTCAAATAAAAAAAAAAAAAAACTCAATTTTAAGTTTAATCCTACATCTACCCAAACTTTTTTTATCTTAAAAAAATTACTAACTTTAACTCTAGTTCCAAATTAGCCCCGTTAATTCTCTATCCAAAAATCGCCGTTAGTCATCCTTAATTTTCATATCAAATAATGGTTTCATTTTGGAGTGTTTTTTCGTGTCACTTTACTAATGTGGATTTATTATTGATGTGGAAATGTTACGTCAAACAACTAATGGCTTTTTCTAGGATAGAGGGTTAATAAGGGCAAAAGTGAGACTAGATAGAAAGTTCGTGCTTTTTTTAGACGAAAAAAAGTTAGAGGTAAATTTGGGATTAGGGTTAAAATGTGTGCTTTTTGTTAGGAAAGAAGTTCAGTGTAGATTTGGGATTGGATAAAAAAAAAAGTTGAGGTTTTGTTTTTAGATTAAAAAAAAAAAAAAAAAGTTCGGAGTGGATTTGCACTGTACCTAAAATTGGTATCTTTTAGAATAAAAAAATTCGGGATGGAATTCGAACTAAACCTATTGGATCACTCTTTTACTATTATGCACGTGTACGGAGATTGTGCGGCCCGCATAACTTATGTCGACTTGTTTTCTCGCTCTTAAATCATCATGAACGAAAAAAAATAAAATCATCATGGGCTGAATTTATTGCTACATCTTATGGTCCCCCGGTACATGGTTTTTGGATAACATCAACGTGCTGCAATTTTAATCTATTCCCTAAATTCGAAAGGACAATGGCAAACTTCCTTTCACTTATTGAATAATCTAAAGTTTATTAAGAAGCAGTACTATAGAATATTTTAAAAATAGGATGTGGTATCACCACCGTCATGGTTCATTTTCTCAGATAAGTACGTATGACTCCCCTCTTTACGTAAAGAGGACATGCTAATTTGGTTAAATTCCATCACCGGACATTGGATTTATAAAAAAAAATTTGTGCTCAAGTCGTCTTCATTTTCTATCATCAACCTTTCTTTTTCTTCACAATCGATAAGGTTTTGATCGAATTCTGACTAGTTTTATGCCCAAAAGCTCTATGCTGTAGACATATGGTGATGGTGCAACGTCTTGGAAACATTGATTTATAGAATCGAATATTATCTTCTCGTAACTCTTAAATGTTAATAGTTGGAATCATGGAGAAAGATACTTAAGTGGATGTGTGTGAACTTACTTCAATCGATTATAATCTCATTACAATACCAACATAACCACATAAAAAAAAGAAAAGGATATGTATAATCAACTTTTTTCTCAAAAGTAGCTGTCCGTCACAAACTAAGGAGCATCTGATGGTGAAAAACACTGATTATTCATAAAATGTTCGAGTATCTCGCGTTATAAAAGAGAAAGAAAAATTCATTAACGCGAAGAGCTTTTCAGCCGTCAAAGAATAATGAATGTTTAGATTCTTCACGCCATTTTTAAGTCCAGTAGTTGGAAAAAGAGAGTACTCACTTCTCAACTAAGTCAAAAAGGTGTCTACAATTTGCACCCACAACTTGTAAATTATTCCAGAATTTTTGGAACCATTCTCACTATATATATATATTATATAATAAATATATAAGTATATATAAATGTAGATCTCTCCATCTTCTTATGTATGATGGAGTCCACTAAATCACCAGCACCAAATTAAAATCTAGAATGCCAACTTTGCAAAATCCCACTTTGCGTGCTCCTTGTGCATGTCTTTTCTGCAAAATGCAATAAAAAGTAATTTGCTGGAGGGGAAAGAGGAAAAGAGGGAGAAAAAAGAAGCAAGGTCAGTACAAAAATAATATAAATTGCCTTTCCAAAGTGGGTGTTGCGGCGTGATTCATTCCATCCATCTTTTTAATCATCTAATGGGGTTTGGTTTGTTAAGGAATTGAAATAAATAATCACCAAAAAATAATCCACTCAGATTCGATAATTGTGATGGGAACCAGAAGAAGAGATGCCATTAGATTAGAGGGAAATGATGAATATATATTATTGAAATTTTAAATACGGAAATTGTAAAAGTGCCAATCCTTTTCGAAAAAAAAAAAAACAAAAATTTGGAACGAGTACTCTCTCCTGCGAAACCTAATTTTGCTGATAGATCTCCTCAATGAGAGCACGATCATTGGATTCTGTGACCCCATCTCTGTCCGATATCAAATGCGCAATTCGGAATAGTTTGGACATCTAAATATCTTTCGTGATCGGGAGGCTGTGAGATTATTGAGCGGGCCTTTACAATCTGTCCAATAAAATTGAACGATTGATTAAGTCCTAGGAATTGTATAATTTGATTATAAGTGTCGAACTTTCTATGAGTGTCGAAATATGTAAATAAGTGTGCTTGGCATACTCCTGATGATACTAAATCAATCAGGGGCCAAGAGGAGATAATAATATTGTTTTTTGAAAAAAAAAAGGGATTTAGAAAGTAAATAGATATATTAATTGTGGCTAACATGATCCCAAATTGGAGAACCGCTTCCAAAAGTAGGTTGAAAGAGGAAAAAAATCTTAAGTTGCACTTGGCCATCTAGATTTCTAGTTAAGATAGGATATAATATAAAATTTAGGAATTTTACTATATCTCATACATTGTTTGGGGACATGGCCCTTGCCTAATCTGGGTGACCTCGCTGACCCACAATTAGGGAAAATAAAGGAGAAAAAAAGAAAAGAAGAACAAAAAAGAAAAAAAAAAGAAAAAAAATTTAATAAAATTATAAGATTGTTAAAGGCGCGCCAATCGTGTCACGTCAGATGGCCGGTATCCACATCAGCAATTTACACCCTAAATTGGTAGGACGAACTAAATTAATACTAATGTAATAAGTTTTTGACTTTTTGGGTATTTTCTCCCATTGTTTAGTGAATTGTAATAAAATAGCTGAATATTGTCATATCATATTTTGTCTATTATTTAGTATGGACAACATATGTAAGTGACTTCATTTTATCTTAGGCATGAACCGAGTACAAGATATGATAAATGTTATCCTATCTTGATTTTTATCTTGTCCACCAAACTTAGCTTTACATGCTTCAATGTTTGTGTGATTAATAACTACAAGGATGAAGTTGACAATTGTACTAATCGCACCAACTAAGCATGCCTTAATAAATTATTTGGTTCGAACGACATATGTATCTGGCTTTATTCTATCTTACGCATAAACCAAACACGGGACATGATAAATTTTATGCTCTCTTAATTTTTATTTTGTCCACAAAACTTAGCCTTACATGCTCCAATGTTTATGTGATTGATAACTGTAAGGATGAAGTTGACAAGTGCGCTAATTGCACCGACTAAGTATGCCTTAACAAAGGAAATCTCATCAAATCACTGATCTTAACACATCATAGGGAAAGAAAAGGAGCTCCTGTGGATGCATTACCAAAAGCCAACACCAATCACATGGTGCCCGCAAGCTGCGCCACTTCAGCTCTTTACCCTAAAAGGTCCCGAGTCAGCATGAGTCAGATTCTACAGTTCTCCAATTATATTGCAATGTTCGTGATAAAAAGGACCCTGTTACAGTTCGAATGTAATAGAAGAATCTAACCTGTAATGAAAAGCACTTGATGTCTTAGATTAAGATGGGTTAAATTACCCAAAGGTATGACCTTGCGCTCGCTATGATAGACAATACAGAGCAAATCTTATTTTCTTTCGACCCCATTTTTTTCTCTTTACAGCTGAGGCAGCCCGACAGACCAATAGATTAGAATCCTCACCTGGATTCCTAAACTAACATGAGGTTCAAATGGGTTTTTCCCCACCCTTTCGGCTTTGGTTCTAATGTATAGTTTACACTCATTCCACATCCAGACTATCGGTAAAGCTTTTCGTAAAGTTGCAATGATAAAGGAGGTACTAAAATAGGAGAAAGTAAAGAAGGGAAAGGAGAAAGGGAAGGAAAGGAACGACTGTGGTTTTGCAACTTGGCGCTTGAATAATTGGGGGTGGGGGGTCTTTCTTTTGGGACAAGTTTTGACACACATCGGATTAGCTTTGAAGGCGAACAAACTGGTTAAGTATGTGACAGGTCGAATGGCTTTATCTTTTCAAAAGATTTAAAGTTTCTCATCATCATCCTCTTCTGAGCAAACCTAGATTTGTCCAAGCTCCTAGGAATTAGAGCCAAAATTCGTATTGCTCTCATGTTAAAACGGTCCCAAAATGGAGGGCGGGTTAATCTCTTTTTTCTAGAATGTATTATTTCCAAATAGGATGGTGCTTTTTTCAGGGAATTTATAGAACAAAACTGTAATACCTGCTAAAGGGAGAGACAGATTTGCCATTCTCTTTCTGTTTTTTGGTGGTAGTGTGTTTACCCGTCCAAAGCAACTTTAGGTGCGGTCCAAGAGGGATCGTCAAAAGGTGGAGAATCCCTACAAGAAACCAATCTGGCAACAAAGATTCTCAGGGATTATCCACAAAAGATTCATGGCAAATCTAGGCAAAATAGTCATCGCCGATATTTATTGTCGCCGCCGCCACCGCCATAACGATTACATGTTTAATCCAATGGATTATCCAAACTTCGAGTCAATCACCGCTTTTTCATCTATCAAAGCGAGATCTGTGCGATTCAACATTGAATGATTGGTGAGGTTACAATAAAAGAAGCACGAATGGAGATTTCCAATCTCACGGTCAACGCACGGCATGGGGTTTAATGAAAAGCCCGGATCTTCGTTCCTCATCAGGTGATGTCGTACCGGGGTATGGGCCTGTGTTCAGGTCCAAAGCAAAAAAAAAAAAAAAAAAAGTCAATTGGGCCGGGAAGGTTGTCCCCCTATTGAAGCCCAGCCCAAGAAAAAAGAAAACCGAGAAAAGGGGGAAAAAAAAAAAAATTCCATTGCCGGGAATCGAACCCGGGTCTCCTGGGTGAAAGCCAGATATCCTAACCGCTGGACGACAATGGATTTGCTTGACGACTCTCTTCATTAAAAATATATAACACATCTATTCAAAAAGCAACTCATCTCCTCCCGCGAATTTCGGAACTACGTAGTTTCCTTCAGAAGAGATGGGGGCAACCCTCGAGCATCGGCTCATGATTTTGTCTCTTTCTGTGTTTCAATAAAAAGAATTCGAAAACGATCTTGATTTTTTTGGAGTTACTGAAAAGTAAAAAATAAACAGATGCAGCCACCGACCGGGGAGAACTTCAAGATTCAACATATATAAGATCCTATGAAGGGCGGTGAACACTTTTTAAACAGTACAATGATGGTGTAGTGTCACTTCAAGCAACACCCTTAATGGATGGTTTCTCCCGCATAATTTATGATCATCGTGCTGTCTTAATTAATTTCGATGCACGTCCCTTTCCTTTGCTTAAACAACATTATCGCTTCTTCTTTCGCCCTTTTTCTCATGCCTTTCCCCGAGGGAACATCGACTTGGATAAGTCAAAAGAATGTAAAAATCGACCAGTTGAGATTTTCTTTCGAAAAGGGCTTCGTGACTTACGTGACACATCCACATCTCACCGAGTGCGCGCGCCTGTATTAATCAAACTGATGTATTAAACTATTTTGCGACATCAATATCTTTCTTCGAAAAGTTAATCTGGTATAGCAATTGGTGAATTCTTTTATACAAAACCATGGGCGATGTGTATATACATATAACATGTTGCTCTACATGGCATCCTAACTTGCACTAGTATTGCATGTACTTCTGAAAAGCGGTGAGACCCGATCCTCATCCTCGCGGTATCGAGTGATGATTGGGTCACGATCCACTTCGGGGTGAGCAAAATTGAGGTCTTACTTGAAGGAGAACGTTTCATCTTTTCCGGCCTCGGATCGTTTTGTCGAATTGCGACTTCGAAGTATCCGGTTTGTTAGTAGTTACAAATCAATTTCAAGTTATCGGATCCTCTGTTTGGGCTTCCTCGTTCTTGTAGGGAAATCTTTGGTTAGAAAATGGAAAAGAAAAAGAAAAGCACGAATGGTTGACCTATCGTGAAATTCTATTGCGTGTTGACATACAGGAATGTCTTCTTTTTGCACAAATTGGATACCCTTTTTCTCTATCGTATCGGGGAGAGAGAGAGAGAGAGTATTCGTCCATTGCTTTGAGTAGAATCCGAACTTTGGATTCCTTGGCTTTATTATTTGGAAGGACTTTTTCTGGGAATCCCAGAAAACCCTACCAACATCTCATTCCTAAGGGGATAGTGCACTTTTTTTGGACCATCTATATAATTATATACATATATACATGCCCAATTTCTGAAATATTTAGCGCATTTATCACAAGAAAAGTCAGTGTGTTAAAAACTTAAACGATATTCTCCTGTTTTGTGTCTTAACGAGCGTCCGTAAGACACTGCTTAACGAAATTCAATCATCTACCGCGATGGGAAGAGAAATGCCACTTGGATCTGCATAAAATAACTCGGAAAATTAATTTAGGGTATTTGGCATTCTTTTATTTAATACCCATGTTCATATGACGTGGCGAAATGCGGATTAACAATGAGCTATAAATCTAACGGTGGATGAGACTTGGGGGCGCCTTGAGTTTCCATTTTTAGAAAGTGCAGCGTCCCTCGCGTCCACTGAGAACTAACACGAACATGGAATGATGCGTTCTGGTTAGATCAGGTGGAGTTGAGCGGAGCCTGATCGGAAAGTGATTCCCACGTACAATCTGAAGGCTGAGAGGATCCAGCAGGTGACGCTTGACACGACCAAAGAAAAGTAAGCTCGACTGACCAAAACAAGAAAAAGAGGCCCGCTTTTTCGTTGCAGAATCTATTCATTTTGCTCGTCGCCATTACTTGAACGGGATGGCTCGTTGTGGGCGAGGATATATGCAGGGTCAGGTCCAATTCTAAAAAAGAAGGGTCACTCCATCGACCCAATTTTGTTCGATTCAGATTTTGCGGTCCCACATATTTACTTTCATGATCATTTTGAATCTCCTGTAGCTACTGAGATGGCAGGGTACGTGTCAAGAGTCATTCAGATTTTTTCAGGGTACACCGTGAATTCGCATTCTTTATTTTACAGGGCGTGTAGATAGTGAGACTTTTTTGTCTGATAACTTCTTTCCGCACGTCTCTATAGGGCCTTAGATTATGGAACAATCTTGACTATGCATCGTATCTCCTTAAGGACTAATGATAACTGGCCGGATTGGCTCGTGATGTTCATGACTGACACACTTTATAAATTGAAGTAAGCTTCGAGCGAACTTGATTCAATGGAACTCAAGCATAGGAGAGGTCAAGCTGTTTCAGAGTATCAACCCTTGCTATAAACTCAAAACACTTTTCTTCAGACATATTTCCAGGTATGAACTAGAAAGGGCATATGATTTTAAGAGGATCGATTTTGAACACTATGAAAGAGAGTTTATCTTCCATTTATTCTTTTAATTTTCATTTTTCTGGTGAGGGAGAAAGCACAGTGAACAGTACTTTCTTTTTTTTGGTGCCCTTGTAAGTAAAGGCAAAGGCAGGAAAATAAGGAAAATGAGAAGTGACATGGTTGTTTATCATCCCTGTACAGCACTCGTTTATATAGCCAAGCAAAGATGGTCCCTCCTCTCCTCCAAGCATCCATCTTTATATTCCTCCCACCACCATCGCCTTATCTCCTTTCTTTATGGAGAAAAGGCAACACCACGTACGAGGTATATGCACTCTCTTCTTTTTTTCATATTCAAAACGACAGAAAACAAGAAAGCATCTCTCTCTCTCTCTCCCCGTGCCTCAGGATTTATCAGAACCAGCAGGCCCTCGTGTTGGATTTCCCTTGTTCTCTTTTTTGTCGGCCGCATCGTTAGGGCTTCTTCCTCCTTGCTTGCGCTTCTTAAAATGGGGATGTGAACGATCTTCGGAGAGAGCGCTTTTTTGGAAGCTGAGCAGCTGCTGCTGCTACGAAGAACTGCAATACCAAAAATGACATTCCCCCCACGTTTTATCGTTATTGCTCGCGAAAAAGAAAGCAGCTAATACGGGAGATAATGTTCATGGGACACATTGTCTAATATCTTTACGATGTCGAACGGCCCATCATTTAAAGCACTCTGTCTTATCATCAGGTGCACAATTTGCGGCGGCCCTCCTCCTGTCTCAGAGCAACCGGAGGATCATATGAAAATTCAGGATTCGTATCTGATGCATCAACTAACTTAACTAACGCTTGGAGCTCGAATCCTCTTAACCAGACTCCTAAAAAATATGTTTTTGTGGAGATGATAAGCAAGTATTTTTGGAAAGAAGAGACCCTACCTGAAATAAGAAACTTACAGTTTTAGAGCATATTGGACGGGTCTTATCTTTTGAAAAGAACCATTAGGCCCTTTTTTCCCCTCAGCCAAAGGGGCGAAAGAGAAAAAAAGAAGGTAAAAAGGAACGTGCATGCGACACAAAGATGAACAACCTTGGAATATCATCAGGAAGTTGAAGAACTGGGGAGTTTTACCTGTTTTTGTTCTCTTCTGAGTCTGTCATTCTCTTCATACAAACGCCCAACTTGATTCTCCAACTCCATCACGTAAGCCTACAATCTCCCCCAAGAAAAGAACAAAGGAGAGAGTATTGGAAATCCTCGCGTTAAAAGAAAGGTTTCCTACGTCAGAGTCGGCATTAAAAATGACCTAATCATTTCTCGAGACAGCATATATTAGTGGAGTTATCGTCCATAATATTCAACACCTTTTCACGATCACAACCAGCCTTTACCCGAATACATTGTCGACCCTCATTTCAGTGCACATAAACTAATCGCTATTCAATAGAAAAAAGGAGCGATTCATCATGATAGCCGATAGGAACATTTGGAAAGCGTTATTTAAGTTCTCATCAATGCCATAAGCTGTAAAGGTTACCTAATTGATTATTTGTTCATCATCCCAACTCTCATCACAATGAATCGAGTGTAATCGACCGGATGGCCGAGATCAGGTGCATCGGGCACCTGATAACTGTCTGCTTACAATGATATTAGGACAGGACACATACTATCTTAGTCGATCTGAAGGTGACAAGGTTTCTGGTAAACCTGATATGTTTCGAAGTAATGTTACCGAGAGAGAGAGAGAGAGAGAGAGAGGACCTGTTTTCTGGCTCTGGAGCGTTCCGCCGACTCCCGGTTCTTCATCAACCGCAGGAATCGCCGGTCGCTTGAATCGCCGCTGTTCGCCGTCGAGCTCTTCCTCTTTAACGGCGGAGGGAATGCTGCCGCCACAGGGGGCGTGCCATGCACGTTGGGCGGCGGCTTCATGGTACAGACGTCACACGCTCGAGATACTTCCCCGGCGGCATGACGACCGCGGGCCTGAGAAGCCCGCCTGACACGAGCCCCTTTTTCCCGGCTTCGAAGACCCGACCCGGAGGTCAATCCCGAGCTGGGCGGTGAAGGGTCCGGGTCACACGCCCTTTTTCTTGAACTCGGTGTTGGGTCCTCGCTGAAGGGTCCACCCCACCCCCCCCCCACCACCACCACCACCACCACCACCCAAGAAGTCCTGGAGGATCACGTCGCCGTGGACGGCGGAGGAAGCGGTGGCGGCGGGCGGGGTTTGGAGGGAGGACAAGTTGATGTCCTGCCAGAGGTCGTCCATGGATCTTAAGGAAGACGATGGAGGATCGGTGGAAGGTGGAGATGATGGCGAGAGCAGTAGCGAAGAAGAAGATGAGCGTGTGGAGGAGGAGGAGGAGGAGGAGCTTGATTTCAGTGAGGAGGAGCGAGGTGATCTCTTGTCCTTGTTGCTGTTGCTGTTGCTGTTGCTGTGTTCTTCATCAAGACAACCAGGAGTCGACCCCATTTTGGCAAATGTTTTAGGCTGTCGAGAGAGAGAGAGAGAGAGAGATGCAGGGGAGACGGAGAAAATGAGGGTCTTCTTTCAAAAGCCTAAGCGTGCGCCCCAATTATTGCGTCACTCGTCAACATTTAATTAGGTTATCTGACGAGACGCACGCCGTCAAATTGACGAGTCGAATCACATTGACATCCGAGATAAAAAAAAAAAAAGACCCATTCAAACTTATCCATTTATATATCGACCAAAAAAAAGAAAAACTTATCCATTTATATACGATATAAACTAAATAACACACTCGACTCAGTACACATCAATATTTAACATAACATATAAAAACTTGTACCAACTCATTTAAAGCTCATTAAAACTCATATTTGTTATGCATACGTGCTCTCTACTTATTTTATTTCCTATATTTGCTTTACTCTTTCTAATTTTTTATATGCTTTTTGATATTTTTCTTCTTGAAATTATGATAAAAAAAACTTATACAGTCGAATATAATAACTATAGTAGCTAATCATTATGATTATTTTTGAGAATATAAATTTCAAGGGTGCCTCAACCATTTCATTGCATGCGTACACAAAGAGTGGCAATCTCACTAATGGATTCTCTTTTGGAGCATGCAGCTACAAAGGTGGGTAAAAGAGTGCACAAATGTACAATGTTGAGAGTAGAATAAGGTTTTAATGTTCATAATTGGGACGATCATTGGGTGCTGCTTTCATGATATTTGTATTTGGTTGTAAGATTTACAGCTATTGACTAGCTTCAGAATCTACAGCAAATATACTAGGAAATATAATGTTTAGGTTCGAGAATTACTACGGACTCAACATCTAACGGAAAATAAACGAAATTAAAAATAAAAGGACTACAAGTGCGCAAATTACATGGTATAATTAAAAAAATTAATGAACAAAATCATAGGCATTATGTAAGATTTAAAGATGCAAAAAGAAACTTGTGCTTCTTTATTCGCCATACCATCTTTTCCCACTCTGTTGATATATATGCACACATGACATGGTCGTCACCAATAATAACAGTTATATAAGTTGTTGGAAGATATGAGCAAGTTGTTCGATATCCATTTTGGATTGAGATTGATTGACTGAATCAATCGAGATCAATTTGATATTGGAATTGATTTATAGGATACATAATTTCCTTTTTCACTATAATATGGAGCACTGTACATTGAATCAATATAGAATTGAAATACAAAATTCTTCCCCACAAACTCTCCTCTTTCCTTTGGACCATCTCCTTTCCTTTAGTTTCTTGCCTTTGTTCATGGTATCAGAGCACTGATTTGTGCATCTGACTTAACTTCCGCACCATTGATTGCTCGTCGGTTCCTTACCCTTACAGTAAGAGACACGCTAACCTGCAAAACAACATTAGCACTCCTCCAATGTAGGAATCGGTTTCTTGAAGTTATAAAAGCAAGCGAAAAAAGATTTATTTACCATCACCATGGCTGAAGATTAGCCATCAATTTCTAAAGAACGTACCCCAATGATGGAAACACCACAAATTTTAGAAATCCAAGATCCCATCCTGAATGCATTTGCTAAAGTCATTGGAGCCCAAGGGTAGCCCATTTCGAGCCAGCCCATCCCGGGCCATTTTTTTCCGATGGCAGCCCATTCCAAGCTAGCACATTACAAGCAAACCATACCAATGGCTGCCATTCCCGATGTATTATGGGACAGGCCTAAAGTTTTCCTTAATAGGAATTTAGACTCACGAAGATAATGTCCAGCCCAACGACAGCCCACCAGCCACAAGCGAGGCAAGCATAGCCGATGAGTCTGGAACTTTCAATGTGGGGTAAACAACTGGGTCAGGGGCTTTGAATGCAGGGCTATTAAGCAGGTCGAACTCAGGTTTGGGTGCAAATCCCTACTCGGGTCTTCTCACCCGAATTTTTGCCATATCCCATCATAACTAGCATTGGTCGTCCAGAACTCGGCGACACCTTGTTTGTCTCCACTATTGATGGACTAGAGTTGTGACTCATCAGCCACCATCTCACAAGACCTGAGAGTTACTTGACTTGGGCACAAGAATTCTAACAAGCCCGTTTTATAAAAGATAAAGATGGCTTCATCAACAGGACTATTCTGATCCCAACGATGAAAGGATGGTACAACAGTGGAAGAAATGTAACTAGCTAGTAAAAACTTGGATAAGGAATTGCATAAGCCCAGAAATTGCAGCCGGTTTACTTCCACGGAAGACTAAAAAATCATGTGGGATAATATAAAGGAAATGTACGGAAAATTGAATCGAGCATAATTTTTCTCGCTCCACCAAACATTTTTAGAGCTGCAACAAGGAAACATGACTATTACGGCATGTTTCAACAAGTTATCAATGCTCTGGAATGAGCTGGAAGTAGTAGAAGAAAAGCTCGAAAGGCTAGAGGCAACCTTGCAACAATATAGGGCAATAAAAGACAGAGAGGGTAACTCAATTCCTTCTAATCTTAAGCGATTCTTACTAGATCTTTATATCCTAGGTCTTAGTTATGGATATAGTACTGCCGCTCGGCCGCATCTTTCAATTGGCTGTGTAGGAAGGGAGCCAGTGACTGACCTCACCAGAATACGTGAAAGTAGCAGAGAGCCTTGCACTTGTAGCTCGCAACGAGTGGAGGGAGTCGGGCCGCAAAACCCTAGACCGAGAGAAGGAGCGGCGAGAAAGCCTAGGGTTAGGGATTGATCCACATTTCTCAAAATGGAAATGTTACTTATGTCACTATTGCAACAATGAATCTCGATTCTCAAATTACCCTTTAAAATGTCCTTTATGTCTCGGATTTCCAGTTTAACCTCATTTTAGTGTTTGGAGCTTGTAAGGAAAATTCCTGCCGAATCCTTTTCGATGCCGATGCTCGTTTCTTTCAGGCCTTTTCGATTGGCAAACTAATGGACTTGGGTAATCTCTCTGAAGGTTTTTTTTTTTTTTTTTTTGGATCAACTTTCCAAGAACCCTTGATTTGTCTTGCATTTCCTTAAATAAACAATCATTGTATAATATGACTACTTATGATAAAAATTTCCTTTTGCATTCTAGAATGGACCATAGTGCTTTGTTTCCTTACCTCCAATGTCAAATTTGACCACTTGTGAAATAGGCACGTGCACCTTTTCCACTTAGCAAAAATCGTACAAATAGTGCTTTTTCGTTAATTCATATTGATGCCTGGAGTGTGACATCCTGAATTTCAGGTTCTATTTTCAATTGAATGAGTCGGGCTTTTCATCGACGCGCCTATAGTCTTTTTCTCTAAGCTGATCACTCACGAGATAATTGGTCTATCTAGTGAAGCCGTTAAAGGATTTTAACGCAATAGACTTGAGAATTCAACCATAAATTGACTGCTCGACCGTGCTAATCTGCAAAAGTCAATACGGCACTGTCAAAATCGATCAGAGATCGGAGATAAGACGGTTCGACAGAGATATGTGATTAAAGTGTGAGTGATTTTACCTAATTGCAAAATTCTCGTCGAACGGCACAAACTGATTCTTCTGTCGTTTTTGTATCACGTGTTTGTATTTGAAACCTCGAGATTTTCACGACAATCGAGAGTCGCCAATGAGTCGAAGATGTATAATGTGACTCGAAAATAATCGACCACGAGTCAATTGCACTAAAAATTCTAAGAGCTACCCGGTAGATTAGATCACGCTAAAATCGCACTCAGTTGAAATTAACTGCGAATTTGAACCCGATTTCATAAATTGAAAGTTCTGTCATATCACGATTCATTTTAGGAACATCAACTCATCCTCCAAAAATTTTTCTGCAAACCCGAGTTTTCAGCGAAAAATTCAAAGTAAGGCTATTTTGGACCAGGAAAATTAGAGGGCCGTTTTTTTATTGCATTTTTGGCCGTCAAGTTGGACTAATTGACGAGGAAAAATCATGAGATGGATGATGGCACCTTAGCTGATTTTATGGACTCCAATTTAAGTCCAATTGGAGGGGAATTGAAGTGAAATTGAAGATGGAATTGTCCAAATTTGTAGCCAAGGGGGTGCAGCCACTTTTGGACCATTTCAATGGCTTGTTGGGGAAGCCTTGGGTGTGCAAGTGGCTGAGGATGACAGCCATAGGTGATGGGGGCTAGTGATGAGTGAATGGGGATAAGTGTGAGGACTTTGAAGGCTTTTGGGTCCCCCCTTGCTTCAGCAGCCTTCTTCTCCTTCCCTTGGCTTCCTTTTTCCATTGTTGTAAGTTTTGAGAGCTTAGAAAATCAGAGGAAGCCAGCCAAGAGCCAGCAGCAGCTGTCAGAGCTCCTCCGCCCGCCGTTCGAGCAGTCGCAAGCTGCTCGTGAGCTCCACCGCATGTCCCTTGCACTCGTCGTCCCACTCGCTGCCCCGCGCCGGTACGTACGTCGTCTAGCCGCTGTTCGCTGTCGCCGAGTCCCTCCGTCGCCCGTCCAAGCCGCCCGGTTCGCCTTCTCGTTGTTCCAGCTCATTTCAACCGTGAAGCCCTTTCGATTCCGCCTTGGACAAAAGCTGAAGTTCCAACAAGGGCTGAAACTTTGTGGCCCATTTTAGGTCTCTTCCGGGCCTCCTTTGGTGTCACTGTGAGCCAGAGTTTCGCTCGCCATCGCCATGGACTCACCGGCCCGCTAAACCGATGATTTTACTCACTAAACCTTTCTTAAGAGGTTAATTATGTTTAAAGGTTGATTATATTAGCCTTAAGATGGATTATTGATAATCTAGAATGGTTAGATTAACCTTAGAATGGATTAGTATTAATCTAATTAGTGAGATTAGCACCATTGAGGATGGATTAGTCCAATTCAGTGGACTTTCGTCAGTTCTGATTTCTGGACCCTCGCCGTTTGTCATTTTTGTGGATCGAAATGTGATCAGATTTTGAGATTGATTCCTTCTTAAAAAATGTTTTAGATATCCTCAGCTATGACATATATTTTTCTCAAGATTTTTAGAGATTTAAAAGTATGATATTTCAGCTCTGTCATTTGCAAACAGAATCTCGGACTGTGCTGGAATTTGTGGCATTTTGGGATTCTAGGGATTTTTATCAACTCTTAGGGTTCGAATTTCAAAATTTTTTCTTCACAAAAGTTGGTTTTCACATCTTGTAGTTTAACATATTCAAATTTCAGATCAAATGAACAATTTTTGGATCTCGAACCAAACTGATTTCGAAAAACAGACTTTCTGGAAACGAACCCAGTTTTTGTACTGGATTGAGCAATTTACTAGGCTTAATCTAGAAGGATCTATCTTAAGGTGTCTTCATGAAAAATTTTCTTTTATGTGTCCTTTAAAACATATTCAAATTTGAGAATTTTCCAAACTCGTTTGATTAGATTTCTGGATTTAAACTCGGAAACGTGCGAGTGGGCCGTTTCTGCCAGCTAGGACCGATAGTAGTTCGTGATTGTTCTTGATGCTATACTTGCTAGAAAATGTATATCTGATGATGTGATTGACTTGTGACATGCTTGGAACTTGTGCATGGCGATATGTGAATGGGTTGTGAGTAGGTAAAGGACTAAGTACTACACAAGGGCGAAACTTCGTGTGAGTCACCTTTAGAGCCTTATAATATTACTTATTCTAATCAAGGGCTAAGTGTTACATGGTGACTTGAGTTGCATGGGAACTACCTCTAGAGCCTTGCATTATTGTCCTGCATAGTGAAGGGCTAAGTGTTAAACGTTATCAAAACTCGTGTGAGCCACCTCTAGTGCCTTGTACTATTGTTATATGTGGTCAAGGGCTAAGTGTTACACGATAGTGTGACTTCGTGGGGGCCACCTCTAGTGCCTTGAGTTTGAATATTGAGTTTGAATATTGAGCTTGAGTATTGAGTATTGATCGTTGAGTATTGAGTATTGAATTTGAATATTGAGAGTGAAAATCGGGTGTGGATTGAACCACTTATATGAGTTACCCGTGTCTGATTATAGGACAAAATTGTGTGGCACGGTATGGGATGTGTTATAATGATTTGACTTTATAATCGGAACTCCTGTGTTTAATTCACTTCCGCATGTGCATAATCAATTGGGTTGGCGACGCGTCCTGGAGACGTCGCAAATTTTATCGACCACCGAGGGATGGGCACGCGCTCGGAGATCGGGGCGTGACATGGAGACCTTATCATACATCACGGCATGATGGATCTCAATTTTTCTTTACTATTGTGGATGATTATTCTAGAGCCACATGGGTTCTCCGTATGTAGTCTTAAGTGTCAAGTTTTCTCCAATTTGAAGACTTTTTTTTCTCTATCGAAGACCCAATTTGAAAAATCTATTCAACGCATCTAAACAGATAATGGAAGAGAATTTTTCAACCATAATTGTAATTCTCTTTTCTCATTTCATGGCATCCTACATAAGAGTTCATGCATATACACCCCCATAGCAAAATGGGGTAATGGAACAGAAAAACCACCATCTATTAGAAGTTGCATGTGCATTAAAATTTCAAGCTTCTATTCCAGGTAACTTTTGGGGGGATTATGTGATAACGGTAGCTTACCTAGTTAATTGTATGCTGACAAAAGTGTTTAACGGATGGAGTCCTTGTGAGCTACTTTTTGGAAAGAAGCCAGAGCTGGATCACTTGAAAATCTTTGGGTGCCTGTGTTACGTCACTAGAGTAGGCCCTCGGGACAAGATGGGTCCCTTTGCCCAGCGTTGTATACTCATGGGATAATCAAGTCTACAAACGGGACACAATGTGTATGAACTCTCACTTGAAGAGTTTTTCGTAAGTAGGGACGTCATATTTTACGAAGATTTTTTTCCATTTAATGAAGGAGAATCCTCAAAAGAAGACTCAGACAACATGGGTACTTCTCGCACTTCTCCAATTGAAGAATATTTTTTAAAAGATCCAGAATATGTTCTGATTGCATAACCGAAGAATCCATGCAACTCTTCAACGTCTTATCCAACTTCAGATAAAATTATTCCTTCTTTGGCAACGTTGGAATAGATGTCTGATGATATGTACATTGAAGTTGTGACCACTTGCAAAGGATCCATCACTTTCACCACCAAAAGAAG
Organism: Eucalyptus marginata; assembly: GCA_014182565.1. Taxonomy (NCBI): domain Eukaryota; kingdom Viridiplantae; phylum Streptophyta; class Magnoliopsida; order Myrtales; family Myrtaceae; genus Eucalyptus; species Eucalyptus marginata. Next base: position 45,944,851 of record CM024590.1, on the reverse strand, counting down.
ATCCACCGCAATGTTCTGGATGCACCACAAGTCCACCAACATGGACTAAAAACTATGTCTATATTGCACACAATTTACCAAATATTCATTACCCCATCTCCTCCAATGTTTCCTTTAATAAGCTATCTTTGAAACATAGGAGTTGTATTAGCTGCATATCCGAAGAGCAGGAACCCTCTAGCTACAATGAAGCATACTCCGACCCACAATGACAAAAAGCTATGGAAGCAGAATTACGAGTCCTAATAGAAAATCAAACTTGAGAGCTTATGATGTTGCCTCCTCATTGAAAGCCAATTAGATGCAACTGGGTGTGCAAAATAAAGTATCGAGTAGATGAATCCATTGAATGCTACAAGGCCTGATTAGTGGCTAAGGGATTTACACAATGAGAAGGATTTGATTATCACAAAACTTTCTCTCCAATAGCCAAAGATGTCATGGCCTGCTCATTCCTATCAGTTGCAGCTTTCCAAGATTTGGCATTACACCAAATGGATGTCTGCAATGCCTTTCTTCATGGTGATTTGGGTAAAGAAATTTATATGGAACTTTCTCAAAGTTTACTTGTCTCCGCAAATCTTTTTATGGCCTCAAACAAGCCTCCAGGCAGTAGTATGCCAAATTTGCCAATGCATTCACAGCTGTCGAATTCAAACATTCCAAATATGATTATGCTCTTTTCACATAGACAAAATGTATGTCATCCATATATTTGATGATATATATTGATGATGGGAAATGAGAAAATTGCCATATAGAGCCTCAAGGAATATCTGCACTCTACCTCACCCAAATATTTTCTGGGAATTGAAATTGCCCAATCCAATCAAGGAATTTCTCTTAGCCAAAGAAATTTTCTATTTGAGATCATATGAGAAACAGGTTTGTCAGGGTGCAAGCTGGTTACTGTTCCAATCAAGCAAAATATCAAATTAACCATGGTAGATTATGACGCAGGACTATCTCAAGATGACGACCCCATGCTCACAGATCATTAGGGTATCTAAAACTTGTTGGAAAACTCATATAACTAACCATGACTAGACCGGATATGTGTTATGTGGTACAGAGACTCGGTCAATTTATGCATAAATTGAAGCAATCCCATATGAATGCTACCTTGAAGATTGTAAAATACTTGAAGAAATGTCCAGGTTTTGGGACAGTTCTTTCCAGAAAGTGCAACATGGAAATAACCATTTATTGCGATGTGGATTATGCAACTTGTCTAATGGGCAGAAGATCCATCATGGATTTCCGTATTAAACTAAGAGAATTTCTACTCTCATGGAAGATGAAGAAGCAATCAACTGTCTTGTTATCTTTAGCAAAAGCAGAATATCGAACTATGGCAAAAACCACTTGCGAAATAGTATGGTTACGAGGCTTACTTTGAGACATTGGGTACAAATAAAGGGACAAACCAAGTTGTTTTGTGATAATGATGCTGCTCTCAAACTTGCGTCTAATCCCATAATGCATGAAAGAACGAAGCATATAGAAGTGGATTGTCATTTCACTTGAAAAAAGATTCAAGAAAGGGTAATTGAGACAAGAGGGATTGAGACCACAGAACAGTTTACAGATAGATGTCTTCACTAAACCTCTTTGTCAGAGATAGCACACATATCTATTGAGCAAACTAAGCATCTTGAACATCTACAAGCCACCAGCTTGAGGGGGAGTGTTGGAAGATATGCGCTAGTTGTTCGATACTCAATCGGTATAATGAATCAATCAAGATCAATCTGATATTGGAATTGATTTATAGGATATATTATTTCCTTTTTCTTATACACACCTTATAATATAACATGAAACATTGTACATTGAATCAATATAGAAATGAAATGCAAAATTCTTCCCCACAAACTATCTCTTTTCCTTCGGACCATCCCCTTTCCTTCGGTTTCTCGCTTTCTTTTAAAGCCCCTTTATATGTGATTTAATAATATGATGGCCAAAACGGCAAATTAAAACAACCAACTAAACAGAAAAATATGCCTTATTTTTACTATGCTTTAATAATACAATGGAAGCTCGGTACATTCCCACTTACCTGGTTTTCGTCGACGGTCGACGAATAATTCTTTTATTTCTATCCATTTTTCATTTTTCTTATTGCATTAGAATGCTTTTGCGTTCACTTTTAGATTTCACAAAATTAAAACAAAGGTCTAAATTTTCTGAAAACCGTATAATAATTTTATATGATCAAATAACTTATGTACCGTTATCTATGTAATGAAAGATTTGAGGTGTTCGGTATTAGACAAAAGCTGAATCTCGTTCATTTAAAGCCAAAAAAGGAAAACGAAAATCATTTCAATTGCTCATTTAATTTTTTTATCCTTCAGATGTATGGCAGAATCTGATATTCTATGCATTTCCTTGTCAAATAACACCCCACAACCTTAGTTTTTTTTTTTTTTTTTGTACAGTAGAAAAAAGAATTCTGAGCTCTTACCACTAAAGGAATTTAAAAAAGCTGCAGCAAATGCACGAAACAAATTGAATTATATCCCCAGCAGCCAGGACACCCATGCCACCGTTGGAAGCCGAATATGCCTTTAATAACACAATGGCAGTCCATAAGTGGAAATATGCTAAAGTGAAAGCTGTACAATAAGGTTAAACATGTGCAACCATTAGGGCATGAGCCTAATGAACGTTCTGTAAACTCAGGATCGTCAATCGAGCTTGAATCAAGCATCAATGCGGGAATATTCAAATCCGCCTAAGTTCAGCAGTAAACTACATGACTAAACTCGGTCATTTGTACCCCTTTGTTCGTGCCCTGACCAAATCAGATCAATCGCAAACTTCAAATTCTGGCGAAGAAGCAAGCGCCAGTTCTTCTGTCCTCAGCGATTCCTCGAGAGACATTTTGCATTTCTGTCCGTACCACTTTCCTCATTCATGTATATTGTCTAGTTCTCCTGATTTTTGTGAATGATGATTTCCCCATTTTTTTTCTTAACAAGATAAAGAAAATTGGCCCTAAATATCAGGAGAATCTGTCACCCGGATGTCATATACCTTCTGTTTTTCCAGAATCGCAGAGAGAGAGAGAAGGAAAGGTAGTTCTCAAGAGGGGCAAAAGAAGAAGTCTCGCAGATGATTTCGAAGTTCTTCTCTCCAATCTCTTCGCTCATCCTAGTCTGTATTAACAGTTTTGATCAAGGGCACGTTCTCGAAACTCAACTGATAACATCAGCTTGTTATCTAGTCCAATTTAACAATTTCCGGTAATGCTACATATGCAGAACAAACCGATTGTCAAGAGATACTACTTCCAAATTACAAAATTTAACCACAACAAAATTAAAGAGATTCCAAAGATCCAGAAAAGAGCATCGACTATACCATGTTTTCATATTCTTCTACTTGTCATTGCGTAAACCGTCTCTACTCAACTCCTTTTGCTCTCATGTCATTTCTCTTGATCTTTAAGTAGGGCGAGAGAAAGCCAATATGATATTTGCATCGGTCTGCTCATCTGAGTGCACCCACTCTCTTTCCCCAGGATAAAGGAACTGCGACTACCTCTGCCATAACAAGTACAGAGTTGAACACACAATTCGAAGCAAGAGGGGATTGAAAGGAGAAAATCAATCAAACTGGACAACTCATATGAACTAACTCGATGATCAAAGCAAGAAGATATTTCTACAATAAAAGAATCGCGTATTGTTAATGGTGTGCCAAAAGATGAGTACAGAAAAAGACCCACTCCTGCTCAAGTAACAGCAGAACCCGAAAAAGGATTCATCCCACTGCAACCCTGAAAAAGATGCACTTTGATCTGAATCAAGGAATCTTAAGAATCTCAAAAAGTAAAATGCTCTCCAAAAAAACCCCTTAAAACAGGTTCTCCACCGTACCATAAAACCATAAGTAATACAAAGAAGCATCCAAAACAATCTAAATACCAAAACAAGCTGTACAACCTAGTCGCCTATAGTTCTTTTGAGCTCCTCTTTCCATTTCATTTAGAAGTTTTTTAAGCCTTAGTGGAGAAAACCTGTAGATGTTTGTTATGCTTCCTCCATCCACCTCATAAAATTGTCAGCCTCTGATGGAAAAGATAAATATAAATAAAAGGAAGATGAACTCCACTTGGCATTCCAGAACCCTCCATGAGGCACCTTTCCAATAGCATTATGCCTACCTTTTGTGGTTCTGTAAGCATCAATTTTTGCTTGAAGACAAACGCTCAGAAACCTCCCCATTTGGGAGTTTCAATGCGCCTGTCAGTTCAGAAGAATTTCTTCCAGACATGTCCTCAGAGCGTAGATCTGCCTCACCAGCAACGTTATCGTCTGTTTCTGCTTCCTCCATCGTAAATTTCTCCAAAGTAGTTGCCAGCTTGTTGTGACCATATCCGCTAGGGGAAGGTGAATCAGTCTCAATGGCAACCTGCTTATTTGGCTCGTCAATTCGAAAGAATTTCTTCCAATCACGACGTCTCCTAACTTTCTGATCCTGCACAAATTTCATGGTGACCTTTCAGTTATAAATTGTCTGTCAACTGTATCCAAGCAGAACCAACATCTCTAACTCATAAACACATACTGCAAAAATAATGCTGAATCTAAGCAGATAGGTTATTTAAGCACGGCTCATCATGCTTCTCACTGTGCCAAGTTGGTGGATGCACAATGGAACTCACATATGAAAAACTTACCTCTACTTCAACGATTCTTGAAGCTTTCAATGAATCCAGTATCAACTTCACGTCTCTGGTCATTTCCTGAACCTGCAAAATACAGTGTCCAACAATAGACTTGTCTGTATAGTTGAAAGATGACATTCGGAGAAAAGATAAAGGGCGAAAAACAAACTCCTAAGAGCTGAATCTGTACCAGAAGATGACATTTCACAGAAGTATCTAGAATATTAACATATCATAACCTACCAACAGAAGCTTCCATGCCCAAGGTCATCAGGCTCAAGAAAGATCTTGTGCTAGTTGAGCAGATAAAGCAGATACAGACCGAAGGCATACTAACAATGGAATTGCCAAGAAAAAATCAAGAACGTACTTAATTTGGAGAGTATGAAAGAAAGTGTATAATTTCACATTGTTGCCTAAGAAAAACTTGGTTCCCATCATTTGGAAAAATCCATTGGCAAGACTATCTGCCATAGCTATTAATCCGCCTCCTCCATATGTTTTAAGGACACTAGTTAAAAGCACTGATAAAGCCCAACTCAATAAGATCATGAAACCACAACAACCATTGGATAGCACAATGGGAGCTGGCAACTTATCGATCCTACAAAGCACACCATAAATTCATTGACCTCCGATAAGAAATACGCAAATCATGCTCTTAAGTAGAAGCCCAAATGATCTCCTTGATTGGCTCACCTTTGGGTACCTAACTTAGTCACTTTATAGACAATTTGGAAACGCAACCTGCCTAATCTTTCATCCCCGAACCCCCCCCCCCCAAAAAAAAAAAAAAAAAAAGCACCATGGTCCATGACCACTAACGAAAGAAACAAGGAAGCGCCCATCTCTATGTAACAAACAGATTGCAATAGCCATGAAGGCTCACAGAAAGGAAATTTACACCTCTCAGAAAACTCAGACGAGTTCAAACAAGTTTCGGAGTTGCTTAAGCTAAATACCTACCTCAGGTATTAGCTAGTCGGGGCCACATTCACAACCTTTCTGAAGCTAGACGTTAGGGACAAAGATTTCAGCTTATTTAACCTAAACCTCCTTGAAAAATAGCTCCAGGGATATACTTATGTGGAATGCAGCCTTTGGAAAGGAAGTACTGTTTTCAAATATGGCTACTAAGGGCTAAGAGCAAGGATGGCATTCCGAGTTAAAGATCTGTATGGTATTGAATCATGGGCACCTATGATCAAGTGGTTGGGATAAGTTCTATGAGTTCACCAGATTCAAAATTGATTCGAGTAGCAGTGACAGACTATTGTCGAATTCCAGAATCTCTTAATCACGGCAGCAAAAGAGAATTTTAAAGTTTTTTCTCATTTGCAGAGCAAGAAACTTCTCATCCACCAGAAATGTGTTGCCTGACAAGAGATTTGACGATTGAGGAGAATCTGAAGTCTTCTCTCTTTCAGATGCCTGTACTTTTACAAATTTTTTTATTTTTTTTATTTTATATAACAATGAAGACAAGATATTCTAGAGGATCTCAAGTGGCAGAAAATCCAGAATCAACAAATTTGCTTTATCAGGACAAAGGAAGCATCGTTATTGGTACATTGAATTATCCAAACCAAGACATTACCCATAAGGTGATTTGGCATTACGCAGGTCCAGCTACTCAAGCTACTTAAGATAAAAACCAGTTGTGCTCAAGCCAAACTAGCTCAACAAGCACTTCAATATGTGGCTTCAACCACTTACCAGTCCTAACTAGTTCTAAACTCTACTGTTTCAAAGCACTTGATAAAGCATATATCCAAATAAAAGCATCCAACTTATGGCCCTCTTAAAAAGTTCAAGCTACAAAAGCTTGCACAGTACCACATCAAAGTCAATGACCAGTATATTAACTACTTAAAATATCTTGCACAGCCACATTTGAAATCTGCATCTAATTTAACTCATTTCAAGTTGTATATATAAGTTCTCAATTAAGTCAGCTTCAACTACTCATTCATCATTACATTAGGCTGGTTCAGCTCCATACCCATTAGTACTGTACATGGAACATAACATTCGTTTTCTGAAGTATTAAAGGAAAAGAGTGATAGTTGTGACTGATGAGCCAGTTGGCCTTGAAAGCCCTGCATAGCTGGCCCAAACTCATGCAAACTAACCCGCGTGAAGAAAAATTATGTTTCTAGCACTGGAAGCCAACACTCATGCACGTGCACACACATAGAGGACTGTGATGGCTAAATGTGAACGGTTTTCTTGCTAGACTTTGTGGGCTGGGGTCTAATGTCTCACTTACTTATGGAGATATATTTGTGACAGAACATAGCATAATTTTCTAGTGTAACCTTAGCTGCTTGAGGCAATAGGGGTGAAGGATATTCTACAGTTCTGCCACACCACAAAATATCGATCCACAGAAACCATAAACTATCATAAGGCAGCCCTTAAAAGTGGTGAAAGCAACTACAATGATGTGTCATTAGAAGATATATACATTTGAATGATATAGAAAATAATTGACAAGGATGAAATCATCAATGAATGAGCAAATTATAATTGAAGTAGAAATGAAAGCGACATCAATCAATTAACATGGACTTCTAGCCTCTTCATCTACAAATTAAGTAAAATAGGCTTCTGGACTAATAGATGCTGGAAATTAAATATGCAGGATAGATTATTAGAACCTATAATGCCAGTATGCCTCCCTGCTATTAAGAACTTTCTGTATCCAACTATGCAATTGAGGCAATGAGAGAATTATTTTAATTAATACATTGCACCCAATCTTCTATTTGTATCAATCCCAGGTAAGTCAAGCATTGTACACTATAGAATTTCATATAGGCAATCAATCATGCTGGATCAGTGAATATTACATACCCGTCTGAACTTTGCTATGGTTTCAATAGAAACCCAGCCTTCCTTGTCCATTTTACTTCTCAGAAAAACGTCTTTAACCAAGTTATCATCACTGAGATTCAAAAAAAGGTATGACAAGTATTACTTTTCCTCAAACTTATAAAAAAAAAGGAAAAAAGAAATATTCATGAACCGAACCATTAGCCTACTACGATACCTGAAATAGTACTCTATTTGATCAACCAAAGATGTGGGCAAAGTGTTCTCATGCCCAGCTGCAGGCACGTTGCTTTCGGTGGCAGACACAGGCAGAGTGTTCTCTGGTACAGCCATGGGCGTAAACATGGGTGTGGTTGGCGTATGAACCAGATATGGCCATCCCGTGTACGGATCCACATGCAATGCAGGAGAATAATATGGAGATGGCATCTCTGAAAACAAAAGCCCCAATAATCAGGAGGAAGCAATCCATAAAGGCTTACTTAGTATACCTAAGCTCAATTTACCAGCATAACCCATAGGCATTCCAAAAGGTCTCATAGGCTGCGGCCCCATATATAACATAGAGTTCACTGGCGGAGGTGAAAGCCTCCCGAAGCCCCTTGGAGCACCACTATGTGGCTGAGAGTGAACACCTCTTGCGTCTGGGTAATTTCCACGGTCATGATCACGCCTATTCCCATAATTATTGCGAGAAGAATGAGCCCTTTGAGAAGATTCAGGGTGACCATTCATGATCTGTGGCCGAGATGGGAGACCTCCAGTTGGTCTGCCGTCCCAATTATTCCCCGATAAGGAGGCTCTCCATTGGAAAAATCTGGCGGTGCAGGACGAACAAAGTTTACGTAAGGATTTGGAGACATTTGAAACATAGGGACCGGCCGTGGTAAAGGTTGCGAAGGAGGAGGAGGAGGTGGTGGAGCGAAGCCACTTTGTGGTCGCCAGCTCCCACCGCCATTGCTCGCTCCGGGGCCATCACCTCGTCTATTCGTCCTCCTACGAACCGGCTGTGGGCGGTTTGGCGTTGTTCTCGGGCTTCCATTGCTGCTACTACCTTGTCTCTCAGGCAAATTAGGAATAATTGGCCCCTATTCAAATCATATAAGCAGCATTCACAAATCAACCAACATAAGGCGTAAGTGAGACAAACCACCTTCATCTTTTGCATCAGTAACAACTCGAAATTCAATCTTATGACACGTAAATACTTAATAGGCATGACATCATTCATTGACATGATATGGCGAATGTTTAAAATTCCAACTGGCCTAGTGAAAAGAAAAAGGGATAAAAGTATTAAATAATGTCGGATCCAACAGCTTTAGTTGATTACGACGTTCACAACACTGACGAGAGCCAAACTCAGGACCCTGCAACTTCCTTTTGCATATCTCAAACGCGGTAATCACAGAACAACCGAAAGCTCCTAAGACAAACCTGAGAACTGGAGTCCGATCCATTAGGCACCGCTTTGGGAGTCGATTCGATTGGCGGCGATTTGACTGGACCTCTAGCAGACTCGGACAGAGCAGGCCAAGCCACGGAATCCCCCATCACGGGACCCGCCTCCACGGCGTCGCCCGCCGCCGGCTTCTTCCAAGCCGGCTTGCTCGGCGGCCTCGAGGGACCCGCATTGCCCCCGTTCGCATCGCAGCCCTCCGCCTCGGCCGCGGGATCGTCGGGAGCCGCCACCGGGGCCGGCTTCGGCGGGGAAGGAGGCGGCTGCCGCTGCTGCTGGGGCGGCTCCCGCCGCGGCGGGGGCGGGGGCGGGGGCGGGGACGGGGACGGCGGCTGATCGGCGGCCGCGGGGCGGCCGCGGGCGGGGGCGGCGGCGGCTGCTGCTCGCCGCCGCGGACGACCTGCGCCCACGGGGAGGGGAGGAGGGAGCTCTGGCGGAAGCGGGGGCTGCCGCCGCCTCCGCCGCCGGCGGCGCGGGGGGAGTGGTGGTTGGGAGGAGAATCGGGTGCCGTAGGCATTCGAGAATGGGAGGGGGGAGGATTCGACGAAAGCGGATTGATCGCGCAGTTTATTCCGATTCGACGAGGCTCCTCGCGGTTGCGGCGGCCGGGAGGGAGGCGACGGCGAGGACGGCGGCGGGAGGTTGAAGTCAGGTACACGCGCAGCGAGAGAGAGAGAGAGAAAGAGAGAAAGAGAAAGAGTGAGAGTATGTTTAGGTTTTCATTAAATGATGGCACCGTGTCGTTATTTTTTCCGAGGAGATATTTATTGCGTAATTAAATTATGGTTAATGCGTTTTATTTCGTGCCTTAGGGAAAAAAAATGATCTTCGATAATTAAAGATTTATAATCTTCGATGGTGCATACCTTTCATGACTAGTCATTTTCCCGGAGCTTTGCCCGTGCACGTGTTGATAAATATACTTTCACGTGTAATTATTCTCCTTTTCGTTTTCAATGATGTTGATAATTTTGGTGTGAATATATATTATTGGGATCATGACCAATTAAGTGCGTAGAATGCAAGATAACACGATGCATGAGTTTGACATATTAATGTAGCTTCACAGTTTAAATTTGAAATTTTGCTATACATATTCATAACGAAAAGAATGAAGAAGTGTGTTTTATCAGCGCGCATATATATATATATATATCAGTAGTTCGACATGTTATTTTTATTTCCGTTGACATATGACTGGTTTCACTTATGATCTTGACACTTGTGAGTTTTTTTGTGAATGTTTTAGATCTATATTTTTTGCATAAACTCTAAAGAGCAAAAAAAAAAAAAATTTATAAAGTTGAAAATGCAAAGAATGGAAAATGTTTAAAGTTAATGATACAAAAGGTAGCATAATTTGGATTTTGGATATATGACAGAAAAATTAGAAAGAAGAGTTTACTAACTATTAGCATAGTAAATTTATTTTTATTTTTATTTTGCAATATATATATATATATATCTCCTTATCCAGTGTCCTATTCTTTATATGAAAGTTATGTTTAACTTACCACGGCTAAGTTGAAATTTACGACTCTCTTTCTTCGTTCTTATTTGAGGGGAATCACTACTTATGATAAATGAATGTCAATTATAAGGGTAAATAGATGAAAAAATAAAATAATTCACGCCTTTAGACGTATATGCGCGTGTATTAAATTATATATTATACCTAATTAATAGGAAACATATTAAGTCATCTTTGAAGTGGCTGAAATTATTGATTTGTTTTAATTAAGTGGATATCTTTTTGAATATGTTGTCCTTTTTTTTTTTTTCTTTTATTAGTTTAATTTAATTTCGCCTTCAATTGAAATGGATCAAGAAATGGAAACAACGTAACTATGAATAATTTATGCTAAGTTATTATTTATCTTATAAATACAATCAAGTGAAATCTTATCACTTAGGTTGTTGATATACTTTATTATCTTATTTTTTATTAGGAAGATATATTTTATTTTTCATAATACTGTGTTACTTTCTTAAGTTGTATGTTTAAAAAATTTTCTATAGTTGATTCAATCATCATCTTCAAATATAATGAGTTTATTTGTTAACTAATTCTATAATATAACGAAATAAGATATATTTTCGGTTAGAAATAACTTGATAATAATTTTTTACATTTTTTATTTCCATTTTTATGGACATGTACTTTTAACTGTTCTTTAATTAATTCCTTTGCAATAGTTTGATTAAGCAAATATCAAATAAACTTAAATCACGTGATGATATATTTATTTCAAACTATTGCAATACTCGATATAATCTGCATTATCCATGTTATCGATATGATAAGTTATATGTCTCGTTTTAATTTAACTCTAACTAAATGGATATTTTTCTTTTTATTGTTTATATTCAAAATAATATGTTATATAAAATTTATTTCAAAATATTTTATCTTTGTCTATCATTTCAAATTTCAAATCAAAAGAGATGAAATTTTCCAAATTAATTCAATAATTTTACATTCATGCATTTTTGGTTAAAATAACATGTATAATCTTAAGATATTTTTGTCTAAATATGTCAAATTTAAAATCGAACAACCAAGGTTGACATATCACAAATCAATAAGCTAAAATTTATTGATTAGTACTAGTGACATGGCCAAAAAAATACCATGCATTGTGCACAAACATATAAATGTAATGTACTTTTACGTACATTTGTCTACGAATAAATTCAAATATCAATTTAGATAAGAAAATATCTGTCAGATTATATCAATTTCAACATATAACATAGAATATCTAATTACACTATCCAATAGTAAAAATTCTTCGATTCTTTATTCTCTCAAACACAATTTGAGAGCTTTCATGTCTTTATCTTAAATTGACCGTCACAAATTTCAAATGCTCTTAAGAATCTGACCTAAAGGCCTTGATTGCTTGATCTCAATTGAGGTTTTGCTTGACTTGAATCTTACAGAATTCTGCATTCTTGAGAAGGGTCAACTCATTGGAGGCCTCAATCGCCGGTATATGCAAGGATGCCTATGGAGTGCTTGTCGATGGATTTGCAAAGCAAGTATGAACAAATTCGGCTTCAACTATAGAAACCCTAGTAGTTCATGATGCGCTTGGTCATCATCAGAGGCCATGTAGTATGATCTGAGGGGTAGTATAGATGGTATGCTAATTGAGCTACATTGTGATAGCTTATCAACAGTAGAGCTATTATCAAGTAATGCATCAAAGCCCTTGGCCCTCCGAAGCAAGGGTCTTTTGCCCCAGTTAAAAGGAGTGATAATTTAAAAAAAAAAAAAAAAAAAAAGGAGTGATAATTGTCTACTCTTCACAAAAGCCCATTAATTGTTATATTTAGACACTAATTGTAGTTGTTTTACCAATTCTTCTATTTAAATATAATTGGTTTGTTTCAACCGAAAAAAAAAAAGACAAAGAAAGAAAAGGATTAAGTCTCCAAGAAATAACAATTGAACATATTTTCGTTTTGTCTCTGTCTATCAGGGAATTGAAGCAAATAAAGGAGCCTACCATTTGTAGAGAGGGGGAAAGGAGCCTTTTACACCATTGTACTTGAGCCTGGCTAATTAAAAAAATTTATCCATAATTTTCTTCTAGTGGTCACATGAATGCTTTTTTAAATCGGAGACCATGCATCAGATCTCTATAAGCATAAAATAATTGTATTTTATTTGTCGTAAAGAGCTTCAAAATTGATTCAACATAAGAATCGATGCTTCTGTCATTGAAATTGAAACCAAACATATCTTCTAAATTCTCGATTGAAATTAAACTGACAAGACTAGCCCATATCGATTTCCGAGCTGAATAGGACTCAATGCTCACCCCGACTTTATGAAAGCAAAACTTGAAAATAGGCGAACCAATTAAAACTCAATGGCCTAGGGTAGAAATTTTAAGCTGTAATTCAATATTTGAAAACACGATATACATTCATGCCTATGGGGGAGTATGGGCCAAATGGGCCTACCCCCTCATTATGCCTGTGTAGGTCACAGTTGACAACGTAGACCCAACTAACTTGGGTCGGCCCAGTGTAGCCCACATAAATTGACATCGGTTAAGGAGGCTCGGTCACCTTTACGAGCGACAAGTCAACATATCCGAAGCAAAGCGTCGAATCTCAATGTCACATCGAGGCAAACGCTCACGATATCTGGTCTGACCTCAATCTGGTGTCCCAAATTGACTTTGGCAACGCTTTGGTTTTAGAAGACCATTTCCTAAGAGGATCCATTTACAATCATTCTGTCATATGTCTCGTAATAATAATTTTAGTCTGACAATTCACTCAATTGATCATACCACATTGTTTCAAAACATAAAATCGATTTGTCACTTAAGTACGTCTACTCATGCATAATGACTCTGTATAGTGATTCAATGAACTAGTACAAATGACAAGATGCATATTAGAAATGACATACCTTTAAAAGAGGACTAGATCCAAAAAGATAAAGCCGAGTGTGCCACGCTCGCCCAGGGCAAAAGATCAGTAAAAGAGAGACCAAAGAAAAATCCAATAGGCCAAGAGAGAAGTAGAAAACTAGTGTTTTTTTGTCTTGTGTTAGATGAGGGTGTTGACAATTAGAATATGCATGGAAATATAACTTTTGATATCAATGATAGTTTTCAATTTGATGATGTGTGCAATTGTATATGTATAATATGAATTTGGTAGAGGATGGATAAGGGAGGATGGGACAAAGATAGTTTGTGTAGTTTAACAAAATGGTCGCACAACTGATGGATGAGATGTCGGCATGGGTGGTACAAGGACATCAAATTTGCTCTCGACTCCTGCACCGCTGCATGAACGAGCACCGGCCTTATTTATAGAGCAACTTCACCGACATTCTCCTGTACAAGTGGTAAAAACATTGCCTATGTTTCTTCTTTTAATACAAATATTTTTTTACTATTATGTAAGATTTTTCTACAAATGCTCTAGTGAGCTCCACGCTTTTCCTCTACTGCCCAAACACTGGATTTTTGAGGATACTTCTGTGGACTTCTCGTCTTCACGTGGGGGGTCTTCAAGCTCTACTTGGACTCTTTACGTTCAAGACTTCAAGTATCAACTAGTAATTTCTAGATTTAGTTTAAAGAAAATGGATCACAATTTCGGCTCCAACAGGAGGCTTCATCTCTATATATTCTCTGATCATGTACGTTGATGTCACGGAGTTACTTGATTGGATCCAAGCCATCCACACTTCGAGTTTCCAACAGGAGGCTTCATCTCTGTATATTCTCTGATCGTGTACGTTGATGTCACGGAGTTACTTGATTGGAGCCAAGCCGTCCACACTTCGAGTCTTGACAATCAAGTTGTCCTTACATGTTCTAAATCGTTTTACGCCTTTGAGTTTCCACAACATTACTTCCAACCGGGGACAGTGAACATAAATGAGTCTTCTGCATTTTTTCAAGTTCTCTGACCACCATCTTCCAGCCTAGCTAATACAGCAATGAACCAGTACTAAGACAATTTTTTGCTAAATGCTCTTGATTTTGATTGAAGATCGCATCATGTCGAAGGAGGAAGAGACTGAATAGGGACCAGGAGAGCCCCTAAGGATGGAGAGGGACTCCGTGGACGCTTTACCGGCTATAGAGTCGAAGAAGGAAGTGACCGAAGAGGCACCTGGAGAACCCCCACGGATGAAGAGCGACCATGTCGACCAGCCACCAGCTTCTCTCTTCGACTCCCGGAGCTAAGGACATGGTCATTCTACGAGACCGTGATTTAAGAGGTCGTCACGGCGCTGCTCTATCTCTGCATCACGATAGCCACCATCATAGGCTATGCGGTGCGGTGGAGCGATGGGGTCGGCATCCTCAGAGTCGCTTGGTCTTTTGGTGGCGTGATCTTTGTTCTTGTTTGCTGCGCAGCTGGAATATCTGGCGAGCATCATTTCAAACATAGCACTTGTAAAGGCTATAGTTTGAACTTCCGATAGGCCGAAAGCTGCAGCCAAAATCAAAGATCCGATCACTCAAATAAGGTCTGAACCTATTATGAACCATGCAACGGGTGGTAACATCAATCCGGCAGTGACGTTCGGGTTCTTCCTGGTGAGGAGGGTCTCATTGGCACGAGCAATTGCATAAATAGCAGCTCAATGTTTGGGAGTAATACGTGGGGCGGGGTTGGTAAAAGCCTTCATGACGCACTTGTATGATACGCTACGTGGTGGAGCCAACAGCGTGTCGTTTTCATATTCCAAAAGAACTGCTCTAGGAGCTGAGATCATCGGCACTTTCGTGCTCATGTACACCGTCTTCTCTTTACCCGACCTGAAATGCGATGCCTGGGATTCTAATGTTCCCGTATGTATCCCGATCGGGAACTTGCGAAGTCAAATTTATCTGCTGTCTTTTTCACAAACTCGTTTGAATATTAGTCATGTGGCTGTGTATGGTGCAGGTTTTGGCTCCCTTGCCAATTGGGTTCGCATTGTTTCTGGTGCATTTGGCCGCAATTCCCATCACTGGCATCGGGATAAACCCTGCTCGAAGCTTCGGGGCAGCCGTCATCTACAACCATGGCAGAGCTTGGGATGATCAGGTTGGTGTTTACTGGTCTATTTTGTGTGGAGGGCAATCACCAACTTAGATTGAATCACAATTTTTACGATGTAAAGTTATTGAACGGACAGGCTAGTGCTATGCGAATCAAAAGCAATGCAATGTGGTTCGCCGTTTATGTATTATTTCGAGACCTAGGCATTGTCTTCGCATCTGATTTTCGTTTTTCCTTTCATGGCCGGGGTTGCACGGCTGCTTGAACAGTGGATCTTCTGGGTCGGCCCACTATGAACATTTGCTGCTGCTATCTACCATCAACACCTATTGTGGGTGTCCGCCGGAGAGGCTTTGCGTGTCCGCTGGTTGGATTATTTCTGGGACTGCAACTGGGCCAGTTTATGGACCGACCCAAAAAAAAAACTGGGCCGGTTTACGGGAATCGGTTTAGACAGTGGATGGAAGTTCATTCGGAGTCGTCTGCAAGAAAAACCGGCTATGTGTACCAAGTTTTGGTTCATCTTTAGTTTCTGTTGAAATCCATTCCTTCCCGTGTACCAAAGTCTTGTTGCGTATTGCTCGTTTCCACGGTTACATCGGGAGTTTCTCTGCATACCGATGATTATGGATTCATGCGTCTAATGTTAGCGCGGCTCCCTGTAAGATATCCTGCATAAAAATGTATGCTTGTCTATGTACGATAGATGCAATATATAACAACTTAAACTTTCAAAGGTAACTGATTGCAAGAAAAAGAGAGTATTGAAGACATGAACGAGAACCTGGACCAGCTCAAGGAATTTATCATATCTCGCACTCCACCGCTTGTTTGATTGTTGATGTTTATGGTTGTGATTGATGTAATTCCGTTAACCTAGAAGCCAATAATGGTTATGTGACGAAACCTGATGTGTTACATGATTATAAGATTTGGGTTTTTTTTTTTTATAGTTTAATTAGCATAAATTTGTGCTTTGTATGTCACAAAAAAATGGTTTAGGATAACGTCGCAAGTATAATTTGGACTTTTTAGTGACTTTTTCCTTTTTGAAAAAAAAAAGTTTGCTATCTTTTGTAAAAAAAACTAACCGAAAATAAGAGAACACTGGGTCCTAAAAAGAATAGAACGCCAGACTAAACCATAAGAACTGGTCCCAACCTTTTTGTTGAACTGGTCCAAATCAGGGAAGGGTGGACTCTTTCCAAACGTGCGAAGGAGGAAGTAACAACCTTTGCAAACTATGAGTTGACTGAGTCTAAGGACAGGCGCTCAGATTTCGAAATATTGTTATATTTCACGAGAAATTTCGATATTTCATGATTCTGTTTTGGCTTTCATTGCTTTTGCTCATGCCTAACGCATCCCATTGCATTTAAAATCGAACAAAAAAAAATTATTACTAGAAATAATTTGACAACTAGAAATATAAGTCCTTTTCGTCTAGATAAAATGCTGCGTGAGTGTAGGCAACGGACAAATTGTCACGTTGACAGTGGCTCACGTACCGACCAAAAAAAAAAAAAAACAGTGGCTCACGTGCTTCGAGATTGTAAATGGATATTTTTCTTTTCTGCCGAGGAAGAGAACATTTCTGACAATGTGGAAAAGGAAAAAGTAAAAAAAAAAAAGAAGAAGGTTTTTTTGTGGGTTCAAATATGTCGGCAGGGCGATCCTCTATCCCCCTATTTGTTTATTATTCTGGCAAATCTGATGACTACTCTCATCCATCAAGCTCTTAATATGGGAAATCTGAAGGGTATCCAGCTAAACAGGTGGTGTCATGTTCTGACTCACTTATTCTTCGCCGATGACGCCATTTTCTTCCTAGATGGGTCAGTCCATGAATGCCAAGAACTGTCTAATATTCTGAATCAGTACTGTATTGCTACGGGACAAGCTATAAACCGAAATAAATCGGGTATATTCATCAGTAAAGGCTGTCCAGATAGCCTGAGGGGTCCTTGGCACGGAACTCGAATACCTGTTAGCAAGAACAGGGAAATACCTTGGTATTCCCTGGATTGGGGACGATCCAAACGAGACATGTTTGGTTGGATACTTGGGAGAGTCAATACCAAACTTGATGGATGGAAGGAGAGTCTTATCTCTAAAGGGGGTAAGGAGGTTCTCATCAAAAGCGTTGTACAGGCGATACCACAGTACGCTATGTCACTTTTTAAGATTCCTATATCGTTATGCAAGTCCATTGAATGGAAGATTGCACGTTTTTGGTGGCAAACCGACGGCCGGAAGGTTGGTATCCATTGGAAGAGCTGGGAAGAACTCAAGACTGGCAAGAAACTGGGCGGACTCGGGTTTCGCGACCTAGTAAATTTCAATAAAGCCATGTTGGGTAAACAGGCCTGGCGTTTAATACAGCAACCAACTTCTTTATGGGCCACATTATTCAAAGGATTATATTTCCACTCTCATGACTTCTTAACGGCACCAAAGAGTACTAAATCTTCCTGGGGCTGGCAGAGCATCCTTGTTGGCAGGGACTCTATTCAATCCCAGCTACACTGGTCGGTGGGCGACGGAACACAAATTCGAATCAGAGAGGATCGCTGGCTACCTAAAGGCAAAATAGGAGGCACCCGTGCTGCACAAGAACCTCAAAGAGTTGCTGAACTTATCGACCCTGAGACTAACAGATGGAACATCTCCTTGCTGGAACGATACTTTGACAACGAAACTACTGGCGAAATTCTAAGAATACCCATCAGACCTGAGTTTACAGCAGATAAGGTTGTGTGGCCATGCACAGCTCAAGGAACCTTTACAGTCAAAAGTGCCTACAGCAGTATTAGGCAAGCAACCACTTCTCATGCTCCGCACAAAGCGTCCTCTTCTTATCAACCTCCGCAACAATTATGGAACAACATTTGGAAACTCCAGATTGCCCCCAAACTCAAACACTTTCTATGGTCTCTATGCCAGAACGCTTTACCAACTAAAGAGAACCTTTTTCGCAGGAAAATCAGCTCAACCCCTCTCTGTACTCTATGCTCTACCAAGCAAAACGAAACTTCGGAACACCTCTTTTTCTGCTGCCCTTGGACTTCACAGGTTTGGTCTCATCACCAAATTCGTATCCCTATCAACCCAGTAGTTATCCACCGCATAGAAGAATGGTTCGCGACTCTATCTAACACAAGGAAGAACGAACCTGGTATGGAGCTGATCGCCACCTTACTATGGCAAATCTGGAAATCAAGGAATCGATTCATCTTCAGTCGACAGAGGCCCGATCCCTTTCATGTGGTAGATGTCGCTCTTGGTCAAGTTCACTTAGCCCGCACCATCTTAGCTTCGATCTCTGGTCCCAGGTCTGATCGCCGTCCAGCTTCTGCTATGTTGTGGAGACCCCCTGATTCTGGAGCCCTGAAGATCAACACGGATGGGGCTTTTCAGCCAGGAAGCAACACCGGATCAGTAGCATTTTTGTGTCGCGATCACTCAGGCCGACTGCTAAAAGGCTTCACAGAATCTGTACCTGCGTCTTCGGCATTGCAGGTTGAAGTCCAAGCTCTATCCGCTGCTCTAACCTACTTGCTCGATTCAAACCAAAACAGGGCTCTCCTCCTCGAATCCGACTGCCTGGTGTTGGTGGAAGCGCTTCGTGATCCAGAGACATCGCCTTGGGAGATCAGGCCACTGTTGAACGAAGTTGCAACCCTTCTCTCTCGCCTCCCTCGTGCGAGCGTTAGGTTTTGCCACAGGGAAGCGAATTTTGCTGCGGACTGGGCCGCTCGGGCCCATAACAACGGCTCTCTTCCACATAATTGGGCTGTATCGATCCCAACTCCTTTACTTGATATTCTAGCCCTTGACGCTTTTAAAGCCGGTTGTAATCTTCGTTAATAGTTATAATATGCTTCTCTTTGTCCAAAAAAAAAAAATATGTCGGCAGGTAGACAGGTCAGCAGTCCACTCGCTACGTCCACTCATTTTGAGTAGGGAGTTGTGAACAAAGTCACATTTGGTTGGATGCTTTTCGAATTGAATTTTCAGACAGCCCACTTCATTATCGATCGAATCCGAACGGTTTCTATGCGGCTTCTCTCCGATCACCATCTCCTAGCCTGGTAAATCTGGCAATGAACCGGTAGTAAGACAATCTTTTGCGGGTTGCTTCTGGTTTGGATAAATTATCACTTCACGTCGAAGGAAGAAGTGACCGAAGAGGGACCAAGAGAGGCCCCAAAGACGATGAGAGGCTACGTGATCGCCGGGTTGCTCACCTTGCTGCTCAATCCCGAGTTCCAGATATACTCGGCCGGTTCGCCTTGCACTTTCAGTCGCAGTTACTGGGGCTTTGAGTGCCTTTGGCCGGTAATTGGTAAACCTGGTGAGCACCCTTCTCATGCCAACGCCGAAGCTCCGGTGTATGGTGGCCTAATCTATTCATAAACGGTGTTAAGATCCCTCACGTTCTTCAAATTTAGCTAAAAGATCTAAAAATGATCCTAACTCCTAGGTTTCGCGAGGAAACGAGCGGTATGGGAAGCAAATGGGGTAAAGGTTGAAGTGAAGCAGGACAGGGGAGTGTGGCTATGGTATGGGGAGACCGCAGTGCCGTCGTCGTCTTGCTCATTTTTCATTATAAATGACGAGGACTCTTCAAGCACGACAACTACGCCGACAAATATTTCACCCGGCCGGACGTCCAGAGGGATCATCACAAATTTCTGTAAGGGTCAGCTTCTGGGCCGTGGGTCATTTGGATCGGTCTACGAAGGAATAGCTGAGTAAGTGGGAAGTGCTCTTCGGGCCTCATGCTGCCCCAATTTAGTTGTGTTAGCACAACTCCTGAACCAGTTGATAGGTCTTTACTTTATGCAGCTCTAAGATTATGTTCCGAATTTCCTGTATAATTCATGTCAGCTGAATGGAAATTAGGAGTCGCTTGGATATCGAGCGAAGTGCACGACTCGGCTGTCTCACCACTTTATCAATTTTGGCCAATAGCCCAGTCTAAGATCATCATGCGGAAGTTTCGGTTTGCCAAAGGCATTGTTGAACCATTTGCTCTGTCCTGGAATACTATCGACTTTCTTTCTGTTTTTCGTTTCTTTTGTGATGGTGGTGAGTTGCTATTAGCAAGCCAAAGGAGAAACTTTTTGCAGTTACATCAATGTGCTGGAGTCATAGGTGAAGGCTTGCCCATTAAGGTTCACGAACTGGAAAATTACTGAAAAAAGATGCATTTGACTGATATCATAAATGCATATGACTCTTCTTCTTATGTAGGACTCCAACATTAAAGAAAGCCTTTACTTGTCAATCTTTTTGCTGGTGTCATAGAAAGTCATATACTTTACTTGGCATTATTATTGCTGCAGTTCCTACAGCTGCAGCATTATCTTATGCCCCTTCACTGAGAGAGTTTATTATACCGGAAATACTTGATTTTCTCGGTACGTTATGCACTCATCAAATTCTAATCCATACATTAAAATCTTCTCATCGGTGTCCTTCTTCCTCTCTCTTCCGCTGCAGTGATGGATTCTTTATTGCTATAAAGGAAGTCTCATTACTCGATCAAGGAGATATGGGAAGGCAAATTATCTTGTATTTGGAGCAGGTGATTATCATTTCTGCTTGCTTCATCTGAACATCCGTGTAATTCCGATAGGCTGGAAATGTCACAGCTGTAATTTGTACCAGTATTTGCTCGATTTCATCCAGTGCTTGCTTTTCAGGAGATTGCTCTTCTAAGTCAGTTTGAACATGAGAACATAGTCTGTTTTCTCGGCACAGCAAAGGTAAAACTTTCTTCCTTATTATGTCATTGACGCACCTTTTAGCAAGTGACTCTTTGTGTTCTCACAAATCAACACATGATGGACAGGATGATTCCAATCTCTATATTTTTCTGGAGCTCATGACAAAAGGCTCCCTTGCTAATCTCTATCAAACATACCATTTCAGAGATTCTCAAGTTTCTTCATACACAAGACAGATCTTAAGTGGTCTAAAGTATCTTCATGATCGCAATGTGGTCCACAGGTGAGACATGCCGTATGAATTTTTCCTTCATAAGCTCCTTTGATGTTACCATGCCCTAATTCCTTTAGTGCTATTAGTGCCGGATACCTGATTTTGGGTGCTCTTAGTGGCCCCCATTGGTATGTTATATCTGCATTACCAATGTCCTACCACCGCCTTTTTCTGTCGCCGTACGACCTCTATGTTCCTTGTGCAGACATTGATTTTCCTGCTCCAACATGAACTTTTTTATTTTCTTATATGTCTTACTCGAAGAAAATTCTTTTTGTAGTGTTTCTATGGTGTGTATTCCGTAGTGTAATTCATATTGGCTGTATCTTCAGGGGAAAGGTCTAAGAAAAATTCAATTGGATCTTCATAGTTTTTCTCTAGATAATCTTCTATCACAGTTTGTTATTGCACCATAAGTGCCTTTTGGCTGGAAAAATATCTAGGGGTGCTGGTGCAGTAAAATATACTTCTGCTTAGTTATTACCTAATATCTCATGCATTGATTTTACTTCTCTTTCCGGTTTTGGATTGATCTCTGCTTTTTGCTAATATGACGGAGCATTTGGTTAATGACTCATTGTTCGCATAAGCTGCATATTCTGGATCACTTGACTCTGAAATGATACGGAATCATTGGGAAGTTGTTTGATCTTACAGTGCCAAATACTTAGAAGATTTGGAGTTTTGTATGGCAGTACTATATGTTTCCCTTAAACTTTGACTTTTTTATTTTGCTTTCATTTCTTTATTTGCCCTAGTATTATTTCGTGTCTTCTACTCTCTTCTCTCTTGCTTTTGTAGTTGTCCAATCATTGATGAGTCAGATTCATTTTTAATGGTCATCTGTTGCCATTCCTTATTGTACATAATTATATCACCTGTTTTGTCGCCTCATCCTATTCATTCTTGTGCATAAGGGATATCAAATGTGCAAACATTTTGGTACATGCAAATGGAACTGTGAAACTTGCAGATTTTGGATTAGCTAAGGTAATTATTGCTTTATTTGTATGTGACGACACTCGTTACCATAGATGTCGAGTCAGCTAACACCACTGGGCAATCCTCTTTCTTCTCCTGCCTCAGGTAACCACATTAAATGATGTCAGATCTTGCAAGGGCACGGCATTCTGGATGGCACCGGAGGTTGTCTTTCATCCTTTCCTTTTTTGGTCGCTTGAGTTTTTGAGTTGGCGTCAGATTAAATTATTCTATACAAATGATGGTTGGGGGCCCATATGTAGGAGGTTGATGTGATCATCACATTCCATCAGATCCAAAGATAAATAGGACAAATCCAGGTGTAGAACTGGATGAAAAATTAGATGGTGGACGGGCTGGACATGTCTGGGCAGGATATTTCCTATTTGGGCATAAATTGAAATTCCTTTCTGGCCTCAGCATCCAACTTGGCAGAACTCCATATTAATAATATCATATCCAGTCCCTTATAAGTCAACCAAAGGCAGATTTGAACTCTAGTTGACCTACTGATACTTTACTTGAAAACATTAAGGTCTAGGTTATCAGGTTATTGAGTTCCTAATTCCTTGAAAATTTGGTTGTTCAATTTGTTCAGGCTTTTGTTTTTTGCTGTAAGCATACAGCCGATCGTGTTACTTGATATTTCTCGGCTGTTTTATTAAAACAAAATGATGTAGAGTGATACTCAACCATTGGTTGGTTTTGCCACAGAAATTGAATTGCCCCTAAACCATGATCAGAACTCGCAAGCTTTATATCCTCGAGAGTTCAATATCAGCTGAATATGAGTTTTGCTGGTAGTTCTCATAGATTTTCTCATTGATGCAAACCACAAAAGTTTTGTCTACAATAACAAGTTACATCTCAAAGGATTTGTTCATGTCAAGAATAGGCTTGTTTATTCTTTTTTGACTAATCTAGAGGCCCCCCTCCCTTAAAGAAAAAGAGGAAAAAAAAAAAACACGAGGTCATACTGATCTCACTTCTTGTCCTCAGAGATGGCAGATCACTATGACCATGCTTGTAATGTGATGAAAGGGGATAGAGAATTGTTTGCTTCTCCTTCATTTTCTTCATCTTTCTTTTCCTTCATTTATTTTTTTTTTTTAGCATAGGGCAATCTATGTTATTCATCTTATTTCTGAACATACAGTTTTTCTTCACTTTGGTGGGGTTGTTATCGATTAGAGAATAATCATATGCCTTGTTTTCCTTCTACAGCCCCTAGTTAGGATGATTTGAAGGTTTTGGTTGGGCTTCAATGGGAAGGAGTCCATCATAGCATAATCTTGGACATCATCTTGCATATCTAGTTTTGACGTTTCTTCTTGTTACCATCTCAGGGGAATTGTCATGATAGTCTCCTTAGATAGTTGGGTGGTGTGTACGTTCTAGTCTTTTCCTTCTCAATTTGCTGCTTGCCCCTATCGGTCTTGGCTTAGGTGAGACCACTTTATATCCCGAGCTTAATGGGCTTTGTCAGAGGGTGAAGGAGGAAAACATTTCCATGTATATGTTTTGTTGACAGTCATCGCCAATGTGGAGATTGAAGAAGCTACATACATCCTATAATCGATGTGTTTGCAGTGAATCACATCACATCTATGATGAAATAAGATGTATTGAGTCGGTATACGAGACAAATGGGTTGTGAAGTACGTAGAGGAGTTAGGAATGGCAGTTGCTCAGATCTAGAAAGGATTGGGACCGTCGGATATTAGAAAATGTGATTATATTTCTTATTTCACATGATATTGTGAGTGCTCAAAGGAAGTGATTTTTAGGTAATTTGAACTCCGAGCAATTCCTTCTTGAAAATAAGTGGGCGCAGAAGAAATAAGTCATAATCTAGTCTACAACTTATTTTTACAGGCAAATCATGGAGCCTTCATCTCTGTTTAACTTTGCAACAATTTTTTATTATGCTGTTAGTACTCCCTGCAATTGCTTCTCTCTAAGAACGAAAAAAGTATCTAGTGTGGCATACGACTGTGCAAACTCTCCTAAGCCTCAATGCCATTGGCATGGCTATTGAAAGTGTGCTTCTTGGTGGAGTGGCCTCAAAGGAGGCCTTTTATAATTTAGGCAACAAGTTACTGGGCATGGAAAGGAATGTGATAGGATGGTATCCTCATAAGTGTTCTATTTGCTATCGTCATGATCAACAAATGCAAACAAATGTGACAAGTGGATGTCTCCCAGCTCAAATTGTTGCATTCAAAGACAGTAATAAAGGTGGAATGAATTTTCATTCTTGCAAGTTTTCTGACCACCAGAGGGGGTGCTATGAGCGCAATCTTTTTAACTCTGTGATTCGCGCTGTATCATGGTGTTCAGACTGTTAAAAAGACCTCGATGTTATCTGAACTTTAGTAGTCCGCCTGTCTTATCGGGTAACCTGGATGGGAGTTGTCCGTCTTGCAAAACTTGATTAGGAGTTACATCTTGGGCAGTGTTAATTTACAATTGATAATGGATGATGTTCATCCCTTTGTCTGGTGTTTGTGGCAGATTTTCATTCTGCATCTTGGTGTTGTTACTATAATGACTCTTCTTCTTCTTAATCTGTTATTATTATTACTGCTGTTGCTACTTTTCCTTCTTCAGTGCTATATTTTCTACTAACAGATGCTTAAAACTTCAAATTAGTCAAATGCTTCATATGTAATCATTGTCTGTCTCTTTCTTTTTGGACATCGAGTCATCCGGTCAAAGAAATTTTCTACTTATCTGATTCACATTACATTGAAAAGATCGTATACAAACCTATGGTTAATTCAGGTTGTAAATGCCAAAGACCGTGGCTATGGCCTTCCAGTTGATATATGGAGCCTTGGGTGCACTGTCTTGGAGATGCTGACCAGTCGGGTCCCATATTTTCCTTTGGAATGGGTATGTTCCTCAAACCATTCTAGCCATGTCTCGTCCAATTGTCATGTCTCAAAAAAAATAAAAAAATTCTGACCACCTCTCTGGTGAGGCGGCTTTTCTAATTGGATAAGTGAGGGTTTTTCGATAATGTGGAATAACATGATGCCTTGTCTGTATTGCTTTTGCTTTGTAGTGTACTCTCTTTACTTCTTTTTTTTTTTTTTGGTAGAAAATGGAACCATTCAAAATCGTTATGTGCTCAAACCTAGTATCCCTCAAACTGAATTTACATTTATTTAGTAGAAAGCAAAAGATTATGTCCGACTGTTTAGCTGACTGATCCAAGCAGATGCAAGCATTGTTTCGGATCGGAAGGGGCGAGCCACCACCAGTACCAGATTCTTTATCGATGGATGCAAGGGATTTTATCTTGCAATGTACACGAGTTGAACCTGAAGACCGGCCCACCGCCGCTCAGCTCTTAGATCATCCATTTGTGAAGAGACCAGTTGCCACATCGTTGGGCTCGGTGTCTCCTTATCGCCATCTCAGTGGATGACTGACCGCTGAAACCACACCGAATTCATCTTGCTTGTTCATAGCTGTCAACTTCTCACAGTCTTGCGGCAGATCTGGCTGTAGACCCGAGACTTATAGAAAGCATGCATTTGGTCCACCTAATCAGGTTAAGAAAATTAAGCCTTGTAAAGATGATTCAGTTTGATGCCTAGGGTAAAACTGAAGATCGCAAGGGGAGACAAATGGATATATATATCTTTGAGGATACATAACTAGTTTGTGCTAACTAATTACTAGTATTCGGATGGTATATTTTTAGATACAACTCTCAGAAATTACTGCTTGACAAATCTTATGAGCCATGCTGTTCTGCTGTATTTGTTGACTGAATTCGAAAGTCTCGGTAGTAAATTATGATTTTTGAGCAGTGAATGCGCATAAAAACGAGTTTTTAGAGAACGTTGCCTAAAGTCTTAACTGATAATTAATCCGTGAGGAGACATCTACCACAGTTTGAGATGATTCTTTTTCATTTTGCTTTGTTGATGCTGGATTTCTGTCAACACCTTATACCATATCCCTACGAAGCTGAGATTCATAAGCATTTTGGAAACCAGTCCTCTCTGACGAAAACATTCATTTGAGAAATATATAGCTACCAGGCCATCACCATCAGGAAATAAACGACCAAAATTCCTAAAAATGGGGGAAAAAAAAAAGAGAAGAAAAAACAGCTACCTTGCATTTACATAGCAAGATACAATTTGGTTAATTATTTTGATTTTCTCAATCCCAATACATATGGAAAGACATGCATCATATGAGAATCAATGAAGATTGCTTCAGAACATTTACGAAATCAGTGCAGACACTACCTTCAGCTAATTGATATATAGCAATTTTATATTGTCAATATGAGAATTTTTTCCCAATATTTATGAGCAATGGCGTATTTTACCCAACCTTCTTTAATCGGCGGGCATTTTGCCAACAAACATACCAAGGTCAAAGCAATATTCCCATTAAGGAGTAGAAGGACAAACAAAATAAGTCTTCATTTCTTTCATAAAAAATGTTACATTTTAGATAATGTATATCAAGAAAATAGTGATATTTTTTGTTATTTAGTTGAAATCTTAAAAAGAACAAAAAAAAATTATTTTTCATAAGGAAAATGATTTTCCAAAATGCACATACAATATTCCAGCTTAGGTCCCTGATGCTTGACCGTTGGTCCACCGAGATTGAGCTCGGGAAGCCAATGCCCATTCCCGAGTACCTGATGAGTAATCCCTAGTCCTTGGAGGTGAGCCCCAAGGAACCCAAGTGCCCAAGCCCAAGACCCCAGTTCTTGTGCTCAAATCTCCTGCGCCCAAGCTCAAGCCCATCGAGATCGAGGCTTAGGACCTTGTGCCCATGCCCTAGTCCTCTAGAACAGGCTTGGGACTCTAGTACCTATTTTCGGGCCCTCAACGGCTTTGGTCCATAGAGGTCAAGCTTGGGACCACAATGCTTGTGCCTTGGGTCCATCGGACTCAAGCACGAGCGTTGGGGTATCGAGCTTGATGCTTTGGAGGACTCAAGCATGGGCGCGGGATCTAGGCTTGGCCTCGGTGGACCTAAGCCAATGGGGGCTTGGAATACAACCGAAAAGTAGATAAAATTGGAATACTTTATGTGAGTATCAAATGAACTTACTTTATACATAAAACTATCCATAAAACCCCTCTCCCATATCTGTATAAATAGAATAGCCCATTTATACATAATGGTAAAGGGTCCCTGATGACCATAAAATAGATGTATGCACATAGATACCCGTGTATTTTATGGGGAAATTATCTAAAAAATCTTAAATTTATTGTACAAAGACCAATTTAATCATAACCTTTCAATTATATCAATTTAGTCCTAAACATTTTGATAACTTGCCAATTTATTTCTAAACCTTTCAATTATGCCAATTTAGTTATAAATCTTTTGATAATTTGTTAATTTTGTCTCTCTTATCAATTTTGCCGAAATTGTTGACATAGCGATCTAGTCGGTCTAACAAGTTTTACATGATACGGCCGCGCAACATGGAAAATTTTTACAATTTTTTTTTAATAATATTTTTTCTTCTTCTTCTTTTTTTTTCTTTTTTTCTTTTTTTTTTTTCTCGACAGTCATTGTTGAGGTTGAGGGCGAGGGTAAGGACGAGGCGAGGGCAGCCCTTGCCAAAGGCCAACGACCTCCGTCGGCATTGATGAAGCCCAATGATGAATGTGCATGAACTAATTGCAAGGGCTAGAATGAGAGGTTTTCTTCAAGTCTTCCATGACGCAAACTTTGAGGGATTCTTAAGAAAGCAAAGTTCGTCCTGCGAATACATTTTTTTGCACCAATGAGGGAAAAAGAAGAAAAAATCCATAGCACCCAAATTAATGGTTCTAATTTGATTTATTTTACTCAAAAGACAAAAATATGAACATTTTTAGAAAATGTCAAAGAAACTAAACAAATCCAAATCCAAACCTAATTAGACTATTTTCGACCTAACCCAATCCCGATCGGAGCTGACTCACCCACATGATAATATGATATCCATGAAAGAAGGCGTCGAAATATTTTGCATGACTTACTTACGGGATTTATATATTTTTTAGATATTAGGCCTCCCTCCATTTATCAACTCAAGTTTTTGGGTTGGCCATTCAAACATTTCAAGTGCTGTATTCGAAAACGATAAGTAAGATGGCATCTATCAAGTCTATTCATTTGTTTACAATGATTGCTTTATTCCATATGCTTTTGGACTAGGGGTGATCGGGTCCAGGGGTGGGTAGGGTCTGACCCTTGACCTCGTGCCCGACCCCCGTTATAACCTGGCTCCTATTTTTTGACCCTATACCCAACCCCGTTTGTATTGACCATGCACCCGACCCACCCCGTTTTTTTCCGATCCGGTTCTGTGGTCAACCCCGTTTCTATTGGAACTGTTTTGCAATCTCTTGATATCCTATACAATTTCGAATTTTATATTAATAAGCGAGAAAATAACGTAATCCTCCTAATTTATATTGAAACATTAAGCACTCGATAATAAATTAATACATGAACTTTTTACTAAACGGAAAATTAAGGATCCATATGGTTAATTATAATAAATAAAATCATAAGGCAAAGAATTAACAACAAACATGGGTCTAATATTATTCTTATTCCCACAACTACTATATGAAGCTACTCGTTTATGCAAACATAACTCCTTATACAAAAGAGAAATTAGGCAAGCCAATCCATGTGATACACAAGAATTTGGCGGCGATGAACACCGTTCATCCATCAGATGGTGTGAGAGGGAGCTGGTGAGGAAGGGAAGCAAATGAGGAAGAGAAATGACAAAGGAGGAATGCCGTGCGTGTTTGAGTAAGCCAAGAGAAAACATCGTGTGATTGCAAGAGTAAGAATAGATATTAAGAGGAAAAAAAAAAAGTTTTGTACCTCTACTTACAAAACCGGTCCGAACCGGGTTACGGGTGGGTAATCACTTGGACCGTTCCCGGACCGGTTTAAACCGATTCCGAATTTTGGGAACCTGTTCCGGGACCAGTTTCAATGGGAACCGGTTCCCGACCCTGTTCGGTGGGCCGGTCCGGAACCGGTATACCCGGTCCGGTTGCACACCCCTATTTTGGACCCCCCAGCTTTCATGTTTCCAATGGCCACGATCGACGGTGGAAAACGTTCCCAAACTGTAAATCACTCGGTGAACAGTTACTTTAATATGATTTTCTTCATAATCTTTGGCTTTGGAGAACTTATGCAAATGAGGTGGTCACTTCACGGACCGGCCTTGATGGCTTGATGTCTTTAGGGTTTTAATGGCCTAAATCGGGCAGAATTCATATTCTTGGAAAAGTTTTGGCCTATGAATCAGTCAATGTCCACACTTTCGCCATGTCTCATGGGCGTGGAAAATAATTGGACGAGCTGCCCAATCATCATGGAGAGGAGGAAATAAGCCTTTCGAGGAACCTGGTTATTTCAGATTTTTTATCGATGATTTTAAATATAAAAAAATCCACATCATTTCAAATTTGACTTGGATGTCAATTCAATTTATGTGATTGACTGATTGTGATTGATAAAGTATAAGTCACGGACTTATCTCATATCATATTAAATTAAGCGGATTTTGGAAAGGAAAAAAAAATACATCTTTTGCTAAATAACTTTGCTTCGATTGATATATATTATTTATATCTAATATAAGTGCATCTCGAAAGAAGGTAAAAGAAGTAAATGAGATGTAACCATGCATTCCAAATAAGTTGTAATTTTTATATTGTTATTATTAATGTTTAAATTTGATGAATATCAAGTGAAATTCATTTCAAGTAATAAAAATATCAATTCTCAATGTCACTGTCCCACCTTATTAACCGAGACTTATAAGTCTTCACCTCCCTTCTCCTTTCTCTTTTTTTTTTTTTTCCTTCTTCTTGCTTTTTTTTGGCTAAATTTATATATCGATTCTTAATGCCACTATCCCACCCTCATTGACCAAGACTTTTATGAGTCTTCCCTTCTTCCTCCTCCTCCTCCTCCTCCTCCTCCCTTTTTCCCCACTTTGGACGTCAATTACAGGCTTTACAGCACCACTTCCCTTTCCCCAAACGTTCAAAAGGCGGCATCCATTTCCAGCATTGTTCACGGAGCTTCCTCGGGGCAAATTCTCTAGGAGAACACACTCCGATACGGTAAGAATTGCCGTTCGTCTCTAGACGCGTTTCTGTTCCTCTCCAGATCTTAGTTATTCAAGCTTGTGATATAGTTGACGCTCGAATTTTCGTTTCAAACTCCCTTGCTCTCAACATGCGAATTCCTTTACTCAGCTCTCGTTATGCAGAGATGACGAGTGGTGCTTTTTAAGCTCGCTCATGCAATTTTCAGTCCGAATTTTGGTTTCTCATGGCCTCCTTGTGTATTCCGATGTGTGATTTAATCGTGATTGAATAGCTAATTGAGCTTGAAATATCGATTTGGACATTTAGTTATGAGTGGTCGCTGGTTGATTCACTTTTTAAAAAGAAGAAATCTCTTTGATTATTTATTATGCTTGGTCTAATGTTTGGCTTTGGAAAGCTTCTGCTAGTGAGGTTGTCACTCTAACATAACCTCTAATTACAACACGGAATCGTAAAACTCCTCTACTTCTATTTTCTCTTGAATATGATATGAGGGTCTTGAATCTTGATGGCTTAAGCTCAAATCGAACATCATGGATTTCAGATACTGTCCGGCCACGATAGCTTGATGGCTTTAGGGTTTTGATGGCTTAAATAATAAATTGGGCAGCATTTCACATTCTTGGAAAAGTTTTAGCCGAATAACAATCCCCATAATTTCTCCGCGTCTCATGGGCGTGGAAATTATTGGATGAGCCTCCCGGTCATTGTAAAGAGGAGGAGATAAGCCTTTGAGGAGCCTGATTGGTTCCAGATTTACCGGCCAAGATTTTAGATAAAAGAAATTCAAATTATTTTAAATTTGACTTGGATGTCAATTCAAATTATGTGACTGATTGATTGCTATTGATAAACTCATAAAGTAGAACCGCGGGCTTGGCTCATGTCATTTCAAATTAAGTGGATTTTGAGGGGAAAGAAAAACTACTTTCACTTACATGTTTTGCTAAACAACTTTGCTTCAATTGATATATAATATATATCTAATATAAGTGCATCTTGAAAGAAGGTAAGAGAAATGTAATTATGCATTTTGAATAAGTTGCAATTTTTTATATTGTTATTTTTAACGTTTAATTTAATGAATATTAAGTGAAATTCATTTCAAGTAATAAAATAAGTTATCCTTCAAATTATTTTAATTCAATCTTGTATTGGATGGTAAATATTGCCTTATTCACATAGTTAAAAAAAGGGAGAAGTGCCAAAAAGTCCTAAACCTTTTGTGTTTGTGCCGGTTTAGTCATAAACATTTTTTTTGGTGTCAATTTAGTCTAAACCTTTTTATTTAGTGCTTTGATTCAATCCTTTTGGCCGGATTTTCTTGCCGACGGACGCCGTGGGCGCGTGGGCACAATTTTTAATATTTTTTTAATATTTTTCTATTTTCTTTATTCTTTATTCTTTATTCTCTTTTTCTTTTCTCTTTTCTCTTTTTTTTTTTTCTTTTTCCTCCTCCCCCTCCCGCCGGCCACTCACGCGACCCGCCGAGGAGACGAGCCGGGCGAGGCTCGCCGCCACCTCGCCAATGGCCGCGAGGGCGGCCTCGCGGCGGGTGGCGCCGGCGAGGTCGAGCCTCGCCCATGGCCGGCGAGGCTCGACCTCGCTAGATCCGCGAGGGCGAGCCTCGCCGGCGCCGCCTGCCGCGATTCGGCGCCCATGGCCGGCGAGGCTCGACCTCGTCGAATCGCAGCCCGAGCGGCCGTGCGCTCGACCCTCGCCGGCCCGGCCACGAGGCCGCGATTCGGCGAGGTCGAGCCTCGCCGAATCGCGGCCCGCGGCGCCGGCGAAGCTCGACCCTCGCCCGACCCGACACGAGGCCGCAATTCGGCGAGGTCGAGCCTCGCCGACCGCGGCTTGGGCTACGCCGGCGAGGCTCGCCCTCGCCGGCGCCGCCGCCGCGAGGCCGCCCTCGCGGCCACCGGCGAGGTGGCTGGTGAGCCTCGCCGCCGTCTCCTCGGCCGGTTGCCGTGGTCCCGCCGGCGGAAGGGGAGGAGGAAAAAGAATAAAGAATAAAGAAAATAGAAAAATATTAAAAAATATTAAAAATTGTCCACGCGCCAGCCGGGGGTGTCCGGTCGCAAAATCCAGCCAAAAGGACTGAATCGGCACTAAATAAAAATGTTTAGGATTAAATTGGCACCAAAAAAAGGTTTAGGACTAAACTGGCACAAACACAAAAGGTTTAGGACTTTTTTGACACTTCTCCCGTTAAAAAAGCTACACTTCAGAATTAAGATATAACATATATATGTAATGAGATATATTTTTTTGTGTTCACTTAATTTCAAATTAGACGATACATGATACATTTGAAGATACTCTATTTTTCTTTTTCTTTTGTTTCAAATTTAAAATGAATGAGACGAGTCAAACAAGATAAATGTTTGTGAGGGATAGAATGTTTCAAAGTATCTTATCTTTAGCTATTTTCTTGGTCAAATACATTTAAGAATCTCGAGATCTTTTTCTTCTTTTTTTTAATCCAGTACTAAATTTAAACTTAATTTAATAAGTGATATACATTTAAAGATGACAAATTATTCAATAAGCGGTAATTGGTCAAATATGGGACATGACACAATTATGCCATGAGAATTGCCACGCTACAATCACAGAAAAAAAATTAACTGTCACATAACGAACTAACGATCACATGATCGAGCATTATCTCAATTTCAATTTTAATTATATTACAACAGATTAGTTTCACGAAGTATGGCAAGAAAATATGTACGATTGATGCAAGAATTTATATATTTATGACTCATGAGTTTAGCTTGGATAAGTTGTCATCGACAAATATGTTTGGTTATGCATAGTTAATTAGAATTGGGAAATTCCAATATCGGCAATTCTAGCGATTTTTGTTTTTGTTTTTTTTTTTTTTTGTCAAAATTTTTCATACTGATTTCTTATTTTAGTCATCATAAAAATGTTAAGAACGCAAATGGACCGAATATCATGGCATAAAATTCTTGAGTGACATTTTCACAGGAAAAATCAGATTCATCTTTCTCTTTATAAAATGCAACATGATTGAAAAAAGCATGAGGATTTCGCTTATATTATCATATTGCCATACTAATTATGAATAAGGGTGATTGGCCCTAGAATGAGTCAGTTGCTGACCTAAAACTTGAAACTGATCGTTTGGTCCCTAACTTCAAAAAATCAGAAATTAGAATCAAACCAATCGGTTTAGAAATCAAGCATGACTGATTCCTAAACCAATTGCCTCTATGCCGGGGCCCGATGGAACTGGGAACCAAATAAATCTTCTCTTCTTTTTCTTTTTTTTTTTTTTTTGGTATAATCTGAAAATTTAATTACTGAACATAAAAGATACAACTATTAAATAAAAAGTTAGCTTTAGTCGAGTTGTTATGTAAATCTTTCTTCAAATTGAAGGGTGTGATTCAAATCTTTATAAGTGTAAGAATTTTTTTTTTCATAAAATGCTTCAAAACCAGTTCAATATAGAAATCAACCGTTTCAGACTTGGAACCAGAACCAGATCAGTTTAAGCTAAGATTGGGCTCAAGATTCTCGATGATAACCAAACCGACAGGGATGGATCCAAATCGGTTCATGAGCCGAATTAGACTCGATGCTCACCCTTACTTTATTTAAGCACAACTCGAAAATTTGCGAACCGATTAGAACTCTAGGGTCTAGGGTTGAAATTTCAAGTTGTAATTCAATGTTTGAAAACACGACATGCACGAACTAGTTTTGGAGGAGCTGATGGAGGGATACGTGTACCAGTTTATTCCTCCGACGGTCAGACTGACCTCCAAAAAAATCTGATCACAGTCGTTGAAATCGATGCCGGATGTCTTATAACTAAAAAGCTTAAGTCCGGGGACTCACTCCGACGATCACGCCACACTATATTGGGACGCAAAACCCGTTCATCGCTAGAATTCAGTTGTTTCTGTGTAGGGATTCAAAGAAGTTATCCATGTCTTCTAGTACTGTTAATCTAGCAATTAGCCAATGGTGAGAGAATTTTTCGCTGGTTGCTTTTGATTTCGACTGATGATCTCGTCATGTTGAAGGAGGAAGTGACGAAACAAGAGGGACCAGAAGAGACCCCACAGACAAATAGGGTCTCCGGGGACCCGCCGCCGGCTATCATGTCGAAGGAGGAAGTGACCGGGGAGGGATCAGGAGAGCCGCCACGGATGAAGAGGGACTGTGTCGACCCGCCACAGGTTTCGCTCTTCGACTCGAAAGAGCTAAAGACATGGTCATTCTACAGGGCTGTGATCACCGAGTTTGTCGCGGCACTGCTCTATCTCTACGTCACAATAGCCACCATCATCGGCTATAAGGCGCTGGGCTTGAACTCCACTGACCCGTGCGATGGGGTTGGGCTCCTCGGAATCGCGTGGTCTTTTGGTGGCATGATCTTTCTTCTGGTTTATTGCACAGCCGGCATATCTGGTGAGCACCCTTTCAAACACTGCGCTTATTAAAAAGCTACAATTGAACTTCCAATATTCAAAAGCCGCGGCCAAAATCAGAGATCCGATCACTCGAATAAGGCCTGAACATATTACAAACCATGGAACAGGCGGCCACATCAATCCGGCGGTGACGTTCGGGTTCTTCCTGGTGAAGAGGGTCTCGTTGCCGCGAGCCATTGCATACATAGCGGCTCAATGCTCGGGAGCGATATGCGGGACCATGTTGGTAAGAGCCTTCATGACGCCCTTGTACGATACGCTGGGCGGTGGCGTCAACAGCGTGTCGCCTTCATACTCCAGAAGAACCGCTCTAGGAGCTGAGTTCTTCGGCACTTTCGTGCTCGTGTACACCGTCTTCTCTGCCACCGACCCGAAACGTAGTGTCCGCAATTCTCATGTTCCCGTATGTATCTCGATCGAGATCTCCTAAAGTCAAATTGATCTGCCATGGCTTTTTCACAAACTCTTTTGTATATTAGTACCTTGGCTGTGCATCGTGCAGGTTTTGGCTCCTTTGCCAATTGGGTTCGCAGTGTTTATGGTGCATTTGGCCACCATTCCCATCACCGCACCGGTATAAACCCTGCTCGAAGCTTCGCGACGACCGTCATCTACAACCATCCCAAGGCTTGGGACGATCAGGTTGGCGTTACTAACCTAATTTGCGTAGAGGGCAACTTCGCCAACTTAGATTGAAACAAAATT